>CM076584.1:1541018075-1541618075 GCA_034641835.2 Pinus albicaulis
GATGTGTTATTCGGAGAAGAAATTATGATTCCATTCCCCAGGTCGGGGTGTACACCTGTCCGAACGCATTTAAGAGGTGTGGTAAGATGGCGGTTTGTTCATCCTCCAAGCCATCAAGTATCATAATGGCGCATTGGAGCTTCATCTCTCAGCAGTACGTGAAAATCCGCTCTTTAATGAGTATGCAGGGTGGACAGCTTGTGCTGTCAGACCGCCGAAGGAATGTTTTACAAACAGTAAGTTGGCCACCTCCTCGCCTTCATTCGTGCACGCATCGCTCCTTGCATGCAAGCGCTTGGAGGCATTAGTAGAGGGAGCCGGGCACTATTCACTCGACCAGGTGGTGGTATGTACACAATTTTCTCCTTGTTCTTATGGTTACAGTCATTGTGGTTTCGGGTTCCTTGATGATTAAAATGGTGGATTTAGTTTCGTTCATGGTTTTTAATTTTGCGCCTAAATTGAGGCCGGTCAACCCTTGCTTCCGGGACCCCTGCAACCTGCTAACAAATTTTAATTACTCTGTTGTAAATCCTTATGGCCCTGAGTCCAGAGTCAAGTTGATTTTGTTTGACACCCTGAAGGTTTTGTGGTGGCTTTTAGTACGAAGGGTTTGCCATCGGGTTTGGGTAGCAACCAGGGCTACAGACTGTCGTAGATGCAATATGGGTCATAGTATTAGCTGCTTTATGGTTCATTTTCAAAGTTTCTGTTTGATTCACTTAAGTAGATGTACTTTTCAAAACCATTGGAACATATTGTGGACTCTTTGTATGCTTCCTTTCCCGTGGATGAATCTTCCATGTTTTCTAGGTTAGGTTTATATTGTGAATACTTGTTTCAGGAGTCTTTCCCTAAACAATTGTCTGTGCACTGTTCCGCTCCATTCTCTCCTGGTTACCTTGGCACAGAAGTTAGGGAAGTCAGATCGGGAAACAGGGTTCTTGGCCTATTGTGCCATAGGAACGTAAACCGCCTTCATGTACTGTGGCAATTCTAGGGTCCTGAGGTTCCTAGTGTTCGAATTATTTTGTAAAAACATCAATGATGCTAATGGGATGAAAACTTGGAGGTCCCTTAATGCTGACTTCTCCCTTACTGTGTATTGCTACATGTCAATGTCGCAAGTTAGGTTCTTGTGCGCCATGGGGAAGCATAGGTCCTCCTCCCAAATTTCCAAAGGGAAACAGAAGGTTCAGCCTGAGTCAGCCCCAAAGAAACGTGGTAGGAAATCTAATTTGGAGAATTTAGAGAATCTTGCAGCAAACTATGTCATTGGAAATTCAACCATGATTCGCCAGGAAATTCGTGGCTGGGAAAGGGAAATACAGACAAATCCTGAAGACCTTGAAGCTGAAACTGAAATCTTGGATTTCATAACAGACCCAGGCAATACCCGAGGCCGACTCACGTCTTTCCAACAGACTATCCACACATACTGGATACTTAAGTGTCTTCTTGCAAAGGCCATACAGAGTTTCCCCCCTGGCCAAGTTCAACAAGACCATCCAAAGATAGAAAATAGCTTGAAGGACATGCTATAGGATATGCAAAACCAACTTTATCATATTAAAATCACCCAGTATCAAGCAGCCGACCGCATTAGCAGACTTGATGATCGAGTGGGTCGTATGGAAAAGCAGCTCCTGCAACTCCAGCAAGTGGACATGGCAGGGTCTACAGTAAAAGACCCTGCTCCAGTCTCTTCTTCAGATACTTAATGGTCCCTTTTAATATGATGTTTTATGAAGTTTACAATTTTGTATGAACTCAGTTTCTATTTTCAGCAAGTAGAAAAGTATGAACTAGAACAGTTAGCTTATGATGGACATAGACGGATGAAACTATTCCAATTTTGGTTTGCTTTTCATGCACTGAGATGGCCAACAGAGCTAGTTTCCTATGAGTAGGTTGAGGCCATAGACTAAATTTATAATTTTGTAACCTGCTTTGCAAATATAAATAGAAAATAGAAAGGTCCTACTAAATTAAAAAAAAAAAATAAGGAGTATGATTCCATTCATTAAGATGTCATGAAAAAAAAGCCCAAGAGCACACAAAGGTGTTGCAAGAATTACATGATGGACAGTAATTGGACATACCAAAGACATCAGGCTACTTAAATAATCCGTGGTTGCCTAAATCTAACCTATCTTGTTTAAGTCACGCATGACTATCATGAAATGGGGTATTTTTTATGAAGTGGGGCAGAAGGTTTTCCTTTACAACTAGTAAATACTGAGCAACCATTTGAACAATGGGGACTTGATATTATTGGAGAAATTGTTCCACATTCTTCCAAGAAACACAGATACATCCTTACAGCAACATATTAATTTACAAAGTGGGTAGAAGCAATTCCTTTAAAGGTAGCCAATTCTGATGCAATCATTGAATTCATTGATCAATTCATCATTACCAGGTTTGGTGTACCTAATGCCCTTGTTTTTGACAATGCATCTTATTTTTCTGGAAATAGTATAATGGAATTTGCAATCAAAAGAGGTTTCAAATTGAAATATCCGCAAATTATTATCCACAAGGTAATGGTTTAGCTAAATCAACTAATAAAAATCTCATCAAAATTATCAAAATAACAATTGATCAGAGTCAAAATAATTGGCATAAGTCTTTAATTTTTGCACTATGGGCTGATCTCATAACTCATAAGGCTTCAATAGGTACTTCACCTTTTAATCTAGTCTATGGAAAAGAAGCTGTAATACCGTCAAACCTAGTACTTCCATCTCTAGCCCTAGTTCAATTCATTGAAGAGAATCCTTCATCATCTATTCAATTAAGATTTGATCAAATTCTTAAATTAGAAGAAGATAGGGAGAAAGATAAAAGTGTTCATAACAAACATCAACAACTCATAAAATCTTCTTTTGATTCAAGTTCTACCAGATCCAAAACTTTGGAAATTGGTGATCTTGTTCTGAAATGGGATAAAGCACATGAAGATAAGGGTAAGCATACTAAATTTCAAAAGATGTGGCTTGGACCATTTCAGATTGTTGAAAAGATAAGCTCATCAACATTCATATTACAAGATTTAACAGGAAAGAGAGAATCTCTTCCTATGAATGGGCTTATTTTGAAAAAATTCTTTTCTTAAGAAGGTAACCCCTTCTTACCTGTACATATTCCATTATGAAAGTTTGTTAGTTAACAAATAAGGTTGTTAATAGTCTTTAATTGATTTTTTACTATTTGAAAATATCTTTGAGAAAATACTGTAAATACTTATTTATGTAAATAAGAATTTTTAAGGAAATGATTACAGTTTTGGATAGTTAAAATAAAATATTAAACTTTGAAAATCTGTTTAAACATTTGCAAAATCTTCCGAAAATTTTGAAAATATTGTAAATCATTATAATTTTGTTAAGCAGAGAAAGGTTATCCATAAAAAGTGTGACTTTTCCAATCTTGGCACTCAAAACTCTAAAAATTGTCATCCATTCACTCCTAAGGAGAAAATTATTCACCCCATCGATTAAGGTTGTGATTTTTTAGAATATAATTCTAAGAAATTATCTGTCTAACATTAAGAGATAAGAGGTTTCATCCACAGGCACTTGCCAGATCATGATGATCAATAACATCACACCTTGTGTACCAAAACGGGGGTAATGACTTATAATTGAGCAGAGATTCCTACATCACGAACCGAAACACATTGGATTTAGTTACAACTAGTGAGTGGAATTATTGTCATGCATTCAAAACATGAAGCAATGGCTTTTAGATTAAGAAAGGAGAAAACACAAGGTAGTATATCTTATAGATTTATCTTTTAAAGAGTCATCTTGATAGAATTATAAGCAGTTGGTTTATTAGTTGATTAATGGTGAGGCAATGCAGAGAAAGAGAGAATGTCAAAGAATCTTAAGAAATCAAGAGGTGTTTCCGTCCCAAAGGTTACCATCATGCCAAAGGAAAAGCCAGTCAAAATAAAGCTAATTATGGATAATACGTGCCTGGGTCTCGGAAAGATTTCCTGGGAAGAAGTTTATAACTTTCTTGAAGTAGAAAACCCTACTATTATAGAAGTAAAGGCGACGATTCTAGATGAAGAATCAGATTCAGATAGTCCCCTTAAAGAACTGGAAAATATTTTCTCCATAGAATTGCAGCTCGAGCAAATGTATTTCCATACTATGATCTAATATGATGGGTAATATAAAACACAACCATCATAGACAGAACATTCGTCATATCTGGAGGAAAGATGTTTGGATCCTTTATAGCAGAAGACATCAAAGCAATGTATCATCAGCCAGAACCTCAGAACACCTACAACAAAGCCTTCATAGAGAATTTCGCTTCAAGCAATGAAATGGAATCAGATCCTATTAAGCAATGGAGACAAGCTCCAGACAAACATAAGCATGAGACCTCAGGTATATATTTTGTAGAGTCTCTCGCACCTCCATATTGCTATGCTGCTGCCATGATGTGCAGACTTTTGGGAGTAATAATTCTGCAAGGTTTTCTATTCAAATGGTACCCCTGATTAATGCCGTTGTAAGTTCCGTTATTGTGGATTGGTCAGTCATTCTATCTGATAAGATAGCAAATAAAATTCTAGATTATAGAAGAAATAAGCATACTGGAACTACACTCCCATTTCATTTATGTGTTACATTTTAGATGCCTTATGCTTTAATTCTAAGTTTCCTATTTTGGGATGGAAATGGACTCCTCGGGATCCTACTCCTATACACATCTATCATAAATATTTGTGGAAAGCCCATTTCAAGAACCATGTATACAGAATTTTCCATGGCTATATGTTACCCATTTATCAAGCTATTTTTAACCAACCCCCTCCTCGGCTCTCAGATAAGGCAAAACTTGATTTAACCCTACTGGGAAGTTGGTTTGGGGAAGAAAAGTTCACCTATATCAGGATATTTGGAAGCATTGTTGAACCTCACATCTTGCCCTTATATGTTTATGATAAACTACTGGCTCAAGAAATAGCTTACTAGTTGACTGAAAAGGGAATGTCCAGAAGTTTAAAGAATTCTAAAAAATTGATGTCGCCTACATTTTCTTTCCAATGTGGAACTTATACCCTCAATGATTTCAAGCCTGCAAAAAAAGAAGACCTTAAGATAAAAGAACTCAAACTTGCAACTGTCCCCAGTAGGAAATATGATCTGAATAAAGTTGCCTTTAACTTCACATCGATGGTGCAAATTGCTAAATTTGAGCATGAAATTGATAATTTTGATGACCTTTTTGTCTCGATTGAGAAATTTTAACAGGTTTATGATTCAACTAAATAAAAGTTTCAATCAGAGGACATGAATAAGTTTTTACAGTTTAGAAGCGAAAGACTGCTTACAGTTCCCCTCGACCAGTTGAAGACTACTTTACAAGAAAAGAGAGAGTATTGAAACAGAACAAAAGAAAGAAGATACAGGCAGAAAAATTGATGTACAGACAGAGAAAGAAGATACAAGCAGCAAGCCTAATGATCAACTTGAAAAAGGGAAGACCAGTGAGAAAGAGGGAGATTTCACTGAAACCAATATTAATGAAAAGTTGTTAAAAGAATATGAACAATTTTCTCAATAGATAGGAGACCAGGGAAATTCTCAAATTGATAACATTGACTGTCAAGATTTTGAGATCATTCCTGAAAACCCATCCGAAGAAATTGTACTAAAAGTTGAAGACATACCCCCTCTAGATATCTTTTACAGCCCTAAGCATAGAGCTGTAGTAAGAAAACAAAGAAAGAAAAGAAGGATTGATCAAGGACCACTTGTAGCTCCCTAGGTTGAACTAATGAATGTTGTTTGGAAGCACTATGAAGTAAATCCTTCAAAGTATCTAACCAAACTATCCCAATATGCAGGAGCTTATAGTGTGTTAGCCACCTATAATATTTGTTATACCAAAAGGTGGCTAAGACTTTTTTAGCCTCCAAGGAACAAAGTTTATCACTAAAAATTGTTGGCTCTTGAAGGCTCCTTGAAAAACCTCATGCCTTTGTCCAAAATCTTCATTACTATTTCCATCTTATACTCAGAAACCTGCTGATTTCCAAGCCAAAAGACTGTTGTAAAACCATCATTTTTCCCCTCCCCCTTTTTCCAAAACTAACCTCCATTTGCTCCCTTTTCTCCATAAAACTCCTTTGATTTCATGATTCCTCTTCTTCCCTTCATGAAAATCACTTGTATAATGTTAAAGACTCACTCTTTAGCTTTACCGAAAACCCCCAAATTCATTGAAAACCTTGAAAAAATACAAGTTTTTATTAATAAAGCTTAAGCCCCCTTGGGGCTAAGTCTTTAACCCTTTTCTTCCATACACTCACACCCTGGAACTAAGCACTACCTTTTTCCTGCGCTTATCGCATCGCAAACACAAGAGCGCAAGTCATTATGCCATTATAAAAGTTCTGATGTGATCGCGCGATCGCATCGCAATATTCCAATGAGAAGATTAAAGCACTCTGGCCCGATCTGCGATTTGTGATTCCCCCGATGCATCTCCCGCTGTCGATCTGATCTGTAGATCGACGGTCTATATTTTATTGCATCGCAAATCTTCCAATGGGTTGATTGAAAAGCCCAGGCCTAAAACTGTGATTGCGATTAGCCCTTGTTATATAAAGCCCCGGGCCCATTGTATTCCATAAGTCCAAAGGCCCCGCAGTTGGGCGCTTATCCTATATCACATATATATCCCGTCCAAAACCATAAAAAACCTTTGTTATTTGTAAATTTTGGGTTTTATTTTATTTTATAAAATTCTTTGCCAGAGCGATTTCTCAATAAATCTACATCGTCGATCTAATCCACAGATCAGATGGTGCAGAATCCATCTCCCAGGTGGTCCCCGCCAGCCGTGCCCCGTTGCTCAAAAACCGCGTGGTATCCATTGCACCGCCTTTGGGCCAAAAGTTGTTTTCCCCTGATCGCCAGTGATTCCATACACTGCTTGACACACGTCCTGGGCATTGTTTGGAAAATTGCCCTCCATCGCACGTTATCGTTCAGACGAGAACGCCTAGCGATATTGCCGTGGACCATCCGATCTAAAGCCACCCATCCAACGGCTATCGCTCACTGAAGATGCCCAACACTTAACGTGGTCCTGGCACGGCATTAAATCATTTTCCACCGTCGATCTGATCTGCAGATTGACGGTCCACATTCCATCGCCCTGTTTCCTCCATTTGACTTTCAACCTCTGCTTCCGACCGTTGATCTCTGTGCGATCGACGACTCAGATTTAATATTCTTCCACCCATTCCACGATCTCTCCCGATCAATCCCAACTGTTGGATGATGCCATCCAACAGCCACACTTTCTCCACTCGTCCTTTGAAGCAGTCAACATATTTATGCAGGATTTTATAACATTTTTTGTATTTTGCAAGGTTTTAAGTGATTTTCCACTATAAATTGAAGAAATTCGAAAGTAGAGGGTGACGACCCTCCCGCTTTCGATTCACCAAGGGAAAATCATTCACATGTGCCTAATTTCACGTTTTCATCAATGTCTATCCAAGCACTGATGCCAGATGACCCTGCACGACCCTGCACATCAGCAAAAACAATGGATTTGGCACAGGCAAAGAGTATCAGAGACGAAGACCAGAATTAACCAAAACAGAGGATTAAAGGACAAATTTGTGGGGATTATGTCTAATATGCTTATCAAAATCCTAATCCCCAAATAAAACACAGTTTACAGAAAACCTAAAGTGTTTTATCAAGCAAGAATGCCTTTACCACCACAATCTGAGGCAAATTGATTCCTCTCAGCTACCACAAAGCCACCTGTGCCTCAAAAGTACTCAATCAGAGGCAGAATTTATTGATCAGAGCTGGATATCTGCCTCACAACACAGTCGAAGAGGAAAACCTGGCAAGGAAATTAATGATAAACATCTGCAGAGTTACTTCGATGCCACACAGAGCCTCAAAGGTCAACAAAAGCTCCCACCGAGCTTAATATTTATGTAAAAACATTTAATACAGAAGATACGTATGTAAGATTCTTCATTGAGCCCCTCAAAGGCCAAAGATCATTAAGACTGTATTAATTGTAATTGAGATCTTTTATCAGATCTCACCTCCTCAGTCTTCTATATATACTTCTTCAGAAGATGAGTGAGGGGTTGGTTGTAGAACTTTGATATACACTTGAGCTTAAACTTCTGATTGTACATAGTATTCACTGGCTCTTGGAGCTCTACTGGTGATAGATAGGTTAGGCTGAGATGTGTAGATGGTTGCTAATCTAAAGCACTGGACTTAAAGCTGTAACTGGTTTGGAGCATCAATACAAGCTAATTTATGGGATCCTGGTCTATGTTGACAGTGATGTTTCTCTCATCAGAATTTGTTATTTTATTTCGTGTCCACTATGTTTCCATTTTCTCTTATAAAGAACAACATGCATAAGGTTAAGGACCTACCGTATATCAATAGCCTTCGATCGAAAATCTTTATTTGAATGTTTTCTTCCAACTGTGTTATTTAGAATGATTTAATTCATTTCAAGCCTAGGAATGTCATGTTTCGTCTTATCGTCTTCTGTCGAATGTCATTCTTAGATGCTACTTTTCGCATATGTTTAGTGAAGATGAACTGAGAAGATATAAGGAGTCGGTCCCGCTTGATCCTACGATCGCCCCTAATCGTTTCCCTTTGGAATGTGTTAAAAGCTGGCTAGTTTCAAAGTACTTACCAGATCTTAGGCCATTCTGTGTTATCTTTGTGTTTGTCTTGAAAGTAACTAAGTAAAGAAGAGCTAGGAGAGGATTTGTGGTGAGCCTGGCTCGCTAGTTTCTTCTCCAAAAGCTGCCTTCAAGTTTCCCTTTGTTTTAAAGTGTTTTCTATTGAAAGTGTATCAAAGGATGGCTAGTTTAAAAGTACTTACCAGATCTTCGTTTTCTTTTATGTTCTTCTGGAGTCTGTGTCAAAGGCTGACTAGTTTAAAAGTACTTATCAGATCCTGGGCTGCTCTTTGTTCTGCATCTGTCTAATTTCCTTCTTGGTGTATCATTTCATTCCATAAATCAATATTCAAAGAGATCCTTAGACATAGATGACTTGCCCCATGGACCACTCTTGCCTCTTCTTGTTCCAATTAAACCCTATTACGACTCCATAGCCCAATGGACTAAAACCTGTAATTATCTATCTTTTTGGCCGAAGCTTACTCTGATTGCTTGCAACTTTTCACCTTTGAAACTCTTTGCACTTAGGACTTTACACTGCGCAGAATCATGCTCAACCACCTCAAAAACAAACAAACCCTCGGGCCTTCATAACTAGCCTAATATCATAACCCCAAACTTCAAAGACAACCATCTTTGCACTTATCGAGAGATCCTCTCTCGGATTCAGGAGGGTTGGGATCCTAGAACTCAAAGTTAGTTAAAACGATGTTGTTTCAGCTTTCTTAGTCTCACCAACCGCTAAAATCATGCATCACTAACATTTACACTACTAATACATTTTTCCGAGTTAATATAAAAGTTCGAAACCACATTAAAACTCTAGATAACCCCCGATTTTATGAAAATTATTTCTGCTTTTCCAACCAGCCACCAAGAACTAACATTTTCAAGCACTCCGCCGGGAGCCCGAGTGTTTTTTATACCTTTTAAGACCTTAGAAACCCTTGATTCAAGAAAACACTGTGAGTGAAAGCAACCTTTTCAAGCACTACCAAGAAATGGTAATCATGATGAAACTTGTTTGAATCAGTGACAATCTAGGTAAACCCTAGGATTCTCTTAAGACTTTATCTAACCTTGAAAAATCAGGTGGCTTAGCCATAAGAGTAGATTGTCTTTGTCTCATAACCGTAGCTAAGTTTTGAAACAGAGTTAGGATATTCTTAAAAACCACACAATTGAAAAAGAACTCAGAAAAAACCAAAAATATTTCAGATTGGTAGTAAAACACTTGCTCTTACATTTCACTTACCTTTTGTGGTGTTTTACTTCATACTCTTAGACAGAGTCTGGAAAGGGCCAGGTAGCTTCCGGATCTCATCCTCTTTCAGAGGTGAAATATCTGGTGAATGCCCTCCCAGTCAATCTCTGGTTAGAGTTTGCTGTGTTTCGGGATATCCTTAAAAATGGATATTTCATAAGCACTGTGGTGGACAGTGTACTCCCTAGAAACACCCTAAACCTTCCAGCTGGCGACTCCACAATCCTAAACAGACCTTAAGACTCCACTGGGAAGAACCCTGATCATCATAATATCATTCAAACTCAGTCAGAGGGCTGTAGGATTGAAATTTTTTTATAAACAGATTAGTTAACCATTCAAATACTGTCATATCTAGTTGAACCTGTCTTGTTTATTTGGGTCTAAAAAACACAACATAGTGGCTCCTAGAAAGATTCACACTACAGCCTATCCTGACCCTAATCCACCTGAAGTAGTTGATAATCCAAAAAGTATCCTTAGGAAGTCTCCTAAGATAGAATTTTCAACTGTTCTCAGATCATCCTTGAGAGCTAAATCAGTCCCTGAAAATATTTCAGCTCTACAACAATCACAAGTTGACTTAGTAAATCCATTTAGAACTAGGTTTTTTGATGATATAATTCAGCTAGACTCTGAATTTTCACTTTCATCCCCTGAACAAAGTGAACAACCTGGTAGCAGAGAAACCACACCACCTGATTTACATTTCCTTCTCAATTTAGGTGTCTCTCATCCAAGGTCAGCTCAACAATCTATCCCCGGTACATCCACTGTCCAAACCACTCCACTTCAACCCACTTTCCCTTTTGTAAATCTACCCCCACCACCTATCATGGTAGCATGGTATGCTCCCCTAGCCCTTCCTGCACCATTAGTCAATCTTCCACAGGACTATCAGTCCAAAATTCCATTATATGATGCTAGCAATACTACAACTGCATCACAACACGTGGATAAGATGGATGACTATTTTGACAGAAATGAAATTGATGATGATTCTGTCAAGCTGAGATTATTTGCTCAAAGCCTGGGGGGAGAAGTAAGAAAATGGTTCAAAGGTTTAGCCCCCCATAGTATTAATGATCTCCAAGGCTTCCATCAAACATTATTAAACAAATGGGAGGTAAAAAAGAATCCTCTATAAGTCCTTTCTGGTTACAAGAACCTCCATAGAAACCCTGGGGAAAGTGTGCAATCGTATTGCACTAGATTCAATAGTGTGTATAATGCACTTTCCCCAGAACTAAAGCCTCCACGGGGCTCAGATCTAAACAAGTTTCCTGAAGGGTTTGATTCTTAGATGACCTATCAGCTGAGAGAAAGATATTTTTCAACCCTTGAATACATGCAAATGGGTGCTCTTTCTGTGGAAGTCAACTTGATGGAGAAAAGAGCGAGGATGAAAGCTGAAAAGAGAGTATCCTTTAGAGAGGAATCCACGCCTTATACTTCCAACTCAAATATGGAAAGAATGATGGAGGAGATGATGAAAGAGATGAGCATAATTAAGAGAGCACAAGAAAGTCAAAATCAAAATGCTCCTCAAAACAGGAACCAGAACCAGAATCAGAATTCTAGAAGGAACCAACCTCCAAATAGACCTAGGGAAGATGATCAACAGATCACCCCTCTCTTTCATCAAAATTATATGAGTGAGGTTGAGGAAACAGATCAAATAACAGAGGAAGATGATATAAACCTGTTTGGGGTAGATGATGATGACTTTGAAGTTCATTATGATAAAAAACAAGGTATTTACACACCTTATGATGACAAAAGAGATGATAATGAAAATTATGATCAAAACATGGAAAATGCCATCACAGAACCTCAAAGAGAATATGACCTTAGAAGAAAAACTAGTCAACCAACCCCCGACACCAAACCCTTTGACAAATCTTCACAAAACAACACTGCATCCAAGCCTAGAGTGGTCAAACAAAAGGACAAGACAGTGGCTGTAAATTCTGATAAAGGTAAAGGAAAAAGCACTCAAGACTGAAAAACAGAGTGCAGACATTAGTAGTACTAACACTTCAGCTAGTACTCCTGTCAGAACAATCTTATCAAGTATAAATAAAACAAACAAAGTTGTGTCGACATTGCCGATAAATGACGCCTAATAAGGCCGAGACAAAGGCTTTAAAGAGTCAAATCCCTTTCAAACTGGAACACGAAATTTCTAAGATCAAAATCTCCTGTTCCTCGATCGAGTTAGCTACCCAACATGTATATAGAACTCAAATTTTGAAGGCTTTAAATTTAGAAGACAACAGTTGACATACCAATCTTAACGATGACCACCCCAGCTTATTTTTGGTCCAAAGATTGAAGGAAGATATGGTGAGCCCTGTCTCCAAATATCCCCATAACTATCCTGATGTTTCCTTGGAAGTGTGTTAAAAGCCGTTTAGTTTTTTTTTACCATTGATCTGGGCCATTTCCCCGTGTTATCTTTGTGTTTGTCTTGGAAAGTAACTAAGTGCGGAGCTAGGAGAGGATTTGTGGTGAGCCCGACCCGCTAGTTTCTACTCCAAAAGTTGCCTTCAAGTTTCCCTTTGTTTTAAGATGTTTTCTGTTGAAAGTGTATCAAAGGCTGGCTAGTTTCAAAGTACTTTCCAGATCCCAGTTTACTTTTATGTTTTTCTTGAGTCCATGTCAAAGGCTGGCTAGTTTCAAAGTACTTACCAGATCTCGTGCTGCTCTTGTTTCTGCATCTGTCAATTTATTCTTCTTATTGTATCATTTCATTCCATAAATAAATCTTCAAAGAGATCTTTAGACATAGATGACTTGCCCCATAGACCACTCTTGCCTCTTGCTGTTCCAATTAAACCCTATTATGACTCCATAGCCCAATGGACTAAAACCTGCAATTATCTACCTTTTTGGCCGAAGCTTACTCTTATTGCTTGCAACTTCTCACCTTTGAAACTCTTTCATTTTTAGGACTTTCCACTCAATTAAAAATCATGCTCAACCATCCTCACTTATCAGATCTTGGGGTACTCTTTGTTCTGCATCTGTTTATTTTCCTTTCTTGTTGTATCATTTCATTCCATAAATCAAACTTCAAAGAAATCTTTAGACATAGATGACTTGCCCCATGGACCACTCTTGCCTCTTGCTGTTCCAATTAAACCCTATTGTGAATCCATAGCCCAATGGACTAAAACCTAAAATTATCTATCTTTTTGGCCGAAGTTTACTCTGATTGCTTGCAACTTCTCACCTTTGAAACTCTTTGCATTCAGGACTTTCCACCTCAAACAATAATCATGCTCAACCATCCAAAAATAAACAAAACCCTTGGCCTTCATAACTAGCCTAATATCATTACCCCAAACTTCAAAGACAAAATCCATCTTTGCACTTATTGGAGAGATCCCTCTCCGAATTCAGGAGGGTTGGATCCTAGAATCCCAAAGTTGGTTGAAACGATGTTGTTTCTGTGATCAGACTTTGCCAATCTTGCTAATTACAGATTCCTAACATTTCTGGCGACTTCGCTGGGGAACTCAAACCCAAAATCATTTTCATTTTTATAAAACCTTGTGAGTTAAAAGCAGCCTTTTCAAGCACTACCTAAGAGAGGTAATCATGGTAAAGATTGTTTGAATTAGTGACAAACTAGGTAGACCCTAGGATTCTCACAAAACTTTATCTAACCTTGAAAAATCAGTTGGCTTAGCGATAAGAGTAAATTTTCTTTGTCTCATAACTGTAGCTAAGTTTTGAAACAAAGTCAGGATATTCTTTAAAAAAAAAAAGCATACAACTGAAAAATAACTCAGAAAAACCTAAAAATATTTCAGATTGGTATTCAATAAACATGGTGGTGGACCATAAGACCTTTTACCTCTGAAAAGAGCTAGAAACTTCCACTTGGCGACTCCACAATCCTGAACAGACCTTAAGACTCCACTAGGAAAAACCCTTATCATTACAATATCTTTCAAACTCAGTCAGAAGACTGCAGGATTAAATTTTTTTGTAAAAAAGACTAGTTAACCTCTCAAAGATTGTCATATCTGGTTGAACTTGTCTTGTTTATTTAGGTCTGAAAAACACAGTATAGTGGCTACTAGAAAGATTCACACTAGAGCCCATCCTGACCCTGATCCACCTGAAGTAGTTGATAACCCAGAAGGTATCCTTAGGAGGTCTCCTAAGATTAAATTATCAACTGTTTTCAGATCACCCTTGAGAGCTAATTCAGTTCCTGAAAATCTTTCAGCTCTACAACAATCTCAAGTTGACTTAGTAAATCCATTTAGAACTAGGTCTCTTGGTGATTTAGATCAGTTAGATTCTGAGTCTTCACTATCATCTCCTAAAACAAGTGAACCTCTTGTTAGCAAAGAAACAACACCTCCTGATTTACATTTCCTTCACAACTTAGGTGTCTCTCATCCAATATCAGCTCAGCAATTTATTCCTGGTCCATCCACTTCTACTCACCCTACATCCATTGTTCAAACCACTCCACTTCAACCCACTTTTCCTGTTGTTACGCCATTCCTTGTGAATCCACCCCCACCACATATCATGGCAGCATGGTATTCTCCCTTAGTCCTTCCTGCCCCATTAGTCAATCTTCCATAGGACTATCAGTCCAAAATTCCATTATATGATGCTAGCAATGTTACAACTGCATCACAACATGTGGATAAGATGAATGACTACTTTGACAGAAACGAAATTGATGATGATTCCGTCAAACTTAGGTTATTTGCTCAGAGCTTAGGGGGAGAAGCAAGAAAATGGTTCAAAGTTCTAGCCCCCCATAGTATTAATGATCTCCAAGCCTTCCATCAAACATTCTTAAACAAATGGGAAGTAAATAAAAACCCTCTTCAAGTTCTTTCTGATTACAAGAACCTCCATAGAAACACTGGGGAAAGTGTGCAAGATTATTGCACTAGATTCAATAGTGTGTATAATGCACTTTCCCCAGAACTAAAACCTCCACAGGGCTCAGCTTTAAACAAGTTTCCTGGAGGGTTTGACTCTGACATGACCTATCCGCTGAGAGAGAGAGATTTTGCAACTCTTGAAGATATGCAAAAGGGTGATCTTTCTGTGGAAGGCAACTTAATGGAGAAGAGAGAAAGAATGAAAACTGAGAAGAGAGTATATTTTAGAGAGGAATCCACACCTTCTACTTCAAACTCAAAGATGGAGAGAATGATGGAAGAAATTATGAAAGAGATGAGCATAATTAAGAGAGCACAAGAAAATCAAAACCAAACTGCTCCTCAAAATAGAAACCAGAACCAAAACCAGAATTTTAGAAGAAACCAACCTCCAAACAGACCTAGGGAAGATGATCAGCAGATCACTCCTCCCTTTCATCAAAACTATGTAAGTGAGGTTGAGGAAACAGATGAAATAGCAGAGGAGGATGATATCAACATGCTGGGGATAGAAAATGATGACTTTGAGATTCATTATGATAGAAAAAAAGGTCTATACACACCTTATGATGACAAAAGAGATGATGATGAAAATTATTATCAAGACATGGAAAATGTCATCATAGAATCTCAAAAATAATATGACCTTAGAAGCAAAACCGGTCAACAAAACCCCAACAACAAAACCTCTGACAAATCTTCACAAAACAGCACTATAACCAAGCCTAGAGTTGTTAAACAAAAGGATAAAAAAGTGGCTGTAAATTCTGATAATGGTAAAGAAAAGGGCACTCAAAACAATGAAAAACAGAGTGCAGACCTTAGTAGTACTAACATTTCAGCTAGTACTCCTGTGAAAACAATTTTATCAAGTGTAAATAAAACAAATCAGCAAGTTGATATTGTTGATAAAGTGACAACTAATAAAGCTGAGACCAGCACTTTGAAGAGTCAAATTCCTTTCAGCCTGGAGCAGGAAATTTCAAAGATCAAAATCTCTGTTCCCTTGACTGAGTTAGCTGCCCAACATGTATATAGAACCCAAATTTTGAAGGCTTTAAATATAGAAGAAAACAATGATACAGCCAATCTTAATGATGACCAGCCAGAGCTTATTTTCGGTCCAAAGATTGAAGGTAGATATCAAGAGGGACCTGTTCCTCACTTTTATGTGAGTTTAAACGTTCACGACAAAATTTTTCACAATGCTATGTAGGACTCCGGGGCTTCTCATAATTTAATTCCTAAAGCTATGATGGAGAGCCTTGCTCTAGAAATCACCAGACCTTATAAAGACCTATACTCCTTTGATTCCAACAGAGTAAAATGTTTAGGTTTAATCAAAGATATCTATGTTAACTTAGCCCAGATTCTAGCCAAATGCTTAGTCATGGATATTGTTGTGGCTGATGCTCCCCCAAGTATGGAATGTTGTAATCAAGATCATGGGGGGCTAAGTTATAAGGGACTATGCAAATGGACATGACCTACGCGACTATCCTTGTTTTCAATCAGAATAGAAGACTCTACAGGGAGTCTCATATGCAATACACAGTGACAAGTCAAGACAGACCACAGAACTCCCCTTTATACTCTGTAAACACAGGCCTTGATTCATTTATCCTTTTTAATGATGCAACACTTGGTGAACAAGTCACTTTAACAAGATTAACGGCCGACAGGGAGGAAGAGGAACACAACGCAAAAATGTTAAAACAGTTTGCTACATTTCAAGACATTAGCAAACCAAACAAAGGTCTTGAACTACAGGTCATGCATCCTTTTCTTTTAAACCTGGACACTAAAGAAAACGACCCTCAAATAAACGAAAATCTTGGGGAATCAAAACAAAAACAACTAAGTGCTGAGTTTCCACAACGACCCTTCGGAACGTTAGTTGAGGAGGCCAGTAACTAGGATGAAACTAAGAATAGTCCTCTATGGAGTATGTATTTTGATGGATCCTGCACTAGAACTAACGCTGGTGCAGGTGTCTGGATTTCTAACACTGAAAATGACCACACAGAATGTACTTCCTGTAGATTAAACTTTCAGTGTTCCAATAACATAGCAGAGTATGAATCCCTTCTCTTAGGCTTACATTTATTGAAAAAGTTAGGAGCCAAGAGAATTAAAGTTCACGGAGATTCTGAATTAATCGTAAGGCAATTCAATGGGGAGTATAACGCTCATCATCCCAGACTTAGGGCCTATCGAAACGATGTCATGGACCTTTTAAAAACTTTCGAGGAGTCTAAATTAATTTTTGTCCCAAGAAAAAGAAATATTGCAGCCCACAGCTTAGCCTACGCAGCCAGAACATGCTTAACGCCATATGAAACCAAGGACTGTACAACTCAGATAAAATTTAGACCAACCGTTCCTGATAATGAAAAATTTTGGCAGGTGTTCGACGAAGATAAACAAATAGAAGACTTCATGCAATTCAGAAATGAATTCGAACTACACAGTTCGGACTCGGACTATGATACAGACTGCAGTGAAGAAAAATTTCTTGGCGAATAAGAGCCATCTCCTGAGCTTGTCAATATTAATTTCCTGAGAAGCAAACTTATAAACAAAACAGAATCGAATGCAGAGTTAGAAACAGAGGAGTTAGAAACTCTGCACTCTAAAGATGAAATTTTGCCTAAGGGTCTGGCCCCTTTAGAAGAGTTGTTCAATTTTAACAATGTGGCAAATAAACCAAAACTAGAACCTGGAGAGACTAAAGTAGAAGAGTGTAATATTGGCAGCGAACTTAAGCTGGAAATGATTAAACTGTACAAGACTTTACCGACTCACATTAAACTTAAATACATCGAGTTGTTTAAAGAGTTCTCTGATGTTTTTGCATGGAGTTACGAAGATCTTAAATCCTATGACACTGAAATAATACATCACAAAATTCCCCTCAAAGAAAACCAAAAACCATTCAAACATAAACTGCGCAAAATAAACCCTGTACAGTTACCATTGGTTTAGAAGGAGATCATGAAAATGTATGATGCTGGTATTTTTTTCCCTGTTAGATATTCTGAATGGGTATCTAATCTGGTGTATGTTAGGAAGAAAACAGGAGAAATCAGGCTTTGTATATACTTTAGAGACTTAAACAAAGCTTCATTAAAATAAAACTACCCTTTACCCAAGATGGATCATATTTTACAAAGGGTGGTAGGGTCTAAAAGAATTTCTTTGCTTGATGGCTATTCAGGGTACAATCAAATTTTAGTCCACCCTGCTGATCAATTAAAGACAGCCTTTACTACACCATGGGGCACTTTCATGTATGTGAAGATTCCTTTTGGTCTAATGAATGCTGGAGCAACTTTTCAAAGAGCCATGGACATAGCATTCTCGGAGGAATTGGGCTTCTTCATCATTATCTATCTTGATGATGTTACTGTGTTTTCAAAAACAGATGAAGAGCACTTAGAACATTTAAGAAAGGTTTTCGAGAAGTGCAGAAAGTTTGGGATATCTTTAAACCCTAAGAAGACATTATTTGGTCTCCAAGAAGGTAAACTTCTTGGGCACATTATTTCGGAAGAGGGTATAAAGATAGATCCCAAGAGGATTGAGGCCATATTGCAAATCTCTCATCCTTGAAACATTAAAGAGTTGCAGTCTTTCATCGGGAAGATTAACTTTTTGAGAAGGTTCATCCCCAACTTGGCTGAGCTCCTTAGAAATATCACATACATGTTAGAAAAGGAGCAAGGGGTAAAATGGACCTTGGAAGCAAATAAGTCCTTTGAACTGGTGAAACAAGCGTTAACCAAAACATCGGTTCTTATAAGTCTTGATTTTTCAAAAGATTTTTATATTTTTTCATTTGCATCAGAACATACCATAGCTGTTGTCCTTTTGCAGAAAAATCCACAAGGGCAAGAGCAACCTATTGCAATATTTAGCAAGGCATTGAGAGATGCCCCTCTGAAGTATAACATTATGGAGAAGCAAGCTTTTGCTTTGGTTAAAGCTTTGAAAGACTTCAGAGTGTACATCCTTCACTCACACACCATTGCCTTTGTCCCAGACTCAGTTGTTAAAGACATTCTAACACAGGACCCAGATGGTAACAGAGGTAAGTGGATTGCTATTATTCTTGAATATGACTTAGAGATAAAACCCACTAAACTCATCAAAGGCCAAGGTCTAGCTAGATTGATGGTTGAATCCAATTTTGAAGTTTTTGATATTAATATGATTGATGCTTTGGATGACCAAGAAGGATTCTCAACTCCTATAGTTGAAGATCATTTTATGAATTCTCCTTGGTATGAAGATATTATTTATGTTTTTTTTTTAATTTGAATACACCTCCTGGTTTGACAAAAACAAAGGCAAGGTTCCTAAAGTTAAAAGCTGTAAACTATTGCATGATAGATAGATGTCTTTATTGGAAAAATGCAAGTGGTCTATTGCTTAAATGTTTGCCTGAGTTTGATGCAGAGAAGGTTAAATACCAGTTCCATGAAGGAGAATGTGGAGGTCATTTGTACTGGAAGACAACAGCCAACAAAATTTTGAGGGTTGGTTTCTATTGGCCTACTCTTTTCCATGATGTGCATAAGATGATCATATCCTGCCATAAATGTCAACTTTTTGAAGGCAAAAGAAAATTGTTACCCCTGCCTCTACATCCCATCACTATTGAAGCCCCTTTTCAACAGTGGGGACTTGACTTTATAGGAGAAATCCATCCACCATCTTCTGCCCAGCATAGATGGATTCTCACTGCCACAGACTATTTCACTAAGTGGATAGAAGCCATTCCTTGTAGGCAGACCAATGATTCAGTTATTATAAAATTCATGGAGACTAACATTCTCTCCAGATTTGGCTGTCCTACCAAGATTATCACTAATAATGCAACAGCATTTGGATCAAAGAAGATGGTTGAGTTTTGTCATAGATATCAGATAACATTGGGGCATTCCATGGCTTATTACCCCCAAGGTAATGGCCTTGCAGAATCCTCAAATAAAATTTTAGTGAACATAATCAAGAAATTGTTGGAGGACAACAAAAAGTCTAGGCACACAAAGCTGGTTCATGCACTTTGGGCTGACAGATTGACTTTGAAGAAATCTATTGGTATGTCACCTTTCCAGCTTGTGTATGGTACTGATGCCATTTTTCCAAACAGTCTTGGTGTACCAGTGATGAATTTGATTCAAGAGTTACAAACTGCAGAAAATGACATGATCAGAAGAATAAACTAGACCATTCATCTTCAGCAAACCAGAGAGGAAGTGTATAACAAAGCATTGCAGAAACAAGACAGCATTAAAAAACTTTTTGACAGAAGAACAAAGGCCAGCAATTTCAAGATTGGGGACAAAGTTTTAAAATGGGATTCAAGAAGGGAAGACAAGGGCAAGTATGGAAACTTTGACAACTTATGGCTTCGCCCTTACTCTATTCATTCATCTGCTGGTAACAATGCATTTTTCTTGCAGGAGTTGAATGGAGCAGAATTGTTTGGGTGTCCTGTCAATGGAAAGATGCTTAAGCATTACTTCTCTTGATCAATGCTATGTTTTGAAACCTTTTTATCTTTTTCATTATAAATACCTCATCCACCATTGCATTCAAAGTTAGAAAAATAAAAAATACAAAAGCAAAGAAAGAAAGAAAAGAGGGCAGATTGTGAAAACAAAAAAGGTATAGCCCCATACCAAGAAAGAGAAACAAATTCTGAAAGTGTGCAAGCTTAAATGCCACTCCTGAAAAACACACTTCTAGTTAGTCAAACAGCCTAATCTTGACTAATTAGCTTTAAATTTTCTGCTGATAGGATAGTGAATTCGATTTGCCAAACTGTTTAATCTTGGCTTATCAGTAATAGTTTAGGATAGAAATTAAAGGTTCAAACAAGATCAAAATCTAAACCTAAGGTTTCAAAAGTAAAATGACTCAAATCTGCTTCAAATTCTGAGTCAAGAGATGTAAAAATCTGGTTCTAATCAACTCAAAATCTGAACCAGAGAAAAAGGAAGAAACAACTCAAACAAGAGCCAAAACAGAGCTGTAAAAAGAGAAGGCCATGATGAGAAACTTTCAGATCTTAAGCCTTCCATTTTGATTTAATTTTCTTTAAAATAAATTTCTGTGTGCAGCATGTGTTTGTGCCATAGACCAGCTTCAAGTTAGACTGTTTAATCCTGACTTGAATGCTTTTAAATTTCTATTGTAGAAATTAGAGAATAAAATCTGTTAGACTATTTAATCCTAACAGATTGATAGAATAGGTAGAGAATCATATGGGCTCAACTGTTTAATCTGAGTCCATGGAGAAATAAGGAGTAGAAATAGATTAGATTTCCTGCTTTCAAAAGAATAAAATGTTGTGAAAAGAGTTTGCCAATCAAAGTGCACTCTAATGAAGAAAAAATGCTAGATCAGTAGGATTGGGTAGGTAGAAAGTTTGTATTGATGAAGGTCCATTGTTTTCATAGCTGCTAAATATGTTTTCAGAGAAGATCATCCCAACAAAGGAAGGGCAGCCCAATGGATCAGGCACAGGTCAGCCTCCCAGAGAACGCAAGTCTAAAGTTCTTGATGCCTTCAAGAAGGCATCATCCCCGAGTGGAGCCACTGTTAGCCACCTATAATATTTGTTATAGCAAAAGGTGGCTGAGACTTTTTAAGCCTTCAAAGAAAAAAATTTATTACTAAAAGGTGTTGTCTCTTGAAGACTCTTGAAGGCCTCATGCCTCTGTCCAAAATCTTCATTTCTGTTCCCATTTTATACTCAGAAATTCTACTGATTTCATGAGAAGAAACTGCTGGAAAACCATCATTTTCCCCCTTTCTCCCACTCAAAACTAACCTCCATTTGCTCCCGTTTTTCTCCATAAAAACTCCCTTGTTTTCATAATTCCTCTTCTTCCATTTATGAAAATCACTTTTACAAGGTTAAAGACTCACTCTTTAAACCTTTCCGAAACCCCCAAATCCATTAAAAACCTTGAAAAACTTCATGAAAAATACCTGTTTTTACATAAAGGCTTAAGCCCCCTTGGGCTAAAGTCCTAAACCACTTCCCCCACATGACCACACCCTGGAACCTCAGTGCTAATCCTGTTCGGCGCTTGTCGCATCGGAAATTTTCAAATGCGCAAGTCTTAGCCATGTTCCGAAGTTCTGATGCGATTAAGCCTTGTATTATAAAGACCCTGATGCGATCAGCCCCCTTTGTTATAAACTCTGGATCTCATGCTTCCTGTGCGAAAAAACCAAGAGTTATAGTCCAGGCGCTTATCGCATCGTAAAGTTTCAAACACGCAAGTCATTTTGCTATGTTCGAAAATTTCGATTGCGATTAACCTTTGTATTTAAAAAACCCCCAATCTTATCATTGTTTCATATAACCCGTGGGCCCGCCTTTGGCGCATAAACCTTGTAAATTTTCTTCCCCGACGTTCTTTTCCTTGGTAAAACCCGAAAACCCATTTATCCAAAGTTTGATCTAAAAACCCAAAATCACGTGCTAAATATAAATGGTTAGATCAAAAATACCGATCACGCAATCACGTCGGGGAAATACAATGGGTAGATTGAAAAGGCCGCATCAAAATTTTCCGATGCGATTGGGGCCTATATATATTAACTCCCCCCCCCCCACCTTTTTTTTTCATATGACTTTCCCCGAGACCAAGTGTTGAAGTCTGGAGGCGCTAAATCACATCGCAATGTTCCAATGGTTAGATTAAAAATACCGGACCCAAAACTCCGATTGCGATTGGCCTTTGTTTTTATAAACCCCGGGCCCATTGTATTCCATGTATCCAAAGGCCCCGCAGTCAGGCGCCTATCCACTTCATATATAAATATCCCACCCCGATCCATAAAAAACCTTTGTTTTATTTAAACTTTGGGTTTTATATATTATAAAAAAAATTTCGCCGGTTCGTTTCAAAAACTAATCCCCACCGTTGATCATGAGCCAATCAAACGACCAGCGCTCAATCGCATCACTCTTCTCAATCGCATCGCATTTCTCAATCGCTGCGTTATATTTCTTCCCTCGATCAACCATTATCCCGATTCATTCTCCACCATTGATCTAATCCTAAGATCGACGGTCTATGCCACATCGCATCACAACTTTCGATCGGTGTATTTTCTTGCCACCCCCGATTGCGATCCCCCAATTGCGATCCTCCGATTAGATCTGGACCATCCACGTGTCTAGATCGGACGGTCCAAAATCACCCTGTCTCGTTCATTCCCCCACTCTCCTTTGACCTCCTCCAAAATAAATCTCCACCATTGGATGCTTTCAACCAACGGCTATGCTCCTTCCCTGCCTTTTGAAGCAATTAAACCTAAAATTGCAGGATTTTCTAATATTTTGTGTATATTTGCAGGGATAAATGGTTTTTCGTTATAACAAAGGAAAATTTAGAGGCCGGGAAAGATGTTTCATGTGCTTTTGATTCATCAAAAGAAGTCGTTTGCAGGGTTCAAGATCTATGTTTCGTCGATGCTCTATGAGCATTGATGCCGTGAAATCCTGCGCGGCCTGCACATCGACAAGACACTGTGATTTAAATCACATTTAAAAAAAGTATCAGTTTTTGAAGACAGAGCACAGCAGAATAAAGATTGAAGACAGATTTGTGGGGATTACAGCTAAGATTGAGTATCAAAAAGCCTAATCCCCCAAATTAGAAAACATAGTTAAAATAAAATCATAAGTTTTTATCGCATGTAGCGTCACGTCACTGGCCATCCGAGGAAAATCGATTCCTCCCGCCTAATACGTAGCCACCCGTTTCCCCTCAAAGCATTCAAACGAAAATGAACTTATTGAAGAAAATCGATATTCGCCCCGCCACGCCCAAGAGTTACCGTTTACAAGGAAATATCTCAGAGTTACTCCAACATAACGTAGAGCCTCAAAGTCAACAAAAGCTCCCACCGAGCTTAATCTTAAATGAAAAGCCAGTTAATACGTACAGACGACCTATAAACTTCTCCATCGAGCCCCTCAAAGGCCGAGAAGTCTTGAATCAGACAGTCTGTCCCCAGAGATCTTTTTATCGATCTCTACCTCTCATTCTTCATAAATACCTCTCGCAAGATGAGAAATTGTTGGTTGCATCCTTGAAATACATCCGAGCTAAAACTCTCGACTATAAATATGTTCACCGTCCTTGAGCTCGCTTGTGATAGATAAGTTAGGCTAAGATGAGTAGATGATTACTAAAGTCAAGCATTGGACTTAAAGCCGTAATTGGTCTGGAGCTTCAATACAAGCCGATTTATGGGATCTGGTCTATGTTGACGGTGATGTTTTTCACTTGTAACTTGTTATTTTTTTCTTCTCCTTCCGTTTTCACCGTGTTTCATTTTCTCTTATAAAGAAAACAATGTATAGAGTTAGACCCATCAGATATCGTTAACCTTCTCCGACCGAAAATCTTTATTTATATGTTTTCTTCCAAACCGTGTTATTTGGGAATGATTTAATTCAATTGCATAGGAATGCTGGCGTTCCCTCATCTTATTGCCTGAATAATATTATTCTTCAATGTTATGTTTAGTATTAGTTAAGTAGAGATGAACTATGGAAGATATGGTCTACTCGGTCCTAGTATTATCCCCAAATATTTGCCTCGAATGTTTTGAATGTGTTAAAAGATGGCTAGTTTAGAAGTACTTACTAGATCTTAGGCCATTCTCCGTGTTATCTTTGTGTTGGTCTTGAAAGTAACTGGCAAATCGAGCTTGAGAGGATTTGTGGTGAGCCCGACCCGCTAGTTTCTACTCCAAAAGTTTCCTTCAAGTTTCCCCTTGTTTTAAAATGTTTTCTCACAGTGTATCAAAGGTCGCTAGTTTAAAAGTACTTACCGGTATCCTAGTTTGGCTTTCATGTTCTCTTAAGTGTTTGTCAAAGGTTGTTAGTTTGTTACCTCTATCGTGATCTCGGGTTGCTCTTTGTTCGTATCCGTTTAATTTTCCTTCTTGTTGTATCGTTTCATTCCATAAATCAATTTTCAAAGAGATCCTTAGACATAGATGACTTTCCCCATGGACCACTCTTGCCCTTGTTGTTCCAATTAAACCCTATTATGACTCATAGCCCAATGGACTAAACCCGCAATTATCTATCTTCCCCGGCCAAAGCTTGTTCTATTTTCTCAGCCTTTCACCTTTGAAACTCTTGCACTTAGACTTTCCACCTCAAACAAGAATCATGCTCAACCATCCAAAAACCAAACAAACCCTTGGCCTTCATAACTAGCCTAATATTATTACCCAAATTTCAAAGACAAATCCATCTTTGCACTTATTGGAGAGATCCCTCTCGGATTCAGGAGGGCTAGATCCTAGAATCCCAAAGTTGGTTGAAACGATGTTTCTCCTGGAGATCGAACTTTTATAATCTTGCCGATTACAGGAGCTATCAAACCATATGCTAAACTCGTGAAGGACTACAAATATGCTAAGTATAGCACACTCACACCATTGCTACTAGAGAAAGTTCCATTTGAGGGAGAGCCGCTAGATGAATCCCACAACTTAAGTTTTCGCATTCCGTATTTTAATGACTAGAACTAAGTATCCACAAGCCATGCCAAATACCTAAACCTAGTTCATTGTCTAGAGAGAAGAGTCACAAAATTGGAGCCATTGAAGAAGGAGAGAGGTTGGAATGGTTTAGACTATTAAACATGTCGTATGTGTTGTACTTCGACAGAGGTACCATCCACACTTCGTGTGAGATAATTCTTGTGCTGCTACATGATGGATACCTCTAGTTGGTAAAGAGGACTTTCATTTATGACGCACTAACAGAATTACCAGACAATATACCAAATAAGTGATCCTACCGAAGAGTTTGTGGGTAAGGACCAAGACAACCGTAGCACAAACCATGAAGGAGAAGTTTGGAATTGGTCAAGGAAAGTGAGGCTATGACATAAATTCAATCAAGGACCAAGGAGTACACTTCACCGTGCATATCTAGGCTGGAAATTTTATGGGAATTTCTAGCTAATGAAGTCCCCGCAATAATGAGCTCGTAGTTGTGCGCGGCAACAACGAAATCCAAGACAATTGCCGGGGTATTTACAGGAATTCTCTCCGGAAGACTATCGTGAAGCAAAGGAGAAATTTTCTACATTTCACTATGCCCGGCTAATTTGATCATCATAATAATGGCATAGAAGGAACCAGTAGTAATCAAAGTTTCATGTGGTAGACAAAGATGTGTGTGAATCAGCACGATATGCCTCATTGTGGCATACTAATGAGCCATCGAGAGTACAAGAAAAATTATTTTTCTTTGCATTGCATCACATAGACTTACATATGGTAGGTGAACCAAAGATCTCGGTTGTCACCAATCATGTACCATCAAGATAACAAAATTACAAAAGTTCAAGGTGGACTGCCATAGAATATATGTACATGCCAGAAGCGATATAAGGAACACATGGAATCCCTCTCGCCATACTTGGTCACCTAAGATGATTTATTAAGCATTGATACAAAGGCATTTTAAGAATTTGGTAGGGCGGTGTTTAATTCAAATTATCTACTTGATAATTACTTTAGAGCTTACTTATTTTACTTCTCTCTATGTATTTTCTTAGCTTATTATTTCTTTCATCAAGTCAATTATCAAAACACTGCAGAAAAAAATTTAGGTTTTCTAAGCGTGGCGAAACCTCTCCCTCTTGGAGAGGAAAACCCACAAGAAATTATTCTTATATAATTTCGTATGAAAAGTACCATGACTATGACATTGCACTTTTGATCTTTGTATGCCTCCAAGACCTTTTCTATTGTTTCTTCATTGACTCCTTGATCTAATTCTTCCTTTCCGCACTGTCTCCGCACCGTCCGCACTAACCTTAGAGAAACTGGGCCCCTAGTACTTGATATCTCCTTATATTACTCGTTTGACCTTTTATTATTCTAGGCTTATTCTTATATTTCTTTATACCAAGACAATGCTACATAATTCTTACCAATCCTTTATATGCACTTAGACCGAATTTATAACATGTCTTATTTGGTAATCGTAAATATATCCCTTTTTATGCCTTATGTACTTCACTCGAGAATCCTTTATATAACTTTCACACTTCACTATGATTATGTTATTCCGCACTAGCCTTTCGAACTTTGTATCAAACTTAGTCCTCGAAACTTCGTACTAGTTTAAGTCCTACAACTTCACACTAGATTTAGTCTTGAAATTTCACACTTTAACACAAACTTGTAGCTTCATGGATATGTATTAATTCATATTATTTATTCGTCTTCGACCTAGTTCTATCTCAAATTAATACATATGTATATCATCGAATTTATCTCAAACTTGTTTGAGATTTTTGTTACGTATGAACCATAGAGCTATTCTATGCAGAGACATTTCTTCCTTTGCTTTAGGTCACGACCCTTCAATCTATTTATAGCCGACTTGTTCAGGGGTATGTAGGTCTACTTGTCCAACGTCATAGTCATTTAGAGAAGATATTCAATGTCAATTTGGGAACCATATGGAGTCATTTATTAAAGCTTAATATGAAAAGGTCTTGAGTGTATAAATATCAGCTAATATTGCTTCATATACATGACTCTAATTAATAAATTTATGACAAGATGGAAAATCCCTAAAAGACATCAAGAAGAATGTAATGTTCCTAATTAGCCCAAGCTAATAGAATATTTAAATTTTATAGCTTCTTCATTTATGAATAAATGACCATGGAGGACATGTATAACTCCTTAGATCAAGAATAACCAATGCTCAATGTAAACAAAGCTATATCTAAGCCATTTACATAAAATCCACTTGTAGGTGTGAAAGGGTTAAGTCGTGAGACTGGTCAATTTCGACCAAATCTACAATGTCGTCTAGATTCAGTATCTCAGTAAAGGGACAACGCATTTATAAGGAGACCTCATGTAAAGGGTTAAGTGATTCAAGGTGGTTTAGGCTGAAGATTCGTATTATAAAAGGAAGGAGAAGGTCAAGAGAAAAGGTTGTTGAAGATCATGCTATTTCGAAGGTCTGTCTCGCTTATACATCCTTTGTTGGGACTTCCCGTTTAGGAATCCCACCTCCTTCCTCGAGTAGCTGGAGGAGAATTGTGCTATATTTTCCACATCGGCTTTAGGCTGTTTACCTAACCCAATGCAAATCCTATTGAGGGTTTGATTTCTTTTGTAAGTCACAGAGTGGAAGATCTAGATTTTCTTAGATCTAGACTTATTCTAGTCTCTCTTCTCGCGAGTGTGTCTTTTAACCTCTGAAGAGTGTATTTGTAACTGGACAGTTTTAGATCTACATCTTGGCATCAAAGCAAATCATTCTCGTGAGGCTACAATAAAGTATCTCTCCTCGAATCGCATTATTTGCGCATCTATAGCCAAAGTAGTAGTTTTTTCTACGTTTCGAGGAGAGATCTCCTGTTGGGGTTCTTCCCATCGTTGTGATCCATGGATTGGCCATCCAATCCATGTTTGTTTCAGATATTATTTGATATGTAATTATTGTTCAAATTTTAACTATTTCAGATTCAAGTCTTAGATCTCGCATCTACTTCCTGCTTCATGTTTTTGAGAAACCCCAAGGGGAATGGCTACCTACCCTTTTCTGTATATGGATCTGTAGACAGATATATATTTTTATGTAAATATCTGATATATATCTGAATAATTACAATTTTCATTTCCACTCCCCAAAATAACGCTATCATAGTTCGTAGTCTTTTCTCACAGTTGCAACACTTTTAGCCTTTATGAAAAGATCCGTTTTTCAAATTAAATCATTTGAATATTATTATAAGTTTCCATACTAATTTTCATGAATAAACTCACCAATCCATTCAAAATCACTTATAAGTCAAGTAATTTATGCATACCCAAGTCATGGGAAATCAAAGGTTTTCTAGCCTAGCTGAATGGAAGAACTGCTATATCTTAGAAAACACATTTTTTTTGCTGAAATTTTTTCATGGAGGTTCCATATAGCTTGATATAACATATCCCGTGGTCATTTCCTTATTTTTATGTATACCTAGAAAGAATACACTATTTTAGGGCCAAAATCATCACTTTTCCCCACCTTTTTGCCCATAAAACGCTCGTATAAAGTTGCCGATGTTGTATTTATTGAAAGATCTGAATTATAACATCTGTTATGAGATTTTTTGATGTTTATAAACTAATATTTTGTCAAATATTGCTTAATTTCTAGATTTGGAAATATTAGAGTAGACGTTGAAAATCTTGGCTCACCACAGGCTTCAAGCCAGTGTTGTACGCAAGGAGCAAGTTAATAATTATGAATGATATGGGTTTAATTTAATCACTCTTTCAGATATAAGAAGAACCCTTCAAGAGGTTGAACAAGAAGAAGAAAGAAGAAGCAAAGTGAAACTCCTAAGAAGTTTTTAAGAGTGGGAAGATTCGCATCAGACTATCTTAAATCCTCATATCATGGATATGTGCACCTGCATATACTCTACCAAAGCTTCTGGCCATGGTTCAGATTTTCAAGAAGACCGCAAGGAAGATGAAGTAGGAAGATGCACCAAAGGAGGAGACTTTGAGTGATTATCTTCAAGAGGATGAATCTAAATTCCATGGAAATCAAGGAGCACTTGAGCTTCCAAGAGTTCTTCCATCTCAAGGAGGAGAGAAGAGCCAAGAATAGAAGGAGAAGAGGTAGATTCTTTCTTCCTAACTTTGATGGATCCTCCACATAATAACCGAAGAAATTGATAGATCAACTAGACTCATATCTCGGATCTACATCAAGTTTCGTGAAGAAGAATCCCTTAAGGTAGCAACGCTACATCTTAAAGGTAAATATTATGCTTGGTGGTTATTTGAAACTTTTTCTTTGAAAAATGCAAATATTTCCACTTATTCTAAGTTCATTAGAGAATGGTGAAGAATTTTGATGAGAGGCAAGCTAAAATCAGGAAAGAGCAGTAAAGCATGAGCATGAAAAACTCCGTATGATTTGAAAGGCTTGTTATAGAAAAAATCCACTTCGCATTTATGTTGGAGGGATGAAAATTGTGATAATTTTGCCAAGGTGATCCGTCAGCAAAAAGAGATTTCTTCTAAAAAGAAGTCATGGAGATTCCTCAAAAGAAGACCAAGATCCAAGGTCTCTTGTCGATAGTGAGGTGTTCTTAAATATCAAGGAGGAAGGAAGAGCCATAAGACAGAAAGAGAATTACCAGCTACCAAAAGAAGACCCATTACCACATGGGGATGGAGATGAAGTTATTATTTCAAGGGAAAGAGCTTGTGTATCTGGGTGCGGATTCCCAAGGAACATTATGGGAGTCACTATTGAGTAAAGATACCATCTCCAAGCAAGAGGAGGAAGGATGACCAACGTCCAATGATGAGGAGCACGCACCCTTGTTTATTTCAAGGGGTTTCTATTCAAGGAGGAGGAGACTTAATTCAGGGTAGCAAGGAAAGGGAGCATCACCTAACCCATTTAATGCAAATTTTACTTCGTATCTTGATGTCTCTTTACATAGAGGTATCACTGTGAGGGACTCTAATGAGAAGTAAGAACAGTACTTCTCAACTTTGTGCATCAATGAAAATTGGCTACAGGGAGTCTTTTAAGGAGCTACTACATTTATAGATCTATTTGGACAGATTTCAAGGAGAGTTAAACAATTTCCCGAAATTTATTTTGCTATTTCTCACTCATCTATTTGCGCCGATAAAGAAGAAGTCAAATCCCTCTGATGAAATTAGCATGGTGTCAAGAGGCCACTCCTGCATTTAAAGGGCATGACAGCCCCTTCCAAGTAAAAAGAAAGAAGGTGAGGTGATGGCCACTTCTGGCTTCTGGTAACCCCTACACCTGTTTGGGAGTTTGACCTCATTAGAACCCAACCTGGTAGAATAACATTCCAAGAACCCTTGCTGCGAGGTTCGAGGACAAAGGAAGATAGGAGTGTACAAAGTAGTCGATGGAGCTGTTTTCTGCAGATCGACGCATTCGACTAAAGATTCAAGAGACTCAAGGACCAACTACTAGGTGTTGCCTATGCATATACCAAGCCACCCCCACTCCGTTTTCATTAGAACACACCATATTATCTCAAATGGATTCATGTGGAAGGCTTTTTGAAGAAGAATTATATTTAGCACATTGGGGCAGATGCATGTATCACATGAAGATGGATAAGGTTATAATCCCATGGAAGAGTTAGTTCAACCCTCTCTTCTCCCTCATGAGGAAGGAGATAGATCCGTGCACCTCTCCACTTGTTGGAGGAGTACTATTGGTGAAGAGCATATCACAGAAAATCATGAGGATTTTCACTTGTGCATTCTTTTACATTATATGTCCATGCCATGACTCCAAGTCGAGTGTCATATCTTGTAAACTTCATGGCCAACTTTGGGCCAAAACTATTTCTCAACATGGCCACTCACTCGATGGACTATGAGATTTAGAAATGATGGGTGCTTTCTAAGGCACCAAATATATCTTCCACTTTCAGCCACAGAGATATGTCATGGGCAGCAAGTAAGTGGTGGGGAAACCACTTACCACATCTTAATTTTATGCAAGTAGGAGATGTCCTACTGGGTTAAGAAGGTGAGAGTAAGGCATTTACCCAAGGTCGGATATTTTCTGTTCTGCGTCTTCAGATTCCAATGAGAGGATGCATAAGAAGAAGAAGGCATGGTTGCTTTGGTTGGAGTAAGAAGAGATTTTGGACATCCCATGTCAAATTTCATGTCCAGTATTTTTGTGATTAGATGAGCTTTCCAGTGTATGTAGTTATGTAATTCTTTTTGGAAATACCCCAAGATCATGTATGTACTGGCTTGGAGAAATTGTAATTCTTCTCATGGAATGGCATAAGGGAGCTTGTTTATTCATATTGATGATCATGCTCGATCTTTGTTGGGAACATGAGAGGAGGGATGACACATTGGTTGAGTGTCTTTTAAACAAATTCATATTCATTCATTTTTCAAGAGGAGGATAGCACATTGTATGGCCGTTTACATCATATCCTTTATTTTCTTATGCAAGGAGCCATATGTTGGGTTTGGTGTCATTGGAAGAAGTCTCTCTACTTGGGAGAATTGCAGCAAGACATGTGTTTCTTGAATCATATTCAGCCAACACCTATTATCCTCTACTATTTCCAAGATTTTAGCAGCTTTTGCAGCAAGAAGGTGGTGGGATGGCCAATTATTGCATTTCACAGATTTGAGGGCAGTAAGATACACAAGATTATTCAAGAGGGACTATTGTCACCATCCAATATGTCATATGACACTTAGTCCATGTTTATTTTGAGCACACATGGTGAAGATCCTCTATTCACTATATGTATAAATATTAAAGGGCAAGGAAGCCACTAGAATCCATGAAGGAATCACAAGTTCAAGTCTCTTTACTAAGGAGGGCTATATTACAACGTGGATCACCAATTATTTATCATGTTTGAGGGAGATATAACGTGATTTGAGTATTATTATCTCTCATTTCATTACGGAGCCCCTACACATTGCATACATGGTGGGGATTGTGATCATTTCCCTTTGAGCTGGACCAGCATGTCTCACTTTGTTTGGATGATAGCATGGAGATTGAAGTTTCTGGGGGTTGAAGCACCCACTATTCACCATCTCTCATGCCTTAGAAGGCTGTCGGACAACATATGATTCTTCCATTCATCTCCCACTACTTACAGTAGCGTATATTTGGTTCATTCCGAGGAGGAGACAATTCGTTGGAGATTTTTCAAGATCATTTTGTCGCCTTGCTTGAGGAAGCAAACAAATTTTGGGGGAGGATTCAGATTGTTCTCTAATTAGCCTGCCAATAGGAATATTTAAATTTTGTTTTATTTTCCATTTATGAATAAATGACTAATGGAGGACATGTAAACTCCTTAGATCAGTGAATAAATCAATGCTCAATGTAAACAAAGCTATATTTGTTTTAATACATAAAATCCACTTGCATGTGTGAAAGGGGGTTAAGTTTGCAGTGGACTGGGTCACAACTTTTGACTATCCACAACACTGCTCTGATTCTGGGCATTCATAAAGGGACAACGAAGTTCTAAGGAGGACCTCATGAAAGGGTTTAAGTGATTCAAGGTGGTTGTAGGGTCAAAAGACTTTCATCTTATAAAAAAGGAAGTATACCAAGAGAAAGGTTGTTGAAGATCATTATTTCTAAAGCTCTATCTCATGAGATGATTCCTTGTTGGGACTTCCTCGTCTGTAGAATCCCACCTCCTCTCGAGAAGCTCTTTGGAGGAGAATTGTGCTATCTTTTCCACATCAGCTTTAGGCCAAGCTTCACTTCCAATCGCAATTTCGCATCCTTGCTGAGGGTTTGATTTCTTTGTAAGCCGTGAAGAGGGAGTATCTAGATTCCGCTTAGATCTAGACTTATTCTCAGCCCTCTTCTAAATAAGTGTGTCTTTTAACCTCCTCGGGAAGAGTGTATTAGGGCCACCGTGTTTCTGTATATACATCTTGGCATCGTGCCAAATCATTATCGAGGATATAGCATAAAGATATCTCCCCTCGAATCCGTGTTATTTGTAGATCTACAAACATAAGGGTATTTTGTCTTACGTTTTGGAGGAGAGATCTCCAAGTTGGGGTTCTTCCTTTCACTGTGTGATCCAAAGTGGATTGCCACCCAATCACAAGCTTGTTTCATATCTGATCTGATATTTACCTGTATTATTCAGAATTTTGAATCATTCCTGAGATCTCAAGTCTTAGATCTCGTATCTACTTCTAGTGCTTCATGTTTTGAGTAAAACTCCTGTGGAATGGTGACGTCTTCTTGTACATGGATTTGTATTGATCTGAAGTGTGTGTAAATATTCATATAGATCTGAAGAATTAATAAATTTCTTCTTCAGCCCTAAAAATAATGTTTTCATAGTTCGGCATTTTTTCATGTGTTGTAAATACCTCTTTTTGTATTTCTTATGAAATATATGCTTTAGTCTAAATCATTTTAATCTATTGTGTTTCATACCTTTATTTTCAGAATAAAACTGTTAATCCCTTCGTAAAAATCACTGTATAGTTTGGTCAATTTCTTCATAATTTCAAGTCATGGGAAATCAGTATGAAATAACCACGAATGAGTGAACTCGTTTAACTGTGAAAAATGAATTTTTTTTTGCTGAAATTTTTCATGAGGTTCCATATAGCCGGATATAACATATCCCAAGGCCGTTTCCCTTATTTTTAAGAAGATATTCCAATACACTCATTTTAAAGACTAAAATAATCATTTCTTCACCTGCCTACAAAGTCAGAGGAAGTTGATGAGAAGTATTTATTGAAGATACTCAATATAAAATCTGTTACAGATATTTTGATAAAGATAACCAATATTTTGTCAAATATTGGTTGACTTGTAGATTTGGAACATTACAAAGTAGTATTTTGACCTATAATAAATTCCATTCTCATGAAACCCCCATGTTTAAAAAAAATAAATTTATTATATTTTTCTTCTTCATTAGATAAATACATAATTACATAGTCAATATAAATGACTGGAAACTAGTTATACTTTCCAAAACACTCTCAATCGGGGAGGTATTCATACAGTACATGGTCACTTTCAATCAAGAATCTCATAAGAAGAATCAGACAGTAATCATACATGTATATAATCATATCAACCAAAATTTTTCCTTATGCAAGGCCTTGAATAACATACCCATCTATCGATGAGACCATATTATAATGTCAGTGAGACACACGACTTATAGACACCATAAATAATGGTTTCTCCAAGGTAAATACTCCACCCAAAGGTTCCCATAGTATGACCTTCTTGGAATATTATTCTCTTGCAGCCAACCCTCAAAGAATATCGGTCCTCGACTACTCTTATCCCGAATTTCCATCTTATTCTCAAAGAGTATCAAATGCTAGATGATTATCTATCCTCCATTTTATCTTTCCAAAAAGACCAAAATGATGTCTATCCATTCTCTCCACATGGATCTTCTAAGACTCTAACTTTTAGTCCTAGTCTAGTGCATGACACATGAATTAGAGAATCATATATATTACCCCCTTAACTCAGAAGGACATAATTTCAAGTTTCTTCCACAAGAACTTAACTCAAACTCCCTCTCAATTAGGGACATGCAAAAAATGGTGAGACACCTAGTCAGCCATGAAGAATTCCTTCCTCAATTTCATGGATTTAGATATTGAGGAATCTTCAACTTATGGATTCATAGGGCACAGATCAACCATAAATTATCCACAAGTCATGTCAACCATCGAAAGTGATTCATCAATATTTATCATCCATCCACCTTATGCTAAGGCTTTCTCAAACTTTCTCCATGATATTACATTATCTCACATGATTGGTAGCCCTACATAAACTCATCAGATAAAAATATACATAATAAATTTTAAATCAAAAGTTACCTTAGTGATGATATTTCACCATTAAATCTTCTTGTAGGCATCGTAATTTCTTATTCGTATTTACATATCCTAGAGATATGTTTTGTCATGTAGACTTTGTTGGTCATACTTCTATCGCAGTTCACATATTCTTCCAAGAGACTTCAGTCACATATTCTTGGCTTCCGGGATGATAACTACCTCTTGACAGTGGTTGAAATTCAGTATTCTTCCTTTGCTTTCCCCACACAACTTATTCCCGGTGAACTTCCAATATCCAAAAGAGGGCTTGTCTATACATAACCACCTCATATTCCATAAGGAGGAAATATTTTATTTTATCTCATCGAAAACCTATGTACTAGAAAATATATTTCTTCTTTGATCATACTTTCAAAGATAGAAGTTCATTACATGCAACCATATGACATGACTTCGCATCCGTTGTCAACACATAGATATATGTATATACCCCATCCCTTTCCTTGAGTCATCCCACAACAATTTTACTACACCAGTTACCATTCCCTGACCCACTTCATCAACATGTCATCCTATCCTAATCGCATAATTTTGTCACATAAAATTTATAAACCTTTTTCTTTGTTTCAACCAATAATCTGATAAACACACTAGAAAATGTAAGTACCTATTTTCATATTGGATTATTGAATACATCTTCATCTTTATTAACGTCTTCCATATATGTTGTTATCGCGAGGTTTCCAGAGCTACTTCTTCAAGTTCTCCTTCCATGCTTGTACTACAATGATATTAGTATACATTACTCTATCATATTATTTACAACCAAAAATCACTTAAAGAGAAAGATGATCTCAATAATAATAGAGATATTTCACTTCTTCTTCTTTCTTAGATTTTTGGTATCAGTTCTTCCATTTCATATGTGTGACGTGGGCTTATTCATTTTTCCTCTTGTCCTTTCCCATATTAGGAAAAATCCCTTTTATAATTCCCAAGTTCATTACATCCAAAGAATTGTACTTTGTCAATATTTATTCTTTTATTCTCGAGGGACTAAATTTTCCAATATTCCTTTTCCTGACATGGATGCAAAGGTTGATTCAATAATTTGATCTAGTATCAACTTTTTCTTTCAATTTTGTTTCCTCGTATTTTACATGGAGATCATAGACCATGGAATGGCGTTTCTTCTTTCTTCCTATATAAGCTTGAAGTAGTTTCCATTCTTCCGTAGAGCATTCAACACCACCAGAGGGCCTCAATTATCGACACATTTCTCCTAATTCCCTGCACCCTGCCTTTATTTTAGAAATCCTCATAAAATATGAAGTGATTCTTTCCACTCTTGACAATTTTATCTTGTATAGTTCTTCTCTTAGAGATTATGGCCTTATAGTACTAACAAAGAATAGATCCACTAGTTTCTCATATCTTTATTTTTGCGCTTTTTAGTTTTGATACATATGTATGAGTGAGTCCTTACTGTATTCTATGGAGAATCCTAAGGCCTCGATTTCTTCTTTTCTTCTCTTTATGTATTTGGTATGAGCTAGAGCATCTTCTTTTTAGGTTGAATTGAAGTGTGTTTGTATGTATCCCATAACTTCATCTCCGATTAGATTCAAACATGTCCTCTTCTTCCATGCGCTAAAGTTTTATGACCCAAACCAATTTGTTTCTCTTTTACAAAAATTCATTTTGAAAGTTTTATATAAGGTCATAGATAATACATTTGAGTAGGATGACTTCCTCTTCGCTCATCTTCCTTGATGAAGATGTAGTTAGAACTCTTCTACTCTGAGTTCTCCAATGTCAATGTCTTCAAAGGTGATGGATATTGTTGAATGGTATTTGGTGATGCATTTTCCAACATTGTCTTCAATATAAATATTTGATGACAAAGATAATATTCTTTGCTGGAGAGAATCCTTTGAAATAGATTGAAGGTCTTCTTAAAATGAATTGAGAATCTTCCCTTGCAACCGAATTGACCTTTCAATGTAGACTTTTATTCTTTCTTCTTTTGAGTGTCTCTTTGTTAAGTAGCCCTCGTATTCAAGACTTAGCTTTCCGATACCATGTTGAGAATTTGCAGTGAAGTGTTTAATTCAAATTATCTACTCGACAATTACTTGAGAGCTTACTTATTTTACTTATGGCTTTCTCATATTATTAGTATCTTTCATCAAGTCAATTATCAAAACATAAGAGACACAAATTTAGGCTCGTGCTTTTCACAAAACTTTCCTTCTTTGAGAGGAAAACCATAATAAATTCTATATAGGCTGGCGCAGTGTACCATGACCATGACATAGACCCTTTTTTTGACCTTTGTATATTTCCAAGACTTTGTCAATTCTTCTTCATTGAATCCTGATCCGATTCTTCCTTTTGCACTATCACAAATTCATCTTGTACCAACCTTAGAGAACTCGTCTCTACTACTTGATATCTCCTTAGATTACTTGCTTGACTTTATATTCTTTCTAGGCTGCTTCCTTATCTTGCTTTATACTCCAAGACAGTTGGCACATACTTTTGTACCAATCCTTTACATGTAGCTCCCAACCGAACTTACGATACATGTCTTCTTTGCACTTTAAAGATATCCTTTTTTTTGCCTTATGTGCTTCGTTGAGAAACTCCTATATAACTTCACACTTGACTGTAATTTTCTTATTAAATACTAGACTTATTCCGCAACTTGCACGCTCCGCCCGCAACTTCACACTAGTGATAGCCCCGCAACTTCACACTAGCCACTCCGAAATTCCACACTTTAACATAGATTTGTACTTATGGATATGTATTAATCCATCTTCTCTTTATCGACTCTAGAACCGCTCTATCCTCAAAATTACATCATATGTATATCATCGAATTTATCTTTTCACTGTCCGAGCTTTCTTGTTAAATGAAATTATATATCTATTTTATTTATAGTGACATTATTCCTCTATTTTACAAGCATCCTTCAATCCGTATGTAGGCTAACTTGTTCAAAAGGGGAAGCCCACTTGTCCATTAATCATAGGTTGTTAGAGTGAGGATATTAAACATTGATCTTAAGCACCATATGGATTCATTTATTAAAGCTTAATATGAAAATTTATTTATAGCCATGCATGATCGATATTGCTCATATACATATGAATCTAATTAATACATTTATGACAATATGACAAATCCTTAAAATACATCAAGAAGAAGTATTTTAAACTTATACAAAATTCCTTGCTAATGAAACTATAGAATTAAGCTTAAAAAAATAAATTTTATTATCTTTGTCTTCTTCATTACATAAATACAGTTAACACATAGTCAATATGAAGATCGAAACTAGTCACACTTTCAATATGGCCCGCATAATATTTAAGGCAGAGGAAGGAGAAGAGGATATTCGTAAAATGAAGAAACATCGAGCATGGAGACCCAAGTGGAAAAGATAAGGACAAAGATGAGAAGGAAAAGACAAGGATTCGAAGATGACAAGGGTCACTTAGATCCTCTTGGAGGTGCAAGACTGCTAGAGACGATGCACATGATAAGTAAAAGACAACAATAGATAAAGGAAAATAAGATGTACAGTCAGTAGGTCTCCTGGTGAGGGTGAAGAAGAAAAGGCTAATAATTTTAAGGGCATAATTTCCTTGGTCCTTACTAAAGGGGAAAACTTTGAGACCAGGAAAAAAATTACAAAGTGGAAAAGAGGAATCACGGGGAAGAATCGAGGATTTCACAGCCTACTCCGATGAGTTGAGTAGAGTGTTAAAGAGATAAATATGTTAGCTCGCATGCCTAGAAAACCAACACCGATAAACCAACCACTCTACCCAAAGAGATTAATAGAAAACATTTTAGATGAGGCTTAGGAAGATACTTATTGAGCACAGCAATACCTGCTTGAAGTAAAGAAGAAAGTTAAAAATTGGGACAAGGTCGATATGAACTCGTATCGCTTCCCATTTCAAAAAATTTTTCATATTGCAAGGATCAATGAGGGAAAGGCTCTTCGTAAGCGTATTGAAGAACTCGTGAAGGAAAATAAATTAATTGGAAGAAAATCAACCATGGTAGGATGAGGTTCTCCAACCGTTGCAACAAAGATGGAAGCTACCAAATCTTTTATAATAGGACTAAACAATACTTAAGAATGCCACAGACCAATGACAAAGGCAAAGTGAAGAAGTCCGTAGTCGAGAAGAACACAGAGATGCCGTGTAATTAAATTAATCGCCGCAAGAAAATAACAACAAAGATCATGTAGGTAATCGAGTGACTCGTAACGCAGTCACATGTGAGTGTTTGGGGCCCGTTGGGCAACCCAATCTGGCCCTCATTTTGGCTACAATCGCATTATGAGGAGCAAGAGCGTGAATTATATTGTGCATCACAACATTTTGGAAATACTATGTGATATATTAGGGGCTTCTAGGGTGGTCGAAACCTCCTTTCAGGAATACTTGGGCTAGATTTATTGGGCTGTGAGAACATAGCATTGGACGATGGTTTTAACGATGTAACATTACATAAAGCGATATAATGTTATAAGAAAAGTAGGTAGAGAATAAGACCATTAAGTTCTGTCAAGCTAGTTTGTATCCGTATTATTTAGAAAAGAAATAGTGCCTCACCGAGTACACAACATCTTGGAAGAGTTCAAAACTTAAGGCGTGCACCACCTCAGAATCGTGAACAGGTCGGAGAGCTCAATGTACTTACAAGATCCATCATAATAGAAAAGGACAAGTTTTGTGAAGATATTTTTTGTTCTTATGTGTTCTTTTTCTAATTACTTAATATCAATATTAGCGAAGTAATTATTATAGTTGTATGTTATACAAGGCACAGATATTGTTTATATGTTTTTTTTAATATGGCGTGTTATAAAGTGAAGGGTTTAATACAAATACAATAATTTTATGCATGTTATGGGATAGTAGTAGCACAACAGATTAGCCAAGATCACAATCCTCAAGGCTACAAAACCTTGAAGCCTAACCACCCATAGTCACCTTGGGTGGAGATCACGATCTCGCTTGTATCATTTCCGAAAGGGCTGTGGATAAGGTTTGTTAAAGTACAGATCGAACTATTTTCTCTGGGTTAAAAATGAGCCAACACCATGTGTACAACCCTATTAGGCAATATGATCTTAGTCCATTTCTTTGGAGGACTTAACTGGGGGAATCATCCATCTACTAGTTACACTAGCCCGCATCAACCATTTTGCTAGCTTAACCCTTTTCACCACCATAAAACACATCCATTGAATCCATTTATGGGGGACCACAAGGTTGGTCAGGGGTTTCTCCTACTTTGACCTATTTAGTAAAATTAAAATCCATTTCTATTCTCTTATGACCGAGCATGAGTATTCTCGCCGAGGATGTTATCGCACAAATGAGACTTCACTCCATTGTCTTTTGATCTAATCCTTGGCTTTGTTTCCTCATTACTGTCGTTTTGACATTTGTTTTATTACAATGTATTTTGGCCACGTACTCATTTGGACCTCATACATTAGGGGGAATCTCTTTATAGCCATATTTCCACTCCATTATAGTGAGCGAAATCCACATCAACTTACCTCGCCTGTTTGGCTAAATGTGCATCCTTTTTCACCTTTTCTTTACTTATGTGAGATTTATCCCATGTTAAAAGGGTGAGATTACATAATATAGAAATTTTCATTATTATTTTTTTCCAGAAAATATTATAATTATGAGATAATAATGATTTCATAATTGAGATTATTGAGAAAACTCATAATTGTGAAAAAATGGTTTTAGAGTTTTCCCATTCCCACTACAGTATGAGTTGGCTAGGGCCCTTATTATAGAAGTTTCCTAACTTTCAAGCCCTAGGTGTCTAGATACATTCTCCCAAAGTATGGAATGAGCCTATATAATCTCACCAAGAGGAAATGATGGGGAAGATAGTATCCAAACTATAGAAGGAGAGCTCCCTTGTTTTGGGAGAGCCAGTTTTGGAGAGCCAGAGTTGCTATCGCACCGAGATCTTGGTCCTTTTATTATATCTTGTTGGTCACATTGAGATATTGTGAGGTCTTAGTTTATTTTCGAGTTCTCTTCATACTCAGCACATCACAGACAGGGGGAAACTATGTAGGATCGGGCAGAGAGTGGTGAGGGCTGGACTGGGTGATAGCAGAAGTTGCCATCATGTTTCTGAGATTAATGAAGATCTATGTTCTCTCCCCTTACATGATCGTGTTTCATATTTTGTGATTGGGTTGCTATCTTTTTTATATAAATATATTTTATATATCACTTTATCCTTTGTGACGTTTGTGATTGTTTGCACACTACATAAAATCGTCACAAAGGCCATGATGAAAAACATGTTGCTAAAGAAAGAAACTTGCCATTGATATGTGTTGCAATACATTGTTAAGTTTCTAAGTCAACTTCTAGATAATGTGATGATTTTGACATGAATAACCTCGTAGGAGGGCTCATGTATCCTCCATCAACGACATGAAACAAGTATCGATATTTGAGGCAAAATGTAATGATGTGGAGTTGGTTCAGAAATGAAGATAAAAAATAAGGCTAATCAAAAGATTGCAAGAGATGTTAACCGAGGTGGAATTTCTCTTTACACCATATTGGTGACACTGAATGGAGTTGGCATAATTGACTCGTAGACCCATCAAGAAGGTTCGATCAACAATGATGCAAGAAGATTCCCATCCAAATAAGTCACATAGATGAAGTGAAAGAGTGTCATGTTAAAGAGCACTACTCCCATTAATAGCTAAAATTCACTTTTTCCAATTTTCCAACCATTTCTAGCTATTAACTCTTTATTTTTGACAATCTTGAGGAGGATAACATATGCTTGATCTATAAGTTCATCCTTTATATTATTCCTTCCGAGTATTTTTAACAAACCTCGAGAAGGAGTGGTTTGGTCTCATCATTCTGGAATTAAACCAACTTTTTTTAATTGTTTTACAAGTCCAAAAAGGCGTAACTCGACTTATTTTTCATGTTTGGGGAGTTTTAAAAAGAGGCGAAAGAGAAAATCCAAGATATTAATTTTTGTAAATTTGTCCCTTGGGCTCAAAAAGCCGTAAAACAATACCCAAGAGAACCTTTAGTCATGCTCGATTAAAGTGATCCTTGTTCATAAATATTCTATCCCAATAAGGAAAAGTGTTAAACTTATAATGGGTAGACATCTTTTCATTTACTTTAAAGAATTTGAAAAGATAAGTGCTTGACAATATTTTCATGTTTTGGGAGTTTGAAGAGCCGAAAGAGGACTCTAGGGGTTCCTTTTTTTGTATATTTAAAGAGCCCGAAAAGGTTATAAAGGCGTACTCATTCATCAAAATGACTATATTAACTTATAATTCCAGATACATTCTCCAATTACCATTTAACATGTTTACAACACCACAAAAATATTAAAAATACATGATACATGGTAAAAATTACGTCAAAAATATTAACAAAATATTAAAATAATAACTATAATTTGACAGCAGAAATGAAAAAAATATAATTGATTTCTTACAATTTGATTTTTACCAAGTTGAGTGAGCTCGAGTGGGTTTTTTACCTTTAATCTTTAGTAGTCGATTATGGCCAATTCATTGACCATTTCTAGCACCGTCGGGCCTAAGTAAGAGATGTTTCCATGGAGTATGTTCTTCTTCTACCTCTTTAACCCTTACTTCCCTAATTCCGTCATTATTTAATATGCTATTATGCTAAAAACCTTTCACCGTAATATATTTTTTTATGAACCTTCCGCCTTATGTTGAGAACACAAATAAAATATTTCTATCATTTTTCCAACCTTATTTTTTCCTATTTTATCCTTAGAATCTTACCATAACCATGATTTCACAATCCAATGTTATCATTGTTGCATAAGAATCATATTTGAGGTATATATTTTACAAGTCAAGAATTTCGAAAGTAAACATGTCCATTATTCTACATTTATACGTTGTTTTGTAAAAAGAATTGCAATTTCATAGCTACAAAAATTCAACGCATTATGAGCTAGACTTCCATTTTTAGTTGAATCATAGGTTGGTATATTTACAAATACATTCTAGTGAGCAAGTATTTTAGTACATCGTGAAAAGTAAAGATAAGGTTTCCAACCATTGAACACAACTTACAATACATCCACTTGATCATAGAGGTGTAGTCAATGATAAAATCAATGGGTTTAAATGGTGGTAGAGTAATCTATGTAAACATATGACCTATTAGCAATGATCAATGGATCCACAAAAATTGAGAATGGAGATATTTATAGGAGAAATTCATGTTTAATACTATGTATCTCTAGTATCAAAATGATAGATTAATCCACAGATCCATGAAATCTACAAGTTTTTTTGTTATAAAATAATGCAACAATATTCTCAAATATTTTATATTCTGAAATGCACAACATCATAATCTCCGATGGAAAACAAGTCAAATGTATGGAAATATTTTTTAATTAGCATAACTCTACTTTTGTTGGTTATTCATTTTCCTATGTAATTCATTCTTCAAGAATGAATTCATATTTATAAATATAAATAAATATAAAAACATTAGTTTTACTTATCACATGTGATCAAGCCAGAAGGCCCCTACAGTCAAGGAAGCATGATTCGTCTTCAATTTCATGGTTTAGTTTTACTTTATTCCAAATGAAGCTCTATTCATTTACATTTTATAAGGGTTTAACTATTAGTTTATTAGATATTTAATACACGTGACAACTCAGTTTTATGTTTCATATTGCCTTATATTCTAATTTGGTTAGTGTAATATTCCCAATTATTCATGAGCTAATTGGAATATTCATTTTTGTTTTATTTCTATGTTTTAGCAATAAAAAGTGTAAAGGAGGTCCATACACACTGTAAATGCTGAATAAATGAATTCCAAAATGTAAAAAGGAATAATCTTGGTCGTTAAATCAAGCACCCTTAGGTGTAGCAACAGACATTTTGATTGGGTCAACTCGACCAACATACAACGCTATCATGGAGGAGTGGCCATCATGAGGCACAACGCAGCTTTAGATGGAGATGCTTTGTGGGAAAGTGAGTGATCCTACTGAAGGGGTTTAGGTTTGGAAGGTTTTAACTTATAAAAGGAAGAGGATGGCAAGATGAGAAGTTGCCAGATGGTTATTATATTTCGAATATATTTTATTTTTAGACATATATAATTGCTAGGGCCGAGAATAATACGGTTTAGCATTGGGTTTTCTCTGACGGGGAATCACACCTCTTTCCTTGAGAGGCCTTCGGAAGAGTTTGCATTGTATTTTCCACTATATGGCTATAGGCCAAGCTTCTTATTTCAACTACAACATAGATCTTGTTTAGGGTTTGAAGAAAAAAATTTTTGGTGTTGGCTAAAGAGTGGTGGCTAGATCTCTTCAGATTCAGACCATTTCGCAGCTCCTTTTCGGGAGAAGAGTTCTATGCCACGGGAGGAGAGTATTAGATGACTTGAGCTTTATTTTATTATCTTGGCATGTGGCTAACCATATTCTAAACCCTACAACGTAGTTTTACTTCTAGATCCGCATTATTCCCAGAAATGCGTCGTTGGTGGTCTTTTGGCATACAATCCGTAGAGTTGGTTTTCTTCAAGTTTTTTGGGATTTGCCTTCACTTTGGATATCCATTGGAGGGATCATTTTCTTGTTTCATATCGTATCAGATCCAATTCTAGATCTAAATATTTCCGCATCTTCGCCCTTAAAACTCAGATCTACAAGTTGTACATGGTGTATCATAAAACCCCATGTGGATTCTCAAGGAGAGCTCATATAGTTTATGGATATGTTATAGATCTGAATTTTCATGCACTTATTTTCTCTAGATCTCAAATGGACCTATCATTGTTGCAACTTAACAAAATAACGTTGTCAAGCTTTTTCCAATCTATATACATGGTTGTGTGCTAATCTCTTCATGAGGATTTTTGTCTCACTAGTGACTTGTATTCCCGCTATGAATCTTATGGGCCATCTTATACATCTATTTTTCTCGTTGTAAATACATTTGAAAGGTATCCATATTAGCCTCCTAATTTGTCTTCGATGATTTGCATTTATTTTCCCCGCATATCTGCCTCTTGTATTGTTGCATTCCTATTTGGGATATTACAAATAGATTTGATGTTTTGGATTCCTCGCGGGCTTAAATTCGGTTATTAGATTTAATATTCTATGTGGAGATACAATGTAGGCTAATCATATGGATCGTCCAATTGAATATAAATTTCTATTTGTAGTTAGTAAACTTAATAAATCATATATTTTTACCAAGCTCATTTTTGTTCATAAAAATTCTCTACATGGAATGAGGACATAGAAATGTTTTATAACTATGGATGTATTGAGTTAGTTTATTTTATCATTGATTATCATAGATTAAAATTTTATTTTAAAGTCAAAGTTCATTAGCTCAAGTTAGTTGCCAAATCCTATATTATATTGTGCATTACATTTCACATTTTTACCAATTTGGATTAATAATTTAAATGTATCAGGCTCTAGTGAAATTGAATTGAATTCAATTTTTGGTGCCATTGTTGAGAAAGTTATTAGATTTAGTTTTCATTTAGGCATACAATTAGTTTCATAAGTAAATCATGAATAATATGCATGTATAAAAAATGAGTTTCTAGGGGGTATATTTATTAGAGGTAGAAACTAATTTCGACACGTCCAACTACCACCCAAAAACGGTTCAACACATGGTACTATAGATCCATATCATCATCCACATCACATATCCCCACATTTGTAGCATAAGAATGCATTCAAGAGGGAAATCCAAGAACACATAGAATATTCCATAGAAGAAGTTATTTTTCTATTCACATATAATCAAAGAGGTAATTAATGGACATCAACTAGAAATACAAATTAAAGAGACTACAAATAAGGATATTTTATTAGAAGATCAACCAATTCAAGAACAACAAAAAAAAATAGTTGAAAAACATCCATATTCTTATGAAACAATGATTAATAATGGACAAGAAGGAGTGGAGAAATAATCACGTGTACTAGAATTTAAGCTATAGGAGACAAAGAAGAAGGCAAGTATATGATGAAGAAAACGAGAGAGGAAATGCCTTTGCCCCCATTCGTGACCCAACAAGCAATGTGAACATGAAAATAATTTCACTCCTCTATACTACCAAATTTTCATGTATTAAGAATAAAGGATCCTAAAAATTATCTTCAAATTTGATGTATTTTGTCAATGATAGTTATTACTCTTATTAAATTCAAATTATTTCTTCATACTCTAAAGATGGTTCTTTATGTTGGTTCATGGTATTAGGAACAATTTTTTTCGCATCATGGGGATGAAATGTAATAAAAGCTTCTCAAAAATTATAAATACTATTTTTGAGATGATGATATTAAAAATAAAATTCTCAAAGTGAGTAAAATAAGATGAATCCTTTGAGGATTAGGTAGAAATACATGTTTAAGTACAGAAAAAAGAGCTAAAGAAAAAAAATTAAGCCTTGATACTTTAAAATCCTTTTGGTGTAGAGTGAATTGTGAGATGAGGATTTAGTTTTTCAATGTAATGGGAAATGACAACATACTTCAAGTATGTTTTATATATATTTGTGAATTCTATAAGAATATTTAAGAGGAAGAACCGTATATGATAAGGGTCCTAGAGATCGCATCCTCTCTAGGATAACTAAGTCAACAATTGATAAATAAGTAGGAATGAATTAGTTAATCTAATTGGAAGTTTTAAAATTGGTATTCTTGGTATGCTTAGTGATAAATTATACACACAAGAGGAAATCCATAACAAACAAAAAAGAAAATGCGTACTTATCAACCTTTTGTCCCAGATATAAACAAAAGCATGCTTTGCGTGAATTCCCATTACATAACCTTTTTGCAAAATTTGTATCATATGTGTAGAGAATCATGTGACAAAATATTTCCATCCTTACTAGGATTAAAAGTAGTATATGAAGAGTACAATGGAACAATTGAGACTACCAAGAAATTTTTCTATTTGGCACCAAGAAACCTTGGGAATTATGAGAATAAGGTATTACCAAGATCCCACTAATTATTTAGTTTGTATCGAAATATCCATAATATACTTGGAATAAAAAATTTAACCTCGAAATCATGGCTACCTACATAAAAGTTTTTCAACCTTAAGTAACAAGGTTGGCAAGGAAATCCCTATGGAAATTTACCAAATTTTCCTCAAAGATCCACAAAAATACTACCAAAACTTCAAAATAGCCATTATGTTTTCCACAACCTCAACAACCTTTCAACTCTCAACCAATACAAAATTCATAGCCATAGTAGTTAACATAACTACAAAATCCTCAAAAAACCTACCCAACTACCGACACAACCACTTCCAAACTTGAACAAAGTAGCTCAAATTTCTTACAATGTGACTATGAAATTTCCAAACCCATATGATTTCTCCTCTTTATCTTGATGATATTCATCTTATTTCACGATAAAGATTTCACAAGGACTCTCTTGTAATCATTGACGAACAAAATGAGGAATAAATTTATAATAAAATAGATGATACAATAACAAAACAAACATCCTCTATTCCTACGTAAATAAACATTCTACATCCTCGTAAATTCCTCCTTTTCTTAAGAGAGATTAAAGATAGATAAGAATGTAGAAAAATATTTAATACCATCAAATTATGATATATTCTATAATGAATTCAAAATTTTTTTGCTTCAAATTCTTTATTACAAGTAACAAACTATATTCATATATATGCTCAAATAGTAAAGCAATTATGTAGTAGATAAATGAGGAATAAAGAGTAGAGCCACATAAAGTGCATCTCATTATGTAGGAAAATATGTAGACCCATAAATTCAAAGTTCAAAAAATTCTACATTAATAATATTATTTCAATACAAAGACACACTTATTGATCTAGGAGAAACTATAAATGTAATGGAGAAGAATATAATTAAAGAATTAATATTGAATAATATTCAAATACATTAACTATTTTACAACTAGTAGAAATATCTATTATAAAACTAGAAGGGATATTAGAAGGTATCACTTGGAATCATGGGAATACCTAGTTGGTTTTATGGTTCTTACACCAAAAACTAACCTTGAGGACATCCATTACTATTAGGGAAGGTCGAGTTAGCCAAGATTAATGAATTTATTAGTTATAGGTTTGGAGATATGACATTTTCTAATCAAATGCAAAGAAGAAGTTTACCCTTTATCCTCCTTCCAAAACAATTACTATATTACAAAAAACTCGAATGGATTGATGATGAAAATGATGATGAATAAACATTAACATATTCTAAAAATTTCACAAACAATGAATTTTAAACAAGATGTCGAAGGACAAAATAACAAATTTCATTAATAGTTATGACATTCCTCAATATCTTCGTGAACAAATACAAATTTGTTATGCTAATGAGTTAGATAAAAAAAAATTCAAGAAAATTGCACTATAGAAGATTTATGATCTTATAATTCTATGTTATCATTAAATTCTATGATATAATATGGTATTTTTCCTATAGAGATCACTCTAGGAAAAATATAAATATTAACTCTAACATGGAGGAATCTTAAAACGCTTAATTAATATAGATGCTACAAAAGCATGCCTTTGCTTTTGTATGGGAATATATAGATATGAGAGGTATGGGGCCCTAATAAAGATTCATTTGTTTCGAGGTTTACTAATTGGTACTCTCTCTCTCTCGCACCAATTAGGAAACCTAATAAACAAATGAATCTTAATTTGAGGGAATTTGTAAAGGAGGAATTAGCAAAAAATTATTAAATGTAAATTCCATTTATCCAATTTATAACAACTATGGGTCTCACTCATTGGTAATAGTACCAAAGAAAAATGGTAAGCTATGAGTGTAAATAGATTGTATAAAAATAAATAATGCTACTCTAAAAGATCATTTTCCAATTCCTTTTCATTGATCAAGTATTTGATACATTAGCGGAAAAATAAATATTTTTCATTTCTTCGATGGTTTTAGTAGATATAATCAAATATAAACTCGTATTGGAAGATCAATGTAAGACAATATTTACATTTCAATGGGGAAACATATGCTTATAGAGTATTACCTTGGATTATGTAATGCCTCGCTACATTTCAAAGGGCTATTTTAGATATTTCTGACTTGGTCCATTATCGTGTTGAAGTTGGTACATATATTATTTTACATTCTTATAGAAATAATTTTGAGGAAGCTTCTAGAAAACAAGACAAAGTTATTATAAGATGTCGTGGAGACTAATATTTCTTTAATTCATCAAAATTTCATATGATGTTTAATGAGGGAATTGTTTTGGGACATTACATTTCTAAGCATGGGATTACATTTGATTTAGCAAAGATTGAAGTTAATACCAAACCCTTAAGACTAATCCTAAAAAAATATGTGACAATTTTTCTGACATGTAGGTTACTAGATAATATTTAAATAAAATTTTACAAAATTAGTTAAAGGTGCCACTATTTTGTTGGAATCCCTTATGTCAACCCTCTTTGACACTTTGAAACAAAAGCATTTTGAAGCAACTATTTTAGGACCAAATTAGTCTCTTCCATTTCACATTTCTACAAACATGAAAATTTAGAGATTTCCTGGGATAAAAATATCATCAAACCCCTTATGATACCCATTATGTAAGTACAAAATTGACCTAAGAGTTAAATTATATTGTAATAGAAAAGGAGTTTCTTGCAATTTTTCACGCCATAAATAAGTCTAGATATTATATTATTGGGTATGAACTTTATCCATACAGATCATTCTAATATTATATAGCTAATGAATAAACCTATAAGTAATGGTAGGAATATTATATGGATCTTGTTATTACATGGATTTAATATTACTACATTGGATAGACCTAGAAAAGAAAATACAATCATTGGACGTTCTTTCTAGAATACAAAATAAAAATATTTTCTTAGTTCATGATGATATCTATCGATGAATATTTATTTGAAATTTCTACTAAAATTTTGGTATGCGGATATTTACAATTATTTGGCCATAGGGAAGCTTCCTCAAAAGTTAAAAACAAGAGAAAAACAAAGGACCGTGAGACCTCAGCAACATAGTCTTGGATATATGGAGAACGTTTTTGAGTTGGACTTGATCTTAATCATTAAAATGTATGTAATAGAATATGAGGTAGTTTATATATTAAATAATGCACAAGACAACCATGTGGAGGACATTTTTATGACAAAATAATTTATATTTAAATTACTTCTTTCCGGATATTATTGTCCTACCCTTTTAAGACAAAGGAATATGTCAAAAGTTAAGTATAGTTGTTAGATACTTTAAGACTAATTCAAGTAGATTAGATTAATCTACAACCTTCCTGGTACTCATAGATCCATTTGAAAAATAGGCTCTATAAATTGTACGGAAATTTCTCCTATATTGTTAGAATAAAAGGTATATTCTTATGTATAATGAATTATGTAAATAAAAAGTGATAGTCTAAAAATTTATTTTCTCGCCAATAAAAAGTTGTAAATTTTATTTTTGAGGATATATTCACTTTTTTGGTAAGTCTCAAGAGATATTTTACAGATCAAAGGTGCACAATTTACATCTAAACTTTCATTTAGAATATTATGAGTAGCATAAATTCAAGCATCAAAAGTTTCTCCATATCACCCACAAGACAATGGGAAAGTAGAATCAACAAATAAGGTCCTCAAGCCATTTAATAAACACAATTTAGCTACACCGAAGGAATGGGTAGATAGGATCAGAAGCATTCTTGGGAATATCGTACTTATGGGGGAACATTAATGGTAACATACAAAATGAACTTGTATATGTAAAGAAAGTTTATCTTCCCATACACTTTCAAATAAATAACTTCGTAACAATAATAATATTGGACTAAATATCTTAGAGAAACAAAAGCAAAGGTTATCTTAGCTTGATGAATTGGATGAGATCCAACAAGATATATTTCAATGAACCAATTTCATCCAACAAAAAATAACAAAATAACATGACATGTTTATCAAGTTGAAGAAATTAAAACCATGTGATTGGGACCTCCTATTTGATTCTCGAATTTAAATATTTTAAAGGAAAGGTTCAAACACATCGGTTAGGCCCACGTGAAATAGAGGCAATTCATGATATCAGATTAGTTGAAAATAATACTATTGATTATGAGGGTATCTATTTTCTTATTAATGTGAATACATTGAATTTATATCATGTCCTTAACAAGAGAATAATTGTTAAAATATGCTTCAACACTTAGAGATGGTTAGTGAATGTAGATAATTCTTCTCCCCCTTCCTAGCTCAATTCGTATTTCTTCCAAATAAATAATAATAATAATAAAGTATACCCATGAAAACCACATGTTGCCATAAGTACAAGATTTTATTTGAAAACTAAACTATGGCACACAGAATTCCCTTATTTGTAGTTTTTGTTTAAAAACAAGTTCCAAAATTTAGTCTACACATTTTGAGCATGAAAAGACTCTTTCAAAATTTCAAATAAATTAGAATTAGATGTGTGACATCCCCTAGTTAATATTACTTCATTTCAAATAAATTTAAATAATTAAAAATGGTTGAGAGAGGGATACAAATTGCATTTCTTGAAGGGAGATTCCTTGAGGAATTGATTATTTCAAATATCAATCATGCATTGACTAAATTGTTTTAAAATGGACAATTGTGCCTTAATTAAATGAAAGAGGAAAGGACAAATGGGCTAGGTGTTTTTTTAGATCCACCAACAGTAATAAAAGGACAAACATTGAAGGCAACATGGATCGCATTATCCAAAAGGTTGACTATGGAGTTGGAAGGAAGAGGATGGTTGTGATATTGGAATAAGAAATATTTTTATGACACACACAAACACACACATACAAAGGAGAGACAAGAAGGGAGAAAACAAAGTCTTCGTGGAAAAGGACCATTCATTATTGATATGCTCGTGCAAATCAAGGATAACTAGAGTTTTGGGAAGAAAAAAGTGTGAAGAACGTATGCACTTAGGCAGAAGGAGAAAAAGAGAAAAAAATAAAAGACCAAGACTCATGAGAAAAAAATTCTCCAAGAGTAGAGTGAGAGTGTAAATAAGGCAACAACTAAAATTGTTGTTAAGCACTATAGGAATTAAAATCAGTCAAGAACCTTTATAGAGGATTGTTGGATGAAGGCATTGGCGTAAAGTAGTGGCTTGCCCAAAGGATGAAGAACCACAGAAGCTTGTGGATCGAAGGAACCATTGATATGAAAGAAGCACCTGTGTACTCAGAGAGCTAATGAACTATCGTGTGATGAAAACACAGTGTTTTCTCTCATCGATGAAATATATTGAAAACATGGCTTCTATGCTCCTACAATGTCTTATCGATTGATGAACCTTCCTTTATTATGGACTCTCCTCTCCTAAAAGTGATTTGAAAATATTCAGACGTTTCCTAACATGGATATTGATCATGTTCAAAATGAATAGATCGAGCATAAGCTTATGTAGTTGGTGGACGAAGGTAAAAGGCCTTGAGAAAAGCATGTTTCGGTTGTTTTATTGGTTGAATTTTCTCCTCCGAGAATAACTCCACCTAAGACTTTAACTGCCCCTGTGGGTGACATATAAAAGGAAGAGTGGTTGTACCTTATTCATGCTTCGTGAGAGTTAAATCTCCTGATCTCAACATGTTCATTGAATAAGATAAGTATTTACTTACACTTCTTACCTTGAATACTAGGTACAAGTTATTGTACTAGTTCCATGCTTATATTGTTAATGGGGAATGTATATTCCCGTGTGTTATTGGGATGTTGATTCCCTATATAAATCCTTAAGGAGATGGTAAATTTCCGTGTTTATCTTCTTAACTTGATGATGGGTTAAGTTAGCATACCATTGCCATATCACTAATTATTATATATATGTGAGTTGAGTTGCATGGAATGAAATTATTGATTATGTTGCCATGTTTGGGAACAAAAATATTTCCTTGTGGTTCTAAGATGTGCACTTATGCACGTTATCTATGTATTTTAATTTTCCTCAGAAAGTTAATGGTCGAATATATCCATTCTCTTTAAAAAATTTAGAGTAAGAATTTCTTCGAGCCTTACGAGGTCTAGTTGATGTTTTTGAGTATATTAATTCATGGTTTCCATGGCCATGATGCATAAAAATAGGAAAATGATCTTGGATATTCATCCTTGACCTCGATGTCCAAGTTTAACTTATTATTTTATTCATGAAGGCTTTGAGCCTAGGTGATACTCAAAGAAATCATAAATTTTATGAGTATAAAATGACTCGCAAATGAGTCAAAACCACTGGTGGTGTTGGGGTTCCCATGTTTTGGCCAGGTTGGCAAGACCAAAAGATGAGACAACATCAGAACCACTTTCACACCCGTATCTATAGCTCTCCTCGGGTCCAGAGGGATTCTCCTATAAGAGCAAAGGTTTTATGTCTTTTAAGCTCTTTGTTTGAGATATTAGGTTAGTTATAGGCACAGGGTTTGTTTGTTTGATTTTTGGTTGGTTGTTGGGAATCAGGAAAGAAGGGCTCAGTATGAGACAAGGCTAAGAAGAGAGGAATTTAGGCACAGGAAAGATAATTCGGAGAACATTCAAGACCATTGGGCAATGGAGTCAGGAAAGGGTTTACTTGCTATTAAATATGCAGGCTTTCAGTTGGGCTAGTCATCTAAAGCATTGGATCTTAAAGATGATAGTGTGGCATGAAAGGTAGAAAGAAGGTGAAAGGCAAGAAAACCTCCAAGGTGACCTTTCAGAATTGAGATCCGGGGACAGGACATGCCATTGAACACCTGTGATCCAAAACCTAAAAGGTAAACTCTTCGGACAAGGAACATTAAAGATTTAGAACACAAAGTTAGAGACCTGAGATCAGAGAGAGAGACTTTGAACTCTCAATGCTTCGGCCTCCAGCTTGAGGGAACTAAGAAAGGTTCAATTAACTGAAAAGGGTCCTAGTGAGATAGAGACATATTTCTAGACCTCCCATTGTTCCCAATTCATTCAATTAAATCCTAACAAGAACATCCAAAGACAGATTTCATTAATTCATACATCAGCTTGCAATATATCAGACTACTACACTGGTTAAATTAGCTAAAATCAAACCTTAGATAACACATACAGCAAAAAACATTGAAGGCAAGGAGAGAAAAAACATAGGGTACCTAAAAAGGGTAAATCCTATGCCAGATTTCTGATGCGAGCCAGAAGAAATGCAATGAGATGAATTACAAGGTAAAACAAGTACAAAGATAGAAAAACATCACTAGCTGCTTTAAATCGGGATCCAAATAAATGTGCTTGTCATATTAAGAGAAACACCAGTCATGTACAACATTGCCAACAACTTGATATTCAACCTGAGAACACCTTCCTCAGCCTATCTTACAAATTTACACAGAGACTATGTCTCAAAAGAAAAAACTTGCAATTCTCTGATAGCCGATCAACAACAACCATTACAATTTTTCTTCATGAATTTTTATAGCTGAAGAGGAGAAGAGGGGGTAGGTGAGAAACTAAATGTAGCATTAAAACTCAGAAGAGGAAGAGGGCCGAGGCCCCATTCTGTTTTAAATTCTAGGCATTTATCTCTGGTACTCTTTAGATGGAAGAATGGTCTTCGTCAGGTTGCAATTTACTCCAGGTATGTCTTTGATGTACTTGCTGTAGCGTTCTGCAATACTCTGGTGAATTGAACAAAACAGGTCAATAGTTCAGGTCTGCCATACTGCGTAACTAATGCACTGGGAGCATAGGACTGCTGTCAGGGGGAAAAATTCATTTGGACACAATGTAAACTGAAACAATAATGAGTACCGTGTCCTTTCTTAGAAGGAGACATTCTGCTGATATAAACACCCTGATGATATGGTTTTCTGTGCGTTGAAACTTCTGTGTGATCCATGATGTGTTCGATCTGGTACCTTACCCTTCAATTTCTTCAAAAATCTTTGATTACCAATCTTAAATTCTCTGATCTTTTACTGATACTCTTTTACTGCTCCATTCCTGTCTCTGTCAGTGAATTCTATGCTTTAATGGCTCCGGAAGGTTTCACAGAGTTTAACCATGTTCCTTTAATAAAGGTCCTGTCATAACGCCTTCCAAGGCCTTTCTTCATAATTTTCAATCTCTGCACATGGTATTCCCTATTTTCTCTGTCGCTGTAACAGATACTGTGAATCATGGCAGTTTTTCGCCGCCCGTAACCCTGCAAAACACGCAAACATGTTAAGAAAACCATGCATGGGAAGGGTGGATGTGGCGGGGACAATGAGGATGGCCGTGCAGAATGGTGAAATGGTGGAACAGTGCAGGGTGATGGCAGAAAATGCAGCGTCACAGTGGAAGATGGTCATGGTGAAAGTTGGTGGAATGCAAAAATTTGACACTTGGGCCTTTGAATGAAATATATAGGGGGGCCGAGGAAAATGCGAGGACAACACGTGGAATGGTGACGTGGTGGGACCCGGTCAATGGCAGGGCGCAGGTTTAATTCTAGCCGTTCGATCTCGAGAGAAGATCGACAATGGAAAACGCGTCAGAGGATGACAGATGGTGGGCCATGGGTCTATTTTCCTTGGGCTAACTCCCACGCATCTTCGTGGCGCGATCGTCATTGGATGGGGCAGCTCTAGATCAAATGGCGTACGTGCATATCGCGCTGAGTCAAACGCCGAACTTTAACGTGCGATGGGGGGTGGTTTTCAAATAGTGCTTGGTGCCACATGTCCTACGGTGAGTGGAATCACTTTGAAACAAAAAATACCGCCTACCCTCTGAAAGGCGGTGAGATGGAAACCGACGGGTTTAAACAGTGCTTTGGCGTGGGGACCACCGGGGTGGGTGAACTTCTGACCGCTGATTTGCGGGTTGAACGGACGGTGGATATGCGATCGGAGCGGTGAACGGTTTGGGCGATGGTCACTATGGAGTTTGCGATGACCGTCCGATCTGTATAGATCGACGGCTCAAAACGCTTCCAAAAAACAGCTGTGATAAGCGCCCTACGGGCTAGCGCTTGATTCTAGCGCTGGGTCATGTGGGGAAAAAGGTTTGCGAGCTAGGGCCGAAAGGTGCTGGACCCACATATATGGAGAATATGGTTTTTTGGACCATTTTCAATGCAATTTAAGGACAAAGAGGGGTAACGATGGAGGGAAAGGGGGCTAAATAGCCAAACAAAGGGTGTTTGTGAGGGCTTAAACAGGGTTTTGAGAGGGTTTAGAGGGTTAATAAGGGAAATTCAAAAAGGGAAAAAGAGGGTGGAAAGTGTGGTTTAGTGGGAATGAAATAGGAGGGAAAGGAAGCCTTTGGGCATTCTTCATAAACAGAGAGGCTTTATAATGGGAATCAGAAGAGGGGAATTTATCAAAGGACACAAGGCACAAGGAGGCTTCAAGGATGATGTGTTTTCAGAGGAAATGCATTCCTTGAAGGCTCAGAAACATTTTCCCCCCTATTCGCTTGTCAGAATTTATAGGGGGCTAACAGTGGCTCCACATGGGGATGACTTCTTCCTGAAGGAGTCAAGAATTCAGAAAATAAATCTTTAGAGTAGGCCAGATGCCTGCTGCTTGAGCCATCTTTCTTCTTTGATTTTTAGTTGCCACAATTGTGAAGACATCAAATTAGCAGAAAAACTCTCCCAAACAATCTACCTACCCATCCTACAATCCTATCATTTTCTCTTCCAGGGTGCATTTGAACTAGCAGACCCTTTACATCATTTTTATTTTTTACAAACAAGAAAATAAACCTATTCTATTTCTACCCTTATTACTCCATGAGACCAGATTAAACTGTTGGCCTCATATGTTTCTCTACCTAATCTAATATCTGCTGGGATTAAACTGTCCAGCAGATTTCTTCTCTATATTCTACAACAGAAATTTAAAAATAGTCAAACTAGGATTAGACAGTCTAGTTTGCTATGGATCCAAGGCATAAAGACAGTTGCACATGGACAGAAACTTGCAGAAAACTGAAAACAAAATCTTGAAGGCTTGAAATCTGACGTTTGAAGCATCCTTCCTTTCCTTTGTGACTCAAGTTTTGAGCTGGTTAGAGTCACTTTTTCTTCTTCATTTCAGCTCTGGTTTTGGGCATGTTAGAGCTGATCCTTCTTCCTTATTTGCTGGTTCAGATTTTGAGCATGTTAGAACCAGCTGTTTTTACTTCTTTTGGCTCAGGTTTTGATCATGTTAGAGCCAATCTTTTGCACTTCAGAGGTTCATGTTTTAAGCATGTCTGAACCTCTCCTTTCCCTCTGTTTTTTGAGACATTTTCTCTTTTCTTGAAAACATAACACAACAATGGTATTTACAATGGAAATGAAAACTGGAAATGGAAAATCAGTAGGAGTAGTGTTTGAGCATCCTGCCATTGACAGGACCCCCAAACAGCTCAGTACCATCTAGTTCTTGTAGAAAAAAGGCATTTGGACCCACAGTGCCCTGGATGATGTATGGACCTTGCCACAAACTGTCAAACTTGTCGTGCTTTCCTTTGTCCTCTCTCCTTGAGTCCCACTTCAGAACCTTATCTCCAATTTTGAAATCAGAAGCTTTGGTTCTCTTGTCAAACAACTTATTTATGTTTTTCTGAACTTTCACAGCTCTGTTATAGACCTCTTCCCTTGTTTTCTGGAGATGAATTGTTTGGTTTATTCTCCTTACCATGCTGTCTTCTTCTGTATAGATTTCTTGGACAAGTTTGATTACTGGCACTCCAAGGCTGGTAGGAAAAACTACTTATGTTCCATAGACAAGCTGATATGGTGACATGCCAATGGATTTCTTTGTTGTAAGCATGTCAGCCCACAGGGCATGCACTAACTTGTTATGCCATGACTTTTTGTTCTCTTCCAACAACTTTTTGATGATGGTCACCAGGCTCTTGTTTGATGATTCAGCTAATCCATTACCTTGTGGGTAATAGGCAGTTGAATGACCGAGTGCTATTTGGTACCTGTGACAAAAATCAACCATTTTCTTGGATCCAAAAGCAGCAGCATTATTAGAGATTATTTTTCTTGGACAACCAAACCGAGAGAGGATATGGCCTTCTAGGAACCTAATGATGACTGAAACTGTGGCATTCCTAGTAGGTATGGCCTCTATCCACTTAGTGAAGTAGTCTATGGCTGTTAAGATCCATTTGTGTTTTGCAGAAGAAGCAGGGTGAATTTCTCCTATGAAATCTAGGCCCCATTGCATAAATGGACCTTCAACAGTGATGGGTTGTAGAGGTAAGGGGAGGAGCCTTCTTTTGCCTTCAAAAATCTGGCATTTGTGGCAGGAAATTATCATCTTATGGATTTCATTGAAGAGTGTGGGCCAATAGTAGCCAGCTCTGAGTATTTTGTTTGCAATGGCTTTCCAGTTCAGGTGGCCTCCACACTCTCCTGCATGGAACTCTTGTTTAATTATCTTTGCTTCATTTTCAGGCAAACATTTAAGCAATAGGCCATTTTTTCTTTTCCAGTATAAGCATTCATCCAATATGCAATAGCTTATGGCTTTTAGTTTGAGGAATATGGCCTTGGTCTTTGATAGTTCAGGAGGGGCATTGAGGTTTGTGAGCACATAGAGAATGTCAGAATACCATGGAGAGTTTTGAAATTTCTCCTCAACAGTGGGATCAAGAAATCCCTCCTGCTTATCTAAGGCATCTACCATGTTTATGTCAAGGGCTTGCAGATATGATTCAACCATTAGTTGAGCTAAGCCCTGACCTTTGATCAGTTTTGTGGTTTTTATCTCAAGGTCATATTCTAAGATCACAGCAATCCATTTTCCCCTCTTTCCATCTAGGTCTTGGGAAAAGATGTCTTTGACCACTATGTTAGGCACATAGGCTATGGTGTGGGAATGCAATATGTACACCCTGAAATCTTTCAAGGCCTTAATCAGAGCATAGGCCTATTTTTCCATTATGTTGTATTTCAAGGGTGCATCTCTCAGTGCTTTGCTGAAAAAATAAATGGGCTATTCCATTCCCTCTGGATTTTTCTGCAGTAGAACTGTAGCTACTGTATGCTCGGAGGCGAATGAAAAAATCAGAAAATCTTTTGAGAAATCAGGGTTGATTAGGACAGGAGCCTGAGTGAGTTCAAGTTTGACTGATTCAAAAGATTTCTTAGCCTCAAAAGTCCATTTAACTCCTACACCTTTCCTTAACATGTTTGTCATATTCCTGAGGTGTTCGGCTAAATTGGGGATGAACCTCCTCAAGAAGTTTATTTTCCCAATAAATGACTGTAACTCTTTGATGTTCCTCGGGTGTGTGATCTATAGTATTCCCTCAACTCTTTGTGGGTCTATCCTAATCCCCTTCTCAGATATGATGTGGCCCAGAAGCTTACCTTCTTGCAGCCCAAATACAGTCTTTTTAGGATTCAATGATAGACTGAACCTTCTACATTTTTCAAACACTCTTCTAAGATGTTTTAGGTGTTCTTCTTCAGTCTTGGAATAGACTATTATGTCATCTAGATAGATGACAATTAAGTGCCCTATTTCATCTAAAAAGCCTATGTCCATCGCTCTTTGGAAGGTTGCACTAGCATTCATTAGTCCAAAGGGCATTTTAACATACATAAAGGTGCCCCATGGAGTGGTAAAGGCTGTCTTGAGTTGGTCTTCTGTGATTACTAAAACTTGGTTGTAACCTAAAAAACCATCTAACAGGGAGATCATTTTTGAGCCTACGACCTTCTGAAGAATGTGTTCCATTTTTGGCAAAGGGTAATCTTTTTTGAGTGAGGCTCTGTTAAGATTCCTGAAATCAATACACAGCCTGATCTCCCCTATTTTATTTCTCACAAACACTAGGTTTGATACCCAATCAGAGAACCTCACAGGAACTATTATGCCTGCCTCATACATCTTCTTAATCTCTTTTTCAACTGCAGGCAATTGTTTTGGGTTTATTCTGCGAAGTTTTTGTCTGAAGGGCTTCTGGTTTTCTTTCAAAGGTATTTTGTGTTGTATGATGTTCGTGTCATAGGCTTTTAGGTCCTCATAGTTCCAGGCAAACACATCAATGAATTCCTTGAATAGGTCGGTGTAATTCCTTTTCATGTTTGCAGGTAGGGACTTAGCCAATTTAATCATCCTGGGTTTATCTTCAGTGCCTATGTTGCATTCCTCGACATCAGAGTCTACGTGTTCTATCGTGGGATTTTTTGCTACATCGTTGAAGTCAAAAAGGTCTTCTAAAGGTGCCAGACCTCGAGGTATGTTCTTATCTTTGGTCTGCAGCACCTCTACTTCCTCACTGTCTGCATTTTCACATTTTTTGTTTGGATTTCCAGTCTGTTCGTTTAAAGTGTTTATTTCTATGTTACAGGGTGTTTCTTTTTCGTCTGAGGGCTCTTCACTTAGGCAGCTATCATCAGATTTCGAGTCTGAATCAGAAAATCCAAACTCGTCTCTGCCTACCAGGAAATCTTCATCTGTTTATCGCCCTCAAAGACCTGCCAATATTTTTCGTTGTCCGGCACTTCAGGTCTAAATTTGGTCTGAATGATGATCTGTTGGTCATTGGGAGGCTCGTGATACGAACTAGCCATGCAGGCTAATCCATTTGCAATTGCGTTCTGACTCCTAGGGACAAACACCAGGTCGTATTCTACAAAGGTTTTCAATAGATCCATAGCGTCATTCTTGTACGCTCTCAGCCTAGGATGTTTCACTGTGTATTCACCATTCACTTGTTTAATGATCAACTCAAAGTCTCCATGCACAGTTATCCTACGGGCTCCTAATTTTCTCAACAGATTCAAGCCTAGGATAAGAGCGTCATACTCTGCGATATTGTTTGTACATTTGAAATGCAGGTTACAGGCATGGATCTCTGCATAGTCACTCTCTGTGTTATGTACCCACACCCCTACTCCAGCAGTTCTCTTGGTGCATGACCCATCGAAATTCATTTCCCATAAGGGTTGACTCTTGGACTTATCATCGTTTCGTTCTTGGTGTGGTGTATGAGCTTGTGAAGGGTGACTAATCAGTTGACTACATCGTATTTCTGGCTCACTCTAAGTTTCATTTTTAGTGCACTTCCCATAGGTTTCAACAACGTTTTCTTCTGAGTCTAGAGTAGCCATTATGTTAAAGTCTATGGGCCCTGTTTCATTGTTTGTATCTATGTTTTTGAATCCTAGCTCCTCCGAAGATTCATCATTGCAAAGGATGAAGGAGTCAAGATCTGTGTGTACAGAGTATAAAGGTGAATTTTCAGGCTTTTTAGGGCTACTAACCAGGACTTTCATTTGTGCCTCTCTATACAGTCTTCCAAGTTGGCTAAAGACTGGGATTGTGGCATATGCCCCATCCATCTGCATTGTACCTTGCAGCTTGGCTCCCCATGACCTTGACAGCAACATGCCATACTTAGGTGGCACATCTGCCACTACAACATCCATGACCATGCATTTAGCTGGAATCTGGGTTAGAATTACACATAAATCTTTGATTAGGCCAAGACACATTACTTTGCTAGAGTCAAATGAATATAGGTCTTTATAGGGACGGGTTATCTCTAGGCCTAATCTTTCCATAACTATCTTAGGCATCAGGTTGTGTGAGGCCCCAGAGTCATGCATAGCATTGTGGAGGATCTTATAATGGATATTGAGACTGATATAAAAAGGAGGTACTACCCCTTCTTGAAACTTCCCTTCTATCTTGGGACCAAACAGAAGGGCTGGTTGATCATCACTCAAATTGACCGTGTCACTGTTCTCGCCTAGATTTAATGCTTTCAAAATTTGGCCTTTATATACATCCTGAGTAGCCAGCTCAGAGAGTGGTACAGAGATTTTAATTTTCGCAATCTCACTCTCCAAATTGAAAGTGGACTGACTCTTTGGAATGTTCAACTCTTTTTTGTTGGCCACTGCCTTGGTGGCAGAATCAGTGGGCTGATTCTCACTATGTACAGGCTTAGGAACTGTTTTATCAGGAGCGCTAACTGCAGTGCTAGTGCTGCTAGTTGGTTGACTTTGTTTATCAATGTTTTGGTTGTCTTTCTCTTTGTTTTTCCCAAAACTCTCAGCTGCTGATTTGTTGCCCTCGGCAGCTGCTTTAGAATTTTTCTTAGGTATTTTCTTGATAGTGATCTCAGAAGCTTTGGGTTTGGAATTGTCTAGGCTCTTTTTTCTCCTAAGTTCATAGTGTTCTATGACCTGCATGATGGAATTTTCAAATCCAAGTCTGTAATCTTCAGATTCTAATATTTCCTTGTCCCAATATGAGGGTGAGGGCTGATCTTCCTCTGTGGAACAGTTATGGATTGATTTTTCTACCTCAAACATGTTTATAGTGTTCCCCTCAGACTCTTCTACAATTCCTTCATCTTCATCTAGGAGGTTCTCTTGAAATGGGGGAATAACTTGATGATCTGAGTCTCTTTGTCTATTGGGAGTGGTATTGTTTCTTCTAAAGTTCTGGTTCTAGTTCTGGTTTTGGTTTATGTTTTGATTGCTGACTGTGACAACCATTTTTTCCATCATTTGTTGTAGCTTTTCCATGTTTTTGGATAGGCGGTCATAATTGGGATCAAATGTGGAAGCTACAGTATCATCTCTATATGTTACTCTCTTCTCAGCTCTCAATCTTGCTTTCTTCTCAATCAGGTTAGCCTCTACACTCACTGCTCCTTTTTTCATGTCTTCCAATGTGTTGTAATCTCTCTCCCTAATCTAGTAGGCCATGTCAGCATCAAAGCCTTCAGGGTATTTTACTAGGGCCAAACCTTGGGGAGGTTTCATGTGTGGGGGAAGAGAATTTTAAACACTTTTGAACCTTGTAGAGTAGTCATGGACACTCTCTCGTACATTTCTCTTAAGATTCTTGTATTCTGCTAGGATTTGGAGAGGGTTGGCCTTAACTTCCCATTTGTTTATGAAAGTCTGATATAAAGCAGGAAGATCTTGGATACTATTAGGAGGTAGGCCTTTGAACCATTTCTTCACATCACCTCCTAGGCTTTGGGAAAAGATTCTCATTTTGACTATATCATAATCTATCTCCATGTAGTCAAAAGAATCTTCCATCCTATCTACATGGTGCTGAGCTGTGGTAGACTCTTTTGCAGTGAAGTGTGGGATCTTTGACTGATAATCGTTGGGTAAGGGCACTAGAGGCTGAGGTAATACCAGAGGTGCATACCAGGCTGCCATGATGATGTTCTGAGGAGGTAAGGGGTTAGTTTTAATAGCTGGTATATGGATGATAGGGATACTAGGACCAGCAGAATTCTGTTGGGCAGATCTAGGATGATAGAGCCCTAAGTTATGAATGAAGTGAATATTAGGAGGTGTAGATGGAGGGGTTTCTCTGTCCCTAATGTGTTGACCACTATGAGATGGTGAACCGGGAAGCTCAAGCCCTGGATGGTCTAGAATGTTAAATGGCCTAGCTCTTGGTAATCTGTTTGGTAGGTCTAGGTCAAAAGGTGGGACTAATATAGCTGTAAAGTTTTTCGGTGCAGAGTTAGCTCTATGGATGTGGCTAGAAATAGTTGGTATTATAGGTGCAGGAGATATCTTGAGGATGCTCTCAGGGTTGTAAACTATTTTAGGTGGGTTTGGGTTAGGATAAGCTCTTGTGTGAATGTTTCTTGAAGCTAGAATGTTGTTTTAAAATCAGGCAACTTAACCCTACTTGTTACTTCTATTATGGCTGATGTTGTTATGAAGGCTGCTCTCCCAGTGGAGTCTTATGTGAACCAAGATAATCAGCAGGCATACTGATCACCAGTGGAGTCTTTGATATTTAAGGAACTATGGAGTCGTCAGGTGGAGGGTTTAGGATGATTCCGGGGGTACACTATCCACCACAGTGCTTATGAGATGTCCCTTTTCAAGGATATCTTCAAAACACAGCAAAATCTAACCAGAGATGGACTGGGAGGGCTTTTACTAGATATGTCACCTCTGAAAGAGTGTGAAATCTAAAGGCTACCTGGCCCTTTCTAGACTCTATCTAAGTATGTGGGGGAAACACAACAAATGGTGTAGAAAGTGAATTGCAAATGGAAGTGTTTCACTACCAACCTAATCAGAGTTTCTAGGTTTTCTGAGGCTCTCGTGATGTAGTAGGATGGAAAATACTCAGAATTTCCCCAGTGGAGTCGCCATTATGTTGGTGACGACAATGGGAAATAGACCAATGTTGCAGCTATAGATTCTCAGATTGTCCCCAGTGGAGTCACCATTATGTTGGTGATGAAAATGGGAAATAGACCAATGTTGCAGCTATAGATTCTCAGATTCTCCCCAGCGGAGTCGTCATTATGTTGGCAACGACAATGGGAAATAGACCAATGTTGCAGTTATAGATTCTCAGATTCTCCCCAGTGGAGTCGCCATTATGTTGGCGACGACAATGGGAAATAGACCAATGTTATAGCTATAGATTCTCAGATTCTCCCCAATGTAGTCGCCATTATGTTGGCGGCGACAATGGGAAATAGACCAATGTTGCAACTATAGATTCTCAGATTCTCCCCAACAGAGAAGCCATTATGTTGGCGACGACAATGGGAAATAGACCAATGTTGCAGCTATATATTCTCAGATTCTCACCAACGGAGTTGCCATTATGTTGGGGTTCCCATGCTTTGGCCAAGTTGGATAGACCAAAAGATGAGACAACATCAGAACCACTTTCAGACCTCGGGATCTAGCCCTCCTGGGTCCAGAGAGGGATCTCTCTATAAGAGCAAAGGTTTTATGTCTTTGAAGCTCTTTGTTTGAGATATTAGGCTAGTTATAGGCACAGGGTTTGTTTGTTTGATTTTTGGTTGGTTGTTGGGAATCAGGAAAGAAGGGTTCAGTATGAGACAAGGTTGCGCAGAGAGGAATTTAGGCACAAGAAAGATAATTCAGAGAACATTCAAGACCATTAGGCAATGGAGTTAGGAAAGGGTTTACTTGTTATTCAATATGCAGGCTTTCAGTTGGGCTAGTCATCTAAATCATTAGATCTTAAAGATGATAGTGTGGCATGAAAGGTAGAAAGAAGGTGAAAGGAAATAAAACCTCCAAGGTGACCTTTTAGAATTGAGATATGGGGAAAATACATGCCGTTGAACACCTGTGATCCAAAACCTGAAAGGTAAACTCTTTAGACAAGGAACATTAAAGATTTAGAACACAAATTTAGAGACCTGAGATCAGAGAGAGAGACTTTGAACTCTCAATGCTTCGGCCTCTAGCTTGAGGGAACTAAGAAAGGTTAAATTAACTGAAAAGGATCCTAGTGAGATAGAGACAGATTTCTAGACCTCCCAATGTTCCCAATTCATTCAATTAAATCCTAACAAGAACATCCAAAGACAGATTTCATTAATTCATACATCAGCTTGCAATATATCAGACTACTACACTGGTTAAATTAGCTGAAATCAAACCTTAGATAACACATAAAACAAAAAACATTGAAGGCAAGGAGAGCAGAAACATAGGGTACCTAACAAGGGTAAATCCTATGCCAGATTTCTGATGCGAGCCAGAAGAAATGCAATGAGATGAATTACAAGGTAAAACAAGTACAAAGATAGAAAAACATCACCAGCTGCTTTAAATCAGAATCCAAAGAAATGTGCTTGTCATATTAAGAGCAACACCAGTCATGTACAACATTGCCAACAGATTGATATTCAACCTGAGAACATCTTCCTTAGCCTATCTTACAACTTTACACAGAGACTGTCTCAAAAGAAAAAACTTGCAATTCTCTGATAGCCGATCAACAACAACCATTACAATGTTTCTTCATGAATTTTTATAGCTGAAGAGGATCAGAGGGGGTAGGTGAGAAACTAAATGTAGCATTAAAACTCAGGAGAGGAAGAGGGCCGAGGCCCCATTCTGTTTTAAATTCTGGGCATTTATCTCTGGTACTCTTTGGATGGAAGAATGGTCTTCATCAGGCTGAAATTTACTCTAGGTATGTCTTTGATGTACTTGCTGTAGCGTTCTGCAATACTCTGGTGAACTGAACAAAACAGGTCAATAGTTCAGGTCTACCATACTGCGTAACTAATGCACTGGGAGCGTAGGACTGCTGTCAGGGGGGGAAAATTCATTTGGACACAATGTAGACTGAAATAATAATGAGTACCGTGTCCTTTCTCAGAAGGAGACATTCTGCTGATATAAACACCCTGATGATATGGTTTTCTGTGCGTTGAACCTTCTATGTGATCCATGATGTGTTCAATCTGGTACCTTGCCCTTCAATTTCTTCAAAAATCTTTGATTACTAGTCTTAAATTCTCTGATCTTTTACTGATACTCCTTTACTGCTCCATTCTTGTCTCTGTCAGTGAATTCTGCGATTTAATGGTTCCGGAAGGTTTCACAGAGTTTAACCATGTTCCTTTAATAAAGGTCCTGTCATAACGCCTTCCAAGGCCTTTCTTCATAATTTTCGATCTCTGCACATGGTCTTCTCTGTGTTCTCTGTCGATGTAACAGAGACTGTGAATCATGGAAGTTTTTCACCGCTCGTAACCCTGCAAAACACGCAAACATGTTAAGAAAACCATGCATGGGAAGGGTGGATGCGGCAGGGACAATGAGGATGGTCGTGCAGACTGGTGAAATGGTGGAACAGTGCAGGGTGATGGTAGAAAATGCAGCGTAACACTGGAAGATGGTCATGGTGAAAGTTGGCGGAATGCGAAAATTTGACACTTGGGCCTTTGAATGAAATATATAGGGGGGTCGAGGAAAATGCGAGGACAACACGTGGAATGGTGACGTGATGGGACCCGGTCGATGGCGGGGCGCGAGTTTAATTCTGGCCGTCCGATCTCGGGAGGAGATCGACGTGGAAAATGCATCGGAGGATGATAGATGGTGGGCCATGGGTCTATTTGCCTTGGGCTAACTCCTGCGCATCTTCGTGGCGTGATCACCGTTGGATGGGCAGCTCTAGATCATATAGCGTACGTGCATATCGCGCTGAGTCAAATGCCAAAATTTAACGCGTGATGGGGGGCGGTTTTCAAATAGTGCTTGGTGCCACATGTCCTGTGGTGAGTGGAATCACTCTGAAATGAAAAATACCGCCTACCCTCTGAAAGGCGGTGCGATGGAAAACCAACGGTTTTACGCCGCCGGTGTTTTGGTGCGGGGACCAACGGAACAGCGAACACGGGCCGTTGATTGACGCGGGTTCGTGGACGGTTGTGATGCGATCGTAGGGGCGAACGGAGGTTGGCCACGGCGCGGCTTCGAAACGACGGCTGACGCGTGGGATCTTGCAGGATGTTTGACGGGCGAGATTACAACGTGAGCCATTATAACAATATTTCGATCGCATCGGAGGGATTTTTGAGTTTACAAAGAAAGACGCATGTGAAACCTCCAGGTTGCGATAAGCGCTACGAGGCTCAAGCGCTTGGTATCGGTAGCCAGGCATATGGGGAAGTGGTTTGGCAGGGAAATTTCCCAGGCCGAGAGGGCTAAGCTTTGTGATAAGGTGGAAAGTGGGTTTTTAATTAGTTTTCAATGAAGAATTAAAGGCCAAGGGTAACGATAGAGGGAGAAAGGGGCTATTTGGCCAAACAAAAGGATGTCATAAGGCTTAAACATGGTTTGAGGAGGATTTAGAGGGTTAATGAGGGAAATTTAAAACGGAAAAGGGGGTGGGGAAGTAGGGTTTGGTGGGAATAAAATAGGAGAAATGGAAGCTTAATGGAGATGGAATAAGAGGAACGAGAGGCACTTGACATTTTCTTCACAACGGAAAGCTTTATAACTAGAAAGCAATGGGTGAGAAGTTTTTCAAAGGACAAAAGGCACAAGGAGGCTTCCAAGGATGATGTGTTTCCAAGGGAAATGCATTCCTTGAAGGCTCATAAACAAATTATTTTTGTTTGCTTGTCGAAAAATTCTTAGAGCTAACGAACATAATAAGAAAGGTTCTCCTTGTTCATTTTTACCCTTTTTGGAGTTCGAGAAAAATTTATGAAAAGGAACCTTTGGATTTTTATTTTTCAGCACTCTTTTTCAAACTATCTAAAATTGAAAAAGGAGAGTCAATTTACCTGTCGTTGGACTAATCGAACATGAGTAATCTTGAACAACTCATTCCTGAGTGTTTGTTAAAAATGCCTGAGAGGGGTTCATCTGAATGATTAAATTACGGATCAAGCACATGTTGTCCTCCTCAATCTTGTCAAAAACAAGGAGTGTTGAAGCCCAAAATGGTTTGGGAAATTGGAAAACATGATACTTAACATATTAATGGCAGCTGATCGCTCTTAGACATGATGCTCTTTCATCACATCTTCCTGAGCGTTTGAGTTGGGAAATACACTTGTATCATTTCTTAATCATACCATGTAAGGAAATCCTCGTTTAGGTTTTGGGTCAATGTTCCAACTCCCTAAAGTGTCATCGATATGTCCGAGAGAATTCACTGGTTGATGTCTACTACGATACTCTCTTAAGCCTTATTTCATGTACGTCATTCTGAAACTAGCTCTTCATAATCTGTCATTTTGTCTCAAATATTGATACGTGATACCGTGTCATTGATGATGGATACATCAAGGCCACTCCTACGAGGAAGGTCACTTCCTGTCGACATCAACTCATTATCCAAGAAGTTGACTTAGAAACTCCTTGATGCCTTCCAGAACTTGCATACATCAATGGAAATTTTCCTCGTTCTGGTAGAAGGTCCTCATCATTGGCCTTTCACCCGAATATTTTGTGTGGTGTTCAACTTTGTCTCATTTATTCACACAAGGAGATTGTACTAGAAGTACATTGAGAGCCATTAACATCATCAATGGTTTCTCATAGTGTACATAACAACTTACATCATTGGTCGGTAATCAAATAATGTCTACCATGTCGACTTCCATCTCACTTATTCACATGGTTGGACTCATATGTAAATGATCGAGTGAATATGAGATAGAATCTCGGATCTAGTTCCACATCCATCCAGGATGTGATTTCATGATTCATACAATTTGATGGTTATGTTCATCCATACAGTCATCCAAGCATGAGTCCACTATGTCATCGTTGAGCTGACACTTATTGATCATTGTACATGTAATAGTGACTTATGTGTTGAGCATGAGTATGTCTCCCTGTGTTATTTTAAGATGATAATATGTATTGTAACATGCCACTGATGATATCGACCTACTTGCATATTGATCCAGAGACTTGTACAAAGGTAAGAGAACTTTAGTCCTCAACCACATTGTTCCTAACTTTGTACTTTAGGTAATATCTTACGAGACCATTTTTGTCACATCAACCCAAAAGGCATAAAAACAGGATCAATCGACATCCTTGGACACTTTATATTAATCCTTTACAAATCCGTAAGCATACGATTCTCCAAAAAGTATGAGTTTCTAGGTTTATACGCTCCAAAATCTGTCTTTTAAGTCTAGTTTTACCTTGTCTTATTATCTTTAATGGGTGCAAGTTTCATACATAAGCATTAGCACTAACCAACACGTATTTCCTTAGGTAGGTGCATTGATTCTATAAATGCAGAAAAAAAAAAAAACTTCTCTTCCGAAGCTTAAAGGTGGTTTTAATTATTTACCATGGATAGAAATCTTGAATTACTATTTGATCTATCTTAGAACCTTATCTCTTATCCCCTTGATATTATCCTCCCTCATAAGAGGATCTCAAGCCTAGATTGGTAAATCCTAAACTACCATGTTTACCTTCTAAAATGCCTCCACTTAGGTCTAGGTTGCCTTTTGGATATTGCTAATGCCCTCATGTTGTTGTTGTGAGCTTGAGAGTCATCATTCATTTTATTTAAGTTGGACTGATGTGCTTTGCGATAGCAAGGACAAAGTAAGTAGGGATACTGCGTACACAAAGTCGACTTATATTTGTAGTTGTAAGTCTATCCTTTATTATTAATACAAAAAGGAATATTGTTTCGTGTGCTTGTGTTGTACTTGTACTCTTGTATTTCAATGCCATGTTGACTCATTGAATAAAGATATTGGATTTTTCTATGTGGATGTTTGTGGTTATTTTCTTGTTTTAGTCTTTGTGGAAATTCCATTTTATAGTGTGTGGAGCTAGGATTGAAGTGCAAAGTGAAGAAGAGATAAGAGATTGTTGTGGATTCCGGTGGTCTTGTTTCCATATTCCAATTATTTAAGGAAAGAATTTATTATTTTTGTCCTGTGTTTTTATAGATCAGACACTAGATCTAGAAATTCATTTTTCTAATTTAAATTTCATATAACACTACAAAGAAAATCTGTATTCGATAGAAGAACTCCTCTGATGAAAGGTTAGGATAAGTGATAATGGAATTCTAAGTAAGACTACTTTCCATGATAATAATTCTTTGAAGTTTAAGACAGCCTTTTTCACACCTGCAAAACATGACAAAAAGGTTCCAATGAATCCCAAGCATGAAGACACAGGCAAAACGCTGAAGACATCGACACTCCCTTGGGTTTGTTCAATATAGAAAAGACCAAAGAAAAGGAACAACAAAAATCCTTTAAAACTTTTGACATTTAACCCTTCTCATTCTTATGGTCCACGGAGATGAAATAGAATCTCGGAGCTCTATCACAAATGATGCATTCAAATTTCTTGCCTTAGCAATGGAGGAGAGGCATATTTATATAGTTTTAAGGAACATTAATTGGGCAGTAACTTAAGATTTTTGGAGAAGGACCCTTTAAAATTTAAATTTAAAATAAAGAAGTCACAAAATTTTGGACCAACAATTAATTATGTTTGACAAACTTAGGGCCACCAAATTAATCATAAGTTAATACTTCCTTGGACCATGTCTCAAAGCGCTTAAAAAATTAGACCACAAATAACCAACTTTGTCCCCGAGGGCAACCAGTCATTACATTCACATCAATTAACCAATAATATGATGCCACGTTATCACACCCATTGAGTGCCACATCATCGCACCTTTGGGGTTTTGGATGACTAGATGAATGCAATATCTTTGGCCAGGCACTTATCTCTCAAGCAGTAAGGGAGTTTTTTGTACTCCATGTGTCCCGGCCAGAATCAACATGACAAATAGATTCCAATGACTGTGGTCTCCCGAAAAATGCAGTATTTGTGTGTCTTCAAAATATGCAACAAGTGTGGGGTATGAACATCTTACATAATCCAAACCTAAGAGATAAGGTTTCATCCTTGCCTCATCTCTCATCCCATTGCTACGACGGCGAGGACTTCAATGATGATATCATCGACTACTTTGACATCGCCACCTGATTTCACATCTTGTACTTTCTTGACATCAATGACAGCATACTCAACACATGAATGTGTTCATAATGTTATTCATTCATATAATTATGCATCTGAATTATCATCATGACATGACCATTGTAATCACTAATTTATGATAGAAAATTTGGTCCTCAAAATACATAAATAAGACAACATAATAAATATGTCAACATGATTATAGATATTCATCAAGATTTGGTCCATCATAGTCATCATTATCATAACATCAAACTAGTACATCTCAATTATTATCACATCCATTAATAATAAATCTAGCCTGAGTGGATCTCCAATCTGAGTTCATATAATGTGTGAAGCCACAAAGGCTATATCAAGGCTAATGTAATGTCAAAGTGGGTTAGCAGTGCGGAAAATACATGTTCTATAAGAAACAGTGATCCAAAATAAACTACCCAAAATGAAAGTACTAGTAATAATAATTCCCCCAAAGAGTGTTTAGTCACCCTCACCTCTAAGAACATCCCAAAACACAATGCACCTAGTCATAATATGTTCTTGGATGTTGACTTAGGAAGTATTTTGGAAAATATGAATGTGTAAGTACTTCATTTTGGAGTTGGAAAAACTTGAACCATAAAGAGGAAGTCAAAAGAATTTCAACCTTGAATAATAGTCTAAATACCTTCTGTAATCCTCCAAAACATGTATAATGACCAAAGAAATGGATAGAATGCCATTTTTATTATCCTTAGTGATAAATAATCGATCATTTTTAAACAATGGTATGCTTGACTCCATTTCCTAGCAAATGTAATACATTTAATAGTCTTGATTCAATTAGAAATAAAAATCAACGGACCATGAAAGAATGTGTGGCTTTGAGTGGAATACTGTCACATGTGTGGTTAGATAAAGGATGTTAAAGTGTTTTGGGATACTAATAAAGACATTTATGTGCTAATATATATTGTATTCATTGGTGTGTCATATAGTTTAGGTATACACTTTTCTAAATGGTGTGCCTCTGTGGGTGGGAAATTACAAATGGATCTACCATACACTACCATATCGATTGTGGATGAAAAAAATTAATATATGTAGAAGGGAACACATGTACAAGCATGTGGAACACATAGAACCATCTCCTTTCCATAATCCATTGGAAAATCTAAGATAAATGTCATCAAAAGACTTACACTTGAAACAACAATACTTTGAGCCAAAGGTTCTAATATAGAATGAGAGGTTGAATAATCTATAGAGAATGTATACCAAATCAAGGATTCTCAGGAAATAAGAATAATAAACTAACATTCCAAAACAACAAAAAGAAGTGATGGGTTCGGAGACAAAGGTAAATATTTTTAGATTGGTGACTTGGTCATTATTAACTTCAATAACCCTCTTTTATTTGATTCCATGGAAAAGTAGGGATGGGATATTCTATGTTACAAAACTTTATGGTGAACTCCTACCTTCCCAGGTGCGGTAATCACCTAACTTTGTTCGATGGAACCTAATGCATTTGTAGTTAGTTAGTTGCATTGCAATTGTGTGTTACGTAGTGTGTATTTATCATCCTACTTATTCATTTCTCATGTTGTTGTGTTGCACTCTAGAGTATATTTCATTTAGCTAATATTTCTTTTTAGTATGTGGTGTTATCCCAATATATAAGCTTTAAAGGGTGATGGTTCGCTCCCTTTCCCCGCCTAAGTAATAGGAATATCAGCATGGACAACACATGGATTTTTGGGTTCTCATGAACTCCCCATATGAGCATATGGATAATTCACACTATGGTGAGAAAATTTCCTCGGGTTCCCAATCTGAGATGCTACCCACCAAATGTGGGTAACCCCATAGGAAGAAAAAAATTTCTCATTTATCTTAAGCATCCAACAATAAACCCTATGTATTTGCTCTTATGTGCTGATATGCCACATTTCTCCACCATACCATCATTCATACTTCTGTATGGAATTCATCTCAAGGAAGGTAGATTTATCTCTTTAGAGAAAGTACTTTAATTATTTTATAATCAAGTACTTTTACTTAATTTATTTAGCATACTAACATGGATAATGGTCGATACTGAATGATTGACCGATCTTCGTATAGCGTGTTCTATCACCTTACCGGAAGTTGGTCTTTGGATCTAGTATAGTGGGACCTCCTGCGGGGCCTTAAGTTTATAGGAGGGACACTATTGGGAAATTAGGATTGGTAGTGTGTCCATGTCTGTTCACACTTTCCACTTTTCACCATTCCATTGATTAGCATCCATCCTTTAGGTTTGTTATCATTGTTTCATTTTAGTTTGGCCCCCCTCACATCCACATCACTTGATCAAGGTCGGAAAAAATTTCCTTGGAGGTTAATACTAATTCTGTTAAAGACAAAAGCATAATATGGATACAACTAAAGAAAAAATTTAAATATGAAAAATATGGTTTAGAAATTGATTAGCACGTGGGAAAAAGCTCTTTGTGAGCCTCTTTTATCCTTGGCCCTTCACCTAGATCACGAGCATTAAATGCTTGTCAAATAATAATGTAACTCTTGCATTTACCAACACGATGAGTGATAAACCAAATCATCCATAAGGGGAGTAAATAAATGTTGCATTATTAAAAGCAAGCTTGGACACTAAAGTTATTGATCCTCATCAAATAATTATCAAAAATAAGTAAAAGGTGCACCAAAGGGGTGGAAAAATAAAACCTAGGAAATATGTGGGTCAAGCCTCCATTATTTCTCCTCATACATCTATACACGAGATGATGAGGCCTCCATTAATTGGTCCCATGACATGGCAACTATCCTTGAAGCCTTCCCTCATTAACATATAAAAACACTTATCAATTGAAGAGGTTTACCTTTAGACATGTCAACTCCCCTTAGGGCTACCAAAAACTAATAGGTTTGACCTTTAGAACCACCCCTAACGTAAAGGGGAACACTTTTATGAGATTTTTTCTAGTTATGTATATTTGAAAGTGATCCGAGGTTTGAAGTCTTATATACCCTTAACAATTAAGTATGATCGACTATGATGCATTTGTGGCTACATTGTCTTTAATGAATGGTTTCTTTCACTTGATTTTGAGATGGTTTTCCAAAGTGGTCCTTTACATGTTAACATATGCCTTAAGGGCTGGCATTCCCGTACTTGTATTCACATAATTCCTAGGTACGTGCCATACATCGGAACCACTCATGACCTTGCATATATAGCACTACCCCTCCATAGAAAAGCATTTGGAACTTTAATGATTCCAACAATTAATTGACACCTTATAGCACCACTATATGCTAAAATGTTGAATCACATTTCTTATTGAGAGATTCTTGATGACGTGCAGGTGGATTGAGCATGCCCCTAGGCTAGCGTTTACATTGTTTGATAGGCATCCAGTCTGAATTGATGATTATCATATCCGGGGATAACAAGGTAGGGTTAACCTACTTCTTGGAGCCGAATACTTGAGATAGATTGCACTACTTTGTCTTTATAACCCTTTGGAATTACGTGGGGTAGCAGAGCTATTACACCGACATATGGATACATTTTGAAGCATGAATTGAGGAGTTTCCCCTCGGTGTTTTATTGATTATGATTATTGGAGATGAATATTTCCCACTACATGCATTTTTGTCTTTATTATCCCTGAAGGGCATGACATCGCCTGAACGAGGAATTTTGATCCACGGGCATGAGCATTTTGGTGGCTTGTTTTATTGTGTTGAACTATTGAGTTGGCTTGTAACCCATTTTCTTAATGTACACTCAAAATTAAAATTTCATAAGGATTTTAAGATAATTAATGAGAGTGATTGAACTCATATAAATAGAGGATTACTCCATTGTTGTTTTTCATCATCACTGAGTAGTTTAAACCTCCTTTAGAGATCAACTTAGCCTGAGTGTAAATTTTCACTTGTGGATACATGATCATTTTGGAGCTAACGCTATTGAATGTTGTTTTTACCTTTGAGATGTATTTTTGGGATTGAAAGGAGGGTATTTCATGGAGTTGTAGCTTAATTGCATATTTTTATTAGTTTTCATGTGATTAATTAATGTTAGGATTTTTCTTATTCATGTCTAAATACATATTATTTATTTTTGAAAAATATTAGTTTGCTTGTTTAATATTAAATTTATCTTCCTTGAAATCCACATGGGACCTCTGAAGATCTTCCCCTGTTAATTTCTCCCTCACAAATAAGATATATAGGGTTTTTCAAGTGAAAACTAGGGGTTTCCCCCTTACTCCAAGCATTAATTAACGTTTTCTTAAAATTAGCTCAAAATACTCCATCCCCGATTTGGAATAGGCATTCGGAATCCTTGTGTTGGTTAAAAACTGCAAAAAATTCAATTTTTTTCCTTCATTTATTTTCTGGGTGCTTCAGAAAGTCGCATAGAACTGTTTTGTAATGTTGAATTTAATTAAGGAGTCTCTAGGTGGGAATTGGAGCTAGGGATTTAATTTAACCTTTGTGAGGTTATCTCACTCCAAATATAGAAATTTACATGGTTAAATTTGTAGAGGAGTTAGCGTCATCTTCCCTAAATGCAGTTGTTCCTAAAAAAATCCCTAAACTAGCTGTCTAGAGGCTTCTGACTTGGGGCTTATTTTTTTAGGGTTCACTTTCTCATTTTCTTGATTACATCATTTCCAATCCCTTTCCTTGTTACTATTATTCACATAAATTCATTTGTTGATCTACATCTTGAAATCCTTGGTCACACATCCCTCCTTTAGGGTTTGGTATATGATACTTACTCTTATGCAAAGAAATAATTATGTCTTTGTCCATTGAAAGGTATCTTCATTCTGTTACATCACCTTGAGTCATGTAACATACAATACCTTTTAGGTGATCAACTGGCAGCCTCCCTTGTGGTGCAATTCACACTAAAGTAGGAGGAAGATTGACAGAAATTGAGAGTTGCAATTTCCTTAGTATTGCGACAGGTATAGCCCTTGCCTTTTGAGGCCTTTCACAAGACCTATTAGATTTTGAGGCAACAATTCCTTCATATAAAACCCTTAAAAATCCAATAAAACTTCTTGAACTCCTTTTGTGCACCTTTAAATCCCAAGAATACTCCCTAGTTTCTCTTATGCCACTTCAACCAAAAATAATCCACAACACCTCTTGCACTTCACAAATCTCTTGTGCGCACTTGTGTAATATTATTTCTTGTATACACTTAAAATGTGCTCACTCAGCGTTCTTTGTTATATTCTTTTCTACATTCACTTATGGGGATAGCTGATGTAAAACTAGTTGAGTCAACATGTGCACCTTATTTACAGGCCAACCTAACATAATCTTTCATATCTCCTCATTCCTAAGGAGTTATATGGAGTCTATTCTTAACAAATTTCTTGGAATAATATTTTCAACTTGAGATATCCTATGCTTCCATTTTGAGCTACATTTAGGTAAAAAATCCTTCAAGATAAGATATCCAAATTTAACATCAAAGTACAAAAACAATATTTCTGACAATCTCCAACTTACCGTACTATAATGTAAATTTTAGTCTCCCCTTGTCTTTGACATCAATTGCAAAATATTTCAACATTTTCCCACCAAAATAGATACTGAAAGTAACAATCGAGCTTATATGATGAATAAAACTATGGTTTTTAAAACCAACAAATAATAAAATATTTAGAGCATGCAATAGCCAGAAACCCTAGATATACCTCTTAAAGGAAATACCTCTAAATAAAATAAAAAGTTATTTTATGATGATAAGATGAACTTTCTAGTAAAAAACAACACAAGTACCAAAAATGGAACAGTATATTATTGCCAAAAATATGAATATATTTTTGTTATAAAACCCTAGCTTTGCCTCGAAACATAAAAATAAAAATCAATTTCAAAGTTACATGGTTGACTAAGGGAAGAATATTGGTGCCTACTATATTTTCTAGGAGATTACATAATCTGAGGAGGGGCTCCAAGTCTAGAAATGTGACCATGTACGGGGCATTTACACAATTCGTGTAACTTAGAAAGTGATTCATGTCATATTTAAATGCTAGTAGGTAAATTCTCATTAGGTATAATTTTCAAACTTGATAACTTATAGCATTTGTGCCACTTTTCATGTTTAGGTATGGGAGGATCATCATTGCTCCTATTAGGTATGAGAATACTCAAGAAGAGTGGTATTTCCCAAGAATCAAAAAAGGTATATTAATGATATAGTAATGGTATGAACTCTAAGTTTATGAATGGTGTTATGCCTTGTGCAAGGTTATGTAAGATATCTATCCATGAGCACCTTTTTTGAGGGTGATTTTGAATTAAGTTACTCTTTACTCAACATTGCGTGTTATTGCCTTTCTTTTTCTTTTCTTGTCTTCTTTTTATTTTATTTTATGGAAACCCCTTTTCTTGCATGGGGGTTTGGATAATTTCAATTATTCCTTTTTAGCTATGGGTTACTGTTATAAGACTTGGGAAATGGATGTAGGGAACGGAAACAATTTTTACCCTTCAGGTTTGGTTTTATCATTCATATCCCTTCATTTTTTATGTATTTTAAACTTTATATATGGTTGTTTCCCTTTTTTTAAATAAATCTAGATTAACATCAAGCATTCTATGGTTTGTCTTCATAATCCGTTTCTTCCACTCAAATACATACATATATGTGTGTGTGTGTGTGTGTGTGTGTGTGTGTGTGTGTGTGTGTGTGTGGATTCCAAGTCGGATTCAAGCAGAAAGAAAAAAATTAATTTGGAATTTTGCCCTCCCAAATGTAAGGACAACTTAAGTTGGCACGGTGAAGGACTTACAAAAACTCGGCTCATTCAACATCTATGTATTGGTATTCATCCTCTCCATTTGGGCATCCAATTCGGATCACAACAAGATGTCTTTGAGGCCTCTTGATGGACGAATATGAGGTAGATTGGAAGACCAAATTTCCAACTAAGAGCTAAATTTGTCTTTGGTTGAACAAGTTTATTTTATGTATTTTTTTGTCAACTTTAATTTTTATTTATTGGAAAATCCAAATTATGTTCTTGTTGAATTAGACAAATTTCTCTAAGAAAAGGTTTTGTTTTTTTCCCTAGTTTGGGTTTTCCCGAGATAAAATTTTGTGCCTCTTTTGTTTGGTTGTCTCATATTATCCCTAGATTTATTATTTACAATTGATGATTTTATCTATATAATTACTTAATAATGTATGTGAAACGAGATATAATAATGAATAAAAATAGTGGAAGTAATTATCGATCTAGGGAAATCATGAAAAATCCAACTTTGTTTCAAAAGCCATGGTGAAAGAACACTTAAAGTCGTAAACATAGTTATATTAAAATATAGTTTATCTAATAGTTAAGGAATAATTTGGGACAAAATTCCCCATCCTCATCCAAAATATATTTAAAAAAAAAAATCGACACGAAATGGACGAGGGCTGAATTCTGAAGATAAGCCCAAATTATAGGATTTTAAGTTTAGGTCACGGATAACTAAGGCTATTCCAAGTTGCGAGGAAGGTTTAGAAGTCTCAAGTTATATTACAATGCTTTATAATGCCTTAGTGCATGTTACGAGGGTTGAAGAGCCTCGGGGAAGTAACATTATGAGGGTCGGAAGGGACTCGAGACTAAGCGCGAGCCAAGGTAGAGACAAAAAGGCCTCATTATGAGCATCACAATACGAGTTTAAAAATGTAATGTATGGAATAGGACAAATTACTTTCCAATTTATGCCATAATATAAGCTTTGGTGAAGGATCTATTCCCTACAACTAAGAGGACAAAACCCATTTGTGGAATGATATATTATAGAGGATTGTTGTAGGAATCAGGATAAAACATACCTTGATCATTAGAAGAGAAACCCGAGGGCTTCCTTTAGTAGGCCAAATTTCGAAGGGGTACTTTGAGTTATGATCTTTGGAGTTGAAGAAGAAAGTCTCTTAACTAATAAAAGTAAATTTTGATATGAATTTTCTAAAGAAGAAACTTGGTTTACCATAGGAATATACGACCATTCTTGATGTATTAGTGAAGGTTTATATTCACGAAGAGAGTCCAAGGATAGTTTTGAGTTGATTGAGAAACATACTTAAGGCATAATTAAAGGTTTATGGACTAAAAATGACTTTTCTCTTCCAAGCAAAGAGGCAAAAGAGTAGATATACTTGGAATTATCAAATTTGAAGGAAGAATTCCACTAAAGTCTGCAAATAATGCATACATTAATGACCGTGATATTTGTTGGACAAATTTGTTTTCTTTAAGAGACATACATGTATAACTTGAAATAATGTTTATTCCTCAATAAATGGTTGATGTTTATATTGTTGCTTTGTTGGTACTAAGATAAATCCTTGTTCTTGTATGTTACTGCTTTGTTGAAGATGTTTTGTTTCTTGATCATTTCAAAAATGAAGGAATGACCATGAAAAGGGGGATTTTTGAACATTTGAGATGCTGCAGAGATCATGAGAAATATTCTCACATCATAATCAGGTAAAATAAAGAATAGTATCTCTGATTCATTTATATTTGGAAAGGCTTGCACACTTTGATGAGTGATTTAATTGAATGATATAATACATAATCATGAAGTATTTTGACATGAAAGGCTAGTTCTCTGTCAGTTGAAACTAAATTTATAAATATCAAGGTCATTTGGGGCAAAAAACAGACATTACAAATAATTTTTCCTATTTTGAAACATTCATGAATATATGAAAATGGAATGCTCTTATGAAATTGTATGTAATGAAAGGGTATTTGTGTATGGTTAGGCTTGTCTGTGTGTTGTTGGTTGAGTCTACATCAGGTAGAACTTATATATGTTTTTCAAGAACTTAAATCTACCTAAGTTTGATGATAGTCTACTCTTATTGGTTAGGGTTTAGATTGCCATATTCCTTTCGATGAATATATCTTAATTTTAGGAAAAATTATTGAATATGTTGTTGGTAATCACGGTGTTTTAGAGGATACTTAAAGGATTTATAAATATGTCTTGAACTACGATACTAAATAGAAAAAAACAAGCTTATTAGGGTTTGATAGGCCATTAATCTTGATACATTTTTATCGTATGAATAGATGGTGCATCATAGATATTTGATGACATGGGGAATCTAGTTTCTTGTTTGGATAAAAGAAAATTTGAGATGACAAATTCTGTTAGACCACGTGCAAAGATATGGAAAATAAATTTTTTTAAATCTGTAATTTTGTAAACTAGAAACAAAGTCTTGGATGTTAAATCCATATAAATTGTGGTCTTCATAGATTTGGAAAACTGAGTAAAATGATTACGTTGAATGGAGAAACCTAGATTATCCAAGGAAGGAAAGGAGAAAGACATGTTGATTATGAGAAGAGATCAAGAGGGAGTTGAAAATTTCCCTTCAATTTTCAAATATAAGTACTTACTATCTACATTTATGGGTTATTTATTTCTTTATTTCCAATCAACTCATTATATCTTTTTTTCTTGGTTATAATAATTATTACTTGCACCATACATTTGTGCTATACAACAACCTTTAAAAATAAATAGGAAATTATTTTTATAATTTCTAAAAAAATAAAAAGATAAAATAAAAATTATTAGAAAATAAAATTTTTGTTTTTCCTTTAAAAAAGCATTGCATATTACATATCTTATTTCAAAAAAATTACAAAACGTAAAATGCTCTTGGTATGAAAATGCACTGAAAGCCTTTACGAGCAAATAATTAAAAACCTTATAAAAACATCAAAATCATCGTTTTATTCCTCACTTTTTAGCATCACTTTAGTTAATCAATAAAAGCAAAAACAAATGTTATGCGTCGGAATACCCACGGACCGACAAACGAATAAACTACAGGAAATATAAAATCACCAACGTCCCGTGTCCCTTTAAGTTTTCTGATTCGCATTTGATAACGACTTATAATATACATTCAAACTTTATCTTATAAAAGTTGTGATACATGATTTGCGCGGATACGCATTTTGTGACCTTTAAAGATTAAACGCCATAAAATATTATAAAGATGATTACGATTTGCATATTAAATGAATTAAGTGATGTGAAAACGACTTATGTCATATCAAATGGAATTTAAGATGTACGCTTTAAACGATTGATAGATCTTACGTGCGAGCCATGTGATATATTAAGAATTAGGAATTATAAAAGATGATTGATAGATTGACATCTTCTTGCGTGCATTAGAAATAAATGATTGATTTACTCTTATGAGACTCCTTATATGTTAAATTCGCTTTGCTCTCGGAAATCAATTGTTGGTTGAAAGTTCAAAATAGAAAAGCAAGGAAATCTCTCGATCATCATCCACATAAGACGCAAATGTGTCTTCATTGTTTTCGAGACCACACTTTCGCAACAAAGACTATGGCGGTTCGTCATAGAACTGACCTTTAAACTCTTCGAAGATGAAGGACCAGGGTGATAGAAAAGTTTACACTGAAATAAATTCTACCTGCGAGTGCAACCATTTTTGATGTTGCATGCTCACACATTCATAGAATAGTAGTGAAGATCAAATATTCTTCCTTATCTGAGACATGGTTAAGTGGGTATTCGCAAACATTGAAGATAATTTTCAAGAATTCGAAGAGAGATTATGGGTTCTTTCAAAGTGGGATTTAGCGACAGCGTATCATCTGCCAACCCCGCAACGGAGATACGAAAATATGTACGGTTTTCAAAGCAAAACATCAGTCTTATGAAGTCATCCATGAATGGAAGGAAAATGAAGGGGAATTGAAGCAAGACAAGTACGGTACGTACCCGATTCAAATTCTAATACTTTATCATTGTCTTGCCGGTATGTTGTGTAGAATATTTTCTGGCTTTGATAATGCTAGATTTTCGAAGTTAGGTTCCCTAATTGACGTAATCATCGATTCATCTGTCTAAATTGGGCGATTGTTCTGTCAATTTTCTAATAGGTATATCCGCGAATATAGGAATAAAAAAGTGTTTCACTCGAGAGAAATACCTTGGTCTTATATATGCCTTACGTCATGGATTCATTTGTTTAATTCTAATTTCTATTGGGTTGAAATGGACCACCAAAAACCCTACCCGGAATTCATATCTGCCATAGAGAACTTTGGGATTTCGATTTCATGCACTTATAAAATGCTACGAGTCATGTTGCCCATACATCTGAATGATTTTCAACAAGAAGCCCAAGGGTTTGTAGAAGAAGACGATCGAATGTTCTTCCCGTAGCAAGATGGTTTGTGGTCACATATATTAGAGTATTGGGGTATGCTTCCTTCCATATTTTACCTTACATGGTCCGGATAGGTACTTTAAAAATAGCATATTAACTTGTCAGCAGTGTCCTGACGATTTAAAAAATGGTAAAAATACTGTTGGCTACTTTCCCTACATAGTGTGGCACCTTTTCTACCAGATAATATTGGCCATACACTCTAAAAGAAGTTCCGAAATTAAGTTGTTGAATTAAATTTATACCCGAAATATTATATGAATCTCAATGATGTGATTAAAAATTACATCACGAGCTAAAAATGAGCCTTTTGTAAAGGAAGAAGATAAATTTGACGCTTTCTTCAAACATGGAAAATTTCGCTGATGTTGTCAAATATGTTTCTAGTCAATTAAGTCGAGAAGATGTTGAAGCTTTTCAAGCATATGAAAAAAACAGTGATTAGAAAAAGGTTCACTGAATGACGAAAGCGTATCTGGTGACTATTGAAGATAGAAAAACACCTCCAAATGTTAGTATAGAAGATGAAATAAAGAGATATCTAAAAATAAGATCGGGTCAATCACGGTGACGGTTTGATAATTCGGATCAATCGAAGATAGAATCTAAGAAAAGAAAATTTAGAAATTGACCAAATTCTTAAGTGAAGGTGATGGAGAAAACAAAGAACAATGGGACAAAATCAAATTTGTAAACATTTCAACATACTCATAGCATGTTAGATCAATCCCAAGCCCTCTCAAGTAAGATATTTGATGAATGAATGGGAAAAATTTTCTCAAGCAATAAAGACTTCAAAATAAAACCCCAATATTGATCGAACAACAAGTTTTCCAAACACCGAACCTTCCTGAGAAAATAGTTGAAACTATCGATCCGCTACAAAGAGTTCCGGAAAGTGCATGACAGAAATCATCACAGCTTACCTACATATCGGATAGTTCTCTGATTGAATATGTTCTGTCATTGAACATTTTCTATAATCCCTGGCCTAATTTGTGGTTAAAAGGAATAAAAGAAGGATTGATGAAACAACTCCAAAACCAACATATGAATCGGTTGATGTGCTGAAGGTTCTGAGATGAGTCCTTGAACATCAACAGAGATTATCACAATATGGGGGCATATGCCACCGCTATTGTTGATAAAGCTTACGAGTTAGAAATGACATGAAACAAAAAGGAAAGCAAAGTACGAGAATTAGAACGGGTGCTAAATGAAGAAAAAGTCAGAATCCATTAGGCGGAATCAAAATACTTCAACTCAATTTCATGAATATATTGAAAACCTCAAGTTGAATTCTCGGACCAGGAGCTTAATGGCGTTAAGCACATATGGAAAATCAATGGTTCAATTATAGAAGTCGGTACATGGAGAGTTATAACAATTCATCGAAAGGAAGCCCTTGATGTGGCTATATTAAAGAAAAGAAAAAATGTTTTTTCACCCAGAAGCTTCCATGATTGATTCTTGTGATTCAAATAGATGATTAAACCAAATAACAATTCAGAAATTAGAATGTGAAAGACTTGAAAAAGAAAATCAAAGAACACATTCGGTGGCAAATTTCAAACAGAGAAAACAAGCTAATCTACCACAAATGAATGAAAACTACAATTATTGTCGAGAATAGAGCACAAATTAATCTGAAAACGTAATAATACGTCGAGAAATATAATGAGATTATTCGGTCATATGTGATTAATTGTTTAAAACGGAACTTCTTAAAAAACACGTCTAATGTGTTTTCGGGGGAAAAAGGAAGTAGAATTAAAGTGGAAATGACGAGATACACGAGAAATTATTAAAAAATTTAATAAGTTTGATCGGAAAATTAAATTTCTAATCAAACCTTACCATCAACATCAAAAACTCTTCGGTCTCTTAGGATTCGGAAAAAATATCTCGGTCGGTAATCTCAAAAGCTATTTTCAAGGGACGATTAGGTCACGGATATCCTGACCAACTACATTAAAGAAATGCTAGATATTTGTCAACCCGTGATCACGCTTAGAAAGGGATTAGCAAGGTGGGATTGTTAGTTCAAAGTTCCTGAATTGTTGTTTAAGTTAAGTTTTTGAAAGGTTATTTGAAACCTCACTCTACATTTTTGTAATAATTTAATTTTAGCTTGTAGCTAGTTTAGTGTTAAAACCCTTCTCATGTATTTAGAGAAGGGTCCGGAAATTTATTAAGAACATTTGCAAGGTAGCAATTTATAAGTAAGTTTGTGAATGCCTTGATAAAGTAATGGAACCATGACCTTTTAGGTTATATATATCATTTTGTTGATCAATGTTGATGCACTTTTGTATTCTTTGAAATACTTATTGATAGAGTTGAATGTGGCCTATTATCGATGATGGAGGACAAATAGAGCGGTACACATACGGTAGTATTATCACATATGCTAATTAATGTTTTTTTTTTTTAGTATTAGTGATGAATGCGACTTTCATGAATTATATGTAAATCGATTGTTTTTATACGAAATATCGGTTGCATATTGTACGATATAAAGATAGAAATTGGTTTATTTTATATATGATCATTAAGTATATTCGATATGTTCTCATCTTCTTTTGATTAACTATTTTCAAGAAGATCATCTTTTTAATTAATAATTCTACTAAATACGCGGTGATATCGATCATCACAAATTGAATAGATATCCAATTTGAATACTTTGTCGAACTAGTATTATCCGGGTTAGGTTAATTAGGCTTAAATTAAAAGTTTTTGCATTTTAGAATAAATTTGTTTTAGTTTTTAGTAATTCTTCATGCAAATCCTTTTGGAAAACCCAACAATCAAACAAAAAACTTAATTTGGGAAATTGGTCCCATTATATCCGATTGGAGCCACTATCCCAAATGGAAAAGAAATTGTCTTAAGGTCGGACAGATGAACATGCCCCTTGTTGTTGCCTGATTTTTGAGGCCTCAACATTTGTGGCACTAGAAGGGGGGGACTATGAATGCAACATATAAGTCTAAACCTCAAACTAGAAGCCCTCATAAGGATTGATCTCCCCAAAACCATTCTACGACAAATCTTGCTACGAATCTGTCGAGAGAATTAGAAATAGTAGAAACCTTTTCATCATCTCCCAAAGTATCTCTCGGCAGGTCATCTGCTTCGAATTCACTCTTGGTCTCCCGAAGTTCGGCATTTAATTCGAAATTAGAAGGAATATCTATTTATGCTGAAAATCATGTTAACCAGGAAGCTTAGGAAAGTGTTACTTCTCTATTTAGAGAAAGCCAGTATATTAATTATATCTAAAAGTGAGAAACTTGAGAATTCCCTGTGCAATTTAATTGAATCATTTCACAAAAATATTCCTATATCCAAATCTAAATCGAGATACAAGTGAAGTCACATCAAATTTCCCATGTAAGTTGCATGCTGCATCCCACTCTTATTCAATCTCCATTTTCTTAGTCTGTCATTGCCTCTACTCAAACAATTAGTGTTGTTACAAGTAGTATTATTCGAGTTATAGGATTCTTCATTCATTCCCTATGCAGATCTACTTCTATATCTTACCAAAGTTCAAATCCAATTATAGCTAATAAACCTTGGAAAGATCCTGGTGTTGTATTAATAACCAATCAAAATCCTCTTCCGGATCATCTAGAAAAATGGTTACCTAAATATAATCCATATGATGGTCTTCTTTGCCAGACAACATATCAACTGTTTATATTGTGTGAATCAATGAGTTTCATGAAGATATTGTTTGATAGATTGTTTCCTAAACTTCCCAGGATATAAGATCTCGTATTTTCACTTCCGTCGGGATCTATTGCCCAGTTGAGCAACTTTTGAATAAACTTTCCTTGCAAAATTTGGAGATGATAAATACTATTTACATCCTAATCAAATGCCTCTTTCAATCTTAAAACAAATTTAAGGAAAGGGATAAAAATTTCAACTCATATTTATGAAGTTATTAAAAAAGTTATTTTACTTCAAACTTTGTTGTTGAGTACCAAATAGAATAGTATATTTCTTCTTTGCCTTCAATATAGCTATTTTTGTAGATGAAGGTAGGTAAGCTACCCTTTTAGAGAACATGAAGAAGCTCTTGTTGTAAGAAAGAATCTTAGCATTAGAAAAATATTTGGAGAGATGAAAGACGGGAAATCAAAAAAGTGACATTTGGTCAAGATTCAAAGAAAGGTCTCGAATCATTTTGATCTTGAAGGTTCAAAAATAGTAAATACTATGTCAAATGATATGATTGAAATAAAGAAAGGGTTGGCAAAACCCCAAACTAAAAGTGTTTGTTGTTAGAAAAACCTTTCTTGACATCTAGAATCCCGAATGTAATTTTTAATGTTGAATACGGTACGAGATACGAAGATACCTGGCTGAACAGAACTGGAATACGAGGAAAGAGGTTAAATTAAATGGTTAGCGGTTTCAGCATTCTTCCCACAGAAGAAAAGTGACTATGCATGTGTCTACGAAATTAAATATTATTACAATTCATGTATCAAATCGAAACAAAATGTTTATCCCCACCAAGGAAAAAACGAGTTGGAAAAATCTAAGCCCATTACGAATTGAATTCTATTCATCATGTCAATAAAACTTCTAAAACTTTGATCGTTTCAGATACGTTAAGAGATAATATAGTTGAATATATGAAAAAGACTAAAGAAAATATTTCATTACACGAAATGACAAACTCGAAACAACAACGAGAAAATTTTTCTTAAATAACAAAGGAAATCTTGGCTAGAACCTATGAGCTTATGGGTTATGTTTGAAAGCTTCTAAAGGTATGGAAAACTGCTCATATATGAAAAATAAATCCCATTTGGTTTTAATTGGTGATAGATCTATTTCACACACTCTCTTTAACGTTTAACGTATGAGATTTCAACAAAAATGTTCATAGCTATCTTGACCAGTTCGAGAACTTCTTCAAACATTATGCCAAAGAGCATGTGCAAAATTATGAATATTACTCCTCCAAAATTCAGTTTATACATATGGTTCAATTGAATGGGTATAAATTGAAGTTATTGGAGAAGTGTTATGGTGTCCCAATAAGTTATCATCCAATCCAAAGGTACTACTAGTAATTGATATTTTGTGTGAAAACATCTGAATTTTACAGATGCTTATTCATGGGGGATTAGGTACGAAAAATTTATGGATATTTTGCTACCGATTGATCACACATATGGTTACAGCCACAATGACAAATCAAATCAGAATTAGTCGCTAGAAAAATTATGAAACATACGATCCTTTGACTGAGAAAACAATGAGCTGTGGCCACCAATAATATGTGGAAATTATTAATTTTGGGTGTTTCTTGAATCATTAAATAACCAGAGTTTCCCTTTTCCAATAATATTATTATTTCTCAAATTTAAAAAACTTTTCTACTCAAACGGATGTAGATGTGTAATCTTTAGTAAATCAATTCTGACAATCTTATTTTGGACTCTATACGCACTGAAATGGTTCAAAATGAAGAAAATGATCAAATAGGAGGTTGCATTTAATCGATCCCTGAGGATAGAAAGTAATGCTAGCTGTAGACATGAGTTGGAGTGTACAAATAATAATGTTGAATATGAGCTTACAATTAAATACAGTGCAGCATAAAGCTATAGGAATTGAATGTTAAATATTTGCAAGTATATGGAGATTAAAATAATTGTAAAATAATTAGAAATATGATCCATTTTATTTGGGGATATTTAAAACATTATCAAACCTTAGCTCGAGAATCTTACTTCCCATTTCACGCATTCAATATCTCCACGGTTCTGATTACAAAATTCAAGTGTTGGTTACTTACTTTAATGTAGCATCTAGACTCATACCATCTGAAGAATTTAGCCCATATAGATTTTCAATTGAGTTAATTTTTGAAGCCTTCCATTCACGACAATGTAACAAATTGGAGAGTATTTAATAATGATCTTGATATAGTATACTTTCTTACATCAAAAAGATCTTATGAAGGTGAGGATCATACCTAAACATGAACATAATTTATTGATTGAAGATAAACCAAATACTAATTCAATTCCCAAATGCATGATCAAATGGAAGATCTCTATGATCTGAAAGATAGGTTTAAGAAGGTAACCAATTCAAAAACTCAAAGTTCTACTTTAAAGTTTGAATTGATTAATCTTGGTACACTAGAAAAACCTCAAAATATCAACTTAGGTCTTGGTTTAAAACCTTAAGAAATGATTTCATTCATTAAATTGTTGAAAACATATAAAGATATATTTGCATGGGATTATTAGGATCTTAAGACATATTATACTTCCATAATTCAACATACCATACCCATGATTTCATATGATCACTTTGTTCAACAAAAGCTTAGGAAAAATTCATCCAAATTTAGAAATTCAAATTAAATCTAAATTAAACAAAATTCTTAAAGCCAAAGTCATTTTCTGTTAGACATTCAAAATGGGTGTCGAAAAATGGTTCAGTTAGGAAAAAGAATGGAGACATTAGGATTTACATATACTTTAGAAATTTAAATAAGAAAGCCTATCGGAAAGACAATTTTCCCTTACCCACCATGGAACGAGATATTACAATCGGTTGCGGGGATACGAATTGATGTCTTTTCTCGACGAATTTTCGGATACAATCGGATCATGTTACACCTAGATGATAGATTAAAGACAACATTCGGGACAAAGTGGAACATCATATCGAGAAAATGCCTTTTGGACTAATTAATGGTGCTACATTTAAACGTGCTATGTATATAGCTTTCAAAGGACTAATCGATAGCTCGGTTTATACTTAGATGACATTACTGTTTATTTTAAGCATAGAAATAATCATATTAATCACCTAAAAAAACATTTTTTGAAAAGATGTAGAAAATATGTATTTCCTTGAATCATGTTATTTCGCATAATGAAGGTAAATTATTGGGATTCATTGTTTCTAAACAAAGAATCCATATTGATACGATATGATTCGAAATTTAAAATATTCCTCTACCACACAATAAAAAACGATGCAATCATTTTTTAGGAGAAAAATTGATTTTGTAAAGAGGTTTGTTCGATTTTCCCAAATCATCTTACCCCTAAATCGGTGATCAAGAAAAATTCCAATTTTTAAATGGGGAAAAGAAAAAAGAAATTCTTTGATTTGACTAAAAATCCATCATTGAAGCTCCCTCCTTAACAACCCTTGATTTTCTTAAAACATTTGTATTATATACATTTTCTTGATACATCATACGCAACGAGTTTTGACAGTTTAAATAATCAAAACATTGAAGCACCGATTGTGTTTTTTAGTTCTAACCTTCAAGGTCTTGAGTTAAATTATTCGAAAATTTGTGGAAAAACGAGCTTATGTTGTGTTTAAAGCTTTGAAACATTTTAGACTTTCTCTAAAAACACACACTAAAATAATAGTACCTTACTACGACGAGTAAGACAATTATTAGTTCAACGGAAGTAAGAGAGAAGAGAGCAAAATTGGGGATTACCGCGCTTCAAGAATATGATGTAGAGATACATCCGGCTAAAATTGTTAAATGACAAGTTATTTTTGAGGATGTTAACTTGAGCCTCTCATTTACTAACAAAAGAAGATCAATCAAATGAAATAAAATTGTCGAGGTAAGCCTAAATGATTCTCAATCACAATATGTTGATACGAAATTCTTCTTGAAAAATGGATATGCTCCATTATATCTCAATTATCTTGCCAAAGCGTGCTCTAAGACTTAAATAAAATCAATATCAACTCATGGATGATGTGTTATTTAGGATAAATTATGATTCTGTACTATTGAGATGTTTAGAAAAAAGCTGAAACTAAAAAAGTAATGCAAGAATTACATGATGGACCGCTAGAGGTCATTTTCGGAGGAAACACCACGGCTCATAAAATCTTGCATGTTGGTTATTATTAATATTTATGTTTAAAGATACACATGAATATGCGAGAAAATATAAAGTATGTCAAGCTGTAGTAGGAAAGAGAAAGGAAAGCGACATTTCCATTACGACGGTAAATATCCAACAACCATTTGAACAATGGGGGTTAGATATTATGGGTGAAATAACTCCTAACTCTTCAAAACGTATAGGTATATTCTAAGCATATTGATTAATTCACAAAATGGGTAGAATCTATCCCATTAAAGGTGGTTAATACACAAAGTATTACGGATTTATTGGTCGGTTCATAATCACGAGGTTTGGTCTCCCATCTGACTTTGATATTTGATAATGCGGCTTACTTTTAAAATTCCCATGATAAAATTTTCTTTGAAAAGAAGGTTTTAAATTAAAATACTCGGCTACCTATTACCGGCAAGGTAATGGATTAGGCGAATCTACAAATAAAAACCTTATCAGAATCATTAAACGAACTATAGAAAAAAATCATAAAAATTGGCATAAAGCACTATTATTTTTTCCCTTTGGGAAGATAGAATCACCCACAAAGCTTCAATAGGTACTTCTCCATTTGTGTTAGTTTATGGGAAAGAAGCAATTTTACCCACAAACATAACAATACCATCATTGCTTTGAAGTCTGAGTTTATTGATGAGAATCCTTCCTCTTCCCTTCAACTTAGACAAGATAAAACTCTTAAGTTGGAAGAAGAAAGAGAAAAAGACAAACAAACTCATATACATCATCAAAAAATAATAAAGCTTCATTTGATTCAACTTACTGAGTCCAAATAATTTTCAAATTTGTGATTTGGTATTGAAGTGGGACAAAATGCATGAGGAAAAAGGGTAAACACACAAAGTTTCCAAAAACTCTAGCTAGGTCCATTTCAAATAATTGACGAAATAGGCCCATCAACATTTATGTTGCAATATTTATGACAAAAAAGACTCTTGCGTGTTAATGGGCAAATTTTGAAAAATATTTCTCATAGGAGGTAATCCCTTCTATCCTTGTATATTAAAATCTTTTTGCTTTTTCTTGCAAAAATAAAAAGCTTGATTAGTACTAATAATTGGCCTTTAAAAACAAATCTCGGATAACTTTCTTTTTGATTTTTATTTTTACTTATAAAAATGAAAATGTTAAAGAAGGAAAATTGAGAAATATTTAGAGGCAGTTGATTCTATCTTTCTAAAAATGGAATTTCAATAAAGCGATTATTTTTTATGAACTCTCAATTTTATATAGCGTGAATATTCTTTTATCGGTCCGGAAAATAAACTTTTATAGTAAGAAACCTTCTTGCGAAAGGAAATTTAAAACTCGACATTATCATCCGGTATCTCCAAAGGACCTATGATTCATCCCTCCAGGAAAAATCTTATAAGTTTTCAAAAGGAATTCAAAAGAAAAATAAAAAGAGATGATTTGAAGAAAATCTTAAAAGATAATAAGTCTCATCACAATATTGTTTACCATGTTCATAAAGAAATAGTTAAAGCCGACATTACTAATATTGTCTACCAAAACGGTGTAATGACTTGAGATTATATCATAAAGACAAGGGGTCTCATCGAGAGCCCGGCTTAGTCGGTTTAATTACTATTTGTGAATGGCATTGTCATTATTTTGTTGTTACCAAGCCAAGACAATGGCTTTTAAGCGATAAAAATATATAAGAGAAATTTTTTCATAAATTAGAATTTACTTATTAAAATTATGAGAAATCTGGATGGAAAGATGGATCATAGGTAAGATAAAGAATAGCTTGCCAAAAGCTTAAAATTTCCTATTGGAGCAGGCTCTATACGTGATAAAAAGAGTGAATTTATATAAGGCACACTCTTGCCAAAGTTATTTACTTTATCCTTTTTAACTAAGTAAGGACTGATATAGACTTTCATACTTATATCTTTAGAGAGGAATTCTCATGAATAGTGAATAAAAGAAATTTTCATTGTTTAGCGAATATATTATTTATTTGAAATTTCCTTCCTTCAACTATTTTGTTTTCAGGTTCAAAAATTTTCAAAATTTTTATCGAGACATTACGGTTCATCCAAGTGAATCGCCAATTGTTGTGCTATACAACAACCCCATTTATTTTTATAAATAGGGACCCTTTAAAAATAAATAGGAAATTCTTTTTATAATTTCTAAATAAAAAAATAAAAAAATTATTAGAAAACAAAATTTTTGTTTTTTTCTTTTAAAAAGTGCATCGCATATTACATATCTTAATTCAAAAAATAATTATAAAACGTAAGATATGCGAGCGCATGAAATACGCTAAAGGCAACTTTAAGAACAGCTAATTAAAAACCTTGTAAAAAACATCCAAATCATCGTTTTATTCTTCCATTTTCCCATCGCACTTTAGTTAATCAATAAAGCCTTAAGAAACAAATGATATAAGTTTACGTACCCACGGACACGACAAGCAAATAAAGTAGGAAATATAAAATCTTTTGCAATCGCGTCCACTTTAAGTTTTTCACAATTCGCATTGCGCGCAACTTATAATATACATTCAAACGTTATCTTATAAAAGTTTGTGATGCGATTTTCACATATCACATTTCGCAACCTTTAAAGATTAAGCATCACGAAATATTATAAGGAATGATTGCGATTTGCGTATTAAATTAATTCATCGTGTGAAAAATAGCTTATGTCATATCAAATGGAATTTAAGATCTTAACGGCTTAAAATGATTGATAGATCTTACGTACGAGGCCATGTGATATATTAAATTAGGAATTATGAAAGATGATTGATAGATTGACATCTTCTCGCGTGCATTAGAAATAAATGATTGATTTACTCTTATGAGACTCCTTATATGTTAAACTCGCTTTGCTCTCAAGAAATCAATTATTTGGTTGAAGAAGTTCAAAAATGAGCAAAGAGTCAAGGAAATCTCTCAAACATCATCCATAGAAGATGTAGATATGTCTTCATTATTTTTGAGACACCTTCTACAACAAAGGCATGGCGAGTTCGTCATGGGAGGCAATGTACAAAACTCTTCGAAGATGAAGGACCAAGGGTAATAGAAATATTTTCTACTACGGGCATTGATTCTACCTTTGATGCAACCATTTTTTTGGTGTTGCATGCTCGCACATTCATATAATAGCGGCGAGATCAAAGATTCTTCCTTATATAGACATGGTTAAGTGGGCAATTAACACTTGAACATTGAAGATATAATTTTCAAGAATTCGAGAGGAGATATTATGGGTTCTTTAAAGAAAGAGGATTATGACAATGTATCATCTACCAACCCCATAGCAAAGATACGACAATAATTATGTGCAGACTTTCAAAGCCAAACATCCGGATATTATCAAATTCATCCATGAATGGAAGGAAAATTAAGGGAAATTGAAGCAAGACAAGTTTGGTATGTACCCAATTGGACAAATTCCTAATCCTTATTGCTATGTCAACTACAGTATGTTGTGTAGAATATTTTCCAAGCACGATATTAATAGATTTTCAAGAGATTGGGTTCCCCTAATTGACGCAATAAATCAATTCATCTATCCTAAATTAGGCAGACATTCTATCCAGAATTACCTAGCCAAGCATATCCTTGAATATAGGAATAAAGAAGTGTTTCGCTCGGAGAAATACCTACGTTTTATATGTCTTGCTTACGTGATGGATGCCATTTGTTTTTCTTCTAATTTTCCTTCCATGGGTTGGAAATGGACCACTTAAAAACCCTACCGATTCATATCTACCATAGAGAACTGCGGGATTACGAGTTCCACTTGCACTTCTATAAAATCTGCTATGGAGTCATATTTGCCATGCATCAAATGATTTTTCAACAAAAAAGGCCCCAAGGGTTTACGAAGAAGCCAATGTAAAGATTCTTCCCGTAGAAAGATGGTTTCTTGAAGAAAAGTTCACATATATTATAGTATTTCAAAGTTATGTTTCTCCCCATGTTTTACCCTTCTTGTGTTCCGGATAAATTACTTGCAAAAAATAGCATATCGGCTTGTCAAAGGTGTCACAAAGTAGTTAAAATATGGTAAAAAGGTTATTTGGCCTACTTTCCCTCTACGGTGCGGCACCTTTGCTGCGGCTAATATTGGCCATACATACAAAGAAGTTCCCAAGATTAGGTTGTTGAAATTGGCATTTATGCTAGGAGATTATATGATCCCAATTATGTGATTAAAAAATTACATCACAAAGCTAAAAAATGAAGCCTTTTTTGTAAAAAAGGAAGAAGATAAATTTGATGATTTCTCCCAAGGCATGGAAAATTTTTGTGATGTTATCAAATACGTTTCTAGTTAATTAAGTCAAGAAGATGCTAAATATTTTCAAGGATATAGAAAAAACGGAATAGAAAAGGTTCCTTTGAATGCGGTGACTATTGAATATGAAAAACACACTCCAAGTGCTATTATAGATGATGAAATGAAAGATATATACGAAAATGAATCATGTCATCCTGACGACAAATTCGAGAAATTGACCAAATTTAACGAGATAGAAGTGTTGGAGAAAACAAAGAACAATGGGACAAAATCAAATTTGGAAACCGGTTCAACATACTCATAGCATGTTAGATCACTCCAAGCCCTCTCAAATGGAAATGATCGATGAATGAATGGAAGCATTTTCTCAAGCGATGGGAACTTCAAATAAATCCCAATATTGATCGAGACAACAAGTTTTCAAACACCGGAACCTTCCACGGAAAATAGTTGAAATTGTCGATGCGCTATAAAAGGTTCGAGCGGTCGTGACAAAGAAATCATACCGTCTTACCCTACGGATCGAGATGGTTACACGGTGAAGATATTCCATCATTAGACATTTTATACGATCCTAGCTACAAAATTTTGTGTGGTGCAAAAAGGAATAAAAGAAGAAGGATTGATGAAACAACTCCAAAACCAACGGATGAATCAGTTGATGTACTTTGGAAGGATTCCTTAGATGATCCCATTGAACATCTAACCAAGTTATCACAATATGTATGGGGATATGCCACGCCTCTTTGTTGATAAAGCTGCGAGGTTAGAATATTGTTGAAACAAAGAGATCCAAAGTAAAAGAATTAGAGTAGTTTCTAAATGAAGAAAATTCAAGTCCATTGAGCGGATCAAAATAAGCACAACTCAATTTCATATGAAGATATTGAAAACCTCAAATTAGAAGTCTCGAACGAGAGATTAATGAAAATCAAGCCACATCACAGGAAAAAAGAAATGGTTGAATTACGGAGATAAACACGAGTTATAACTATTCATCGAAGAAGCACTTGATGTAAATACTATGTTAAAGAAATAACAAGAAATGTTTTGTCACCAAGCTTCCATGATTGATTCTTATTGTGATTCCCGATAAGATAATGATTTAGCAAATAGCAATTCGAGAAATTAGAATGTAGAAGAAGACCTAAAAAGAAAATCGAAGAACACATTCAATGGAAAATTTCGGAGAACGGGGAAAACAAACTAATCTACCACAAATAGATAAGCTTCACAATTGTTATTCACATAATGGAGAGCACAAATTAATCAGAGAAAGCATAAACCAAGACATCCAAGAAATCTAATGAAATTATTCGGTCCACTTATGTGATCAATTGTTTAAAACAAAAATTCTAAAAGAAAACACATCTGATGTGTTTTCGGGAATAAGGGAAGTAGAATTAAAGTGGAGATAGAGAGCATATACACAAGAGGAAATGATCAAAAAATTTAATAAGTTTGATTAGGAAAATTAACGGAATTTTCGATCAAACCTTACCATCATCATCAAACTCTTCGATCTCTTACAAATTCAGCAAAAAGATATCGGTCGGTGATCTCAAATGCTATCTTCAAGGGATAGATTCGGTCACGGATATCACCGGCTTGACTCGGCTTAAAGCAATGCTAGATATTTGTCAACTTCGTGATCACACTCAGAAGAAAAAAGCGAGAGTTCGCAAAATCGGGATTGTTAGTTCAAAGTTCCTAGAGTATTGTTTAAGTTAAGTTTTTAGAGAAAGGTTGTTTGAAACCTCCTCTACATTTTTGTAATAATTTAATTTTTAGTTTGTAGCTAGTTTAGTATTTAAACACTTCTCATGCATTTATAGAAGGGTCCATAATTTTTATTGAGAACATTTGCAAAGTATGCTTAATTGTAAGTAAGTTTGTGAATGCCTTGATAAAGTAATGGAACACGGTCTTCAGTTATACATCTCATTTTGTTGATCCAATGTTGATACGATTTTGTATTCTTTGAAAGACTTATTGATAGAGGAGTTGAATGTGGCCTATTATCAACGATAAAATGAACGAAGGCAATACACATACGGTACTATTATCATGTATGCTAATTCTATAATTAGTGATGAATCCGGCTTTCATGAATTATATATGAAATTGATTGTTTTTTATACGAAATATCGGTTGCATTATTGTATGAAATAAAGATAGAAATTGGTTTGTTTTATATATGATCATCAGATATATGCGATATATTAAATCGGTGATGATCTTCATCATCACGGATTGAATAGATATCATTTTAGATCGCATCAAACTAATATTATCTAGGGTTAGATTAAATTAGGCTTAAATTCAAAGTTTTTCATTTTAGAATAATAGTTTTTATTAATTCTTCATGAAAATCCTTTGAGAGAAACCCAACAATCAAACAAAAAACCCAAATGCGGAAAGCTGGTCCCATTATATCCGATTGGGAGCCACTATCCCAAACGGAAAAGGAGTTGTCTTAAAGGTCGGACCGGTTGGTTATCCTTGTTTTGCCACGAGATTTATGAGGCCTCAACACCTTCTAATGAGGTTTTAAAGGTACATTATGAAGGAATACAAGGATCTCGAAGTAGATAATCATTGGAATAACAAGAAAATCATGTGGAAAAAATATTCTCTGTGATCATTGATTTGTGTTTATGTTATCACTACGAAATTTCAAAGGTTGTTTTAGCATTTAAAAAGAAAGATCAGAGGGTAACCACCAAAATAACTACTTTGGAGCTTAGGATCTGGCCTTCCTAAACTCGGAGAGGGCTCTCTCTATATGATTTAACTTTGTTCAATCAATGGATATTAGGCTAGTTATGTATGCTTGGTTGGATTTGTTTTTTGTTTGGTTTTGGTAGAGTTTGGTGTAATTAATGAATTAGATGAATAGGTGCTTATCAAATTTCCATTGGGCTATGGATTCAATGGGATTTGAAACGAGCGAATCAAATTATAAGGAAAGTGTTACGGGGAAATATAGGTGAGCAATATCGGATCTCAAGGCTAAATGGTCAAGTGATTTTTCAATCGGGATCAAGGAAGCGATTAAGAATTCCTTAAACCGGATAATGTAGAAGGGTGAAGAAGTCAATCGGGATCGGAAGGCAATTAAGAATTATACAAGCCGGATATCGAGAAGAAAAACATAGAAATGTATAACGAGTTAAAAATAAAGTGTAATATTTATGATTACGCAATAATATTCACGGTATAACATTCAAATTTAGAACACATAAAAGTTTATGGAATACTTAGAAAAAGAACATGAAAAATTGAAATTTTATACTTCAACGAGATAGCTCCAACACATGAATCCGTAAATAAGTTTCTTTATAGCTTGTTTGATACATCCGACTAGAAATTGTTAATTTTAACCCTCGGAAAAAGTTCAGTCCACTGCGAAATATTTGAAAATCCACACTTTACCGACCCCTTGATACTTCTACGATGAAGTATTTATACAACATTCTACAAAAATATCTGTCAACCGACTAGGATTTATTCTAGGAAAACAAAATATCTTTATACAAAAATATAGTGACACCTTTCCAATGTTGACTAACATGCGGTCTTGATTATTTTCTTTTTGTTACCGTATTCTTTCATATGTTTGTTTCTTTGATATGTTTTTCTTTCACTCTTTATAGTAAATCATACCATTTCTCTCATGTTTCATCATTTGGGATTTTGATTTTCATCATCCTATGAGGTAAATCTCATTTGTGAATATCTAGCAAATGTAGGCTTCTTTAAAAACGTGATTTATCTCATGCTGGAGGTAAAAGAGGTTTTAGAAAGTTTGAAGGAGCACCTTGCATGTGGGAATACCCTCATTGAGGTATGAGAAGTTTCTTTGGCTACTTCCCTTAAGCACTTGACATAATCCTCATGTCTCATGAGTTTTTTCATTATCACTAGAGGACTAGGCGGACTCATACTGTCTTAACATATCAAACTTTCTTTGAAAAACTTGTTCCGCTGCGAGTTCCAAGACCCTGACATTTCTCCTAAAGTTGTAGCATTAGATTTATTTCAGAAATCACTTTTTTCACTTCTAGGATAGTTTCTATTCTTTCAGTTATCTCGATCTCTTCCAATTCATACTTATTTTTTGCAAATTCAAGAATTTGATTAGTTCAAAAGCTTCTTGTGGTTTCTCTTCGAGGTTGGCTTTTACTTTACGGAGTACCTCACCGACTACTCAAATATAAACTATATAGAAGGCCAGATAACACGTGCTTGAATTTATGATATTGGACCACAATTATTGTTTTGCTTTGGCTAAAGGTTACACATTAATAACAAATATTTCTCTAGGCAGTGGATTACGGTAGTGAGTCTATTGACCTTGTGTGCTTCAGTTTGATGTGCTACTTCTGCTAATTTATTTTTTCATTCTCTAAGCTATTTTTACGTTCCTTGATGTTATTAATCTCTGTGAGTACGAATGGACATATCTTCCATTGCTTTGATCAATCTGTTGGCCTCATCGGTGTAATGTGTTGTTGGTATTGCTAATGTTGGTGTTGATGTAGATATTGGTCTTTGATGTAGACACTTGTGCTAATGTAGATTTTATGGGGATAGAAGTAATGGGAGACTGCTTCCAAAGTAACCATGCTTGGCTTATTTTTTTCTTGTACAAGCTTATCCATTTATGTCTCCATTTTTTTAGTTGAGCTATAAAGTGTATGATTAATTTCATCATCTCATCCTTTTGACGAGTTTGTCTCCAAAACCTTCTTGGTTTATGGATGTTCGGTACTTGGAAATTTTAACTATTTCTTCGGTGTAGCTATGTCTAAATTTTTCTTCTTTATAATTTATTTTGATGCCTTGATGTCATTTGGATTATACCCACTCTCAATTACCAACTATTCCGGTGACTTAATCTTGTTGTCTTTTTCCTAGTGATGAGGCTCTCTCTAGCTTTAACTACGACTATACATTTGTTGAGAGTTCTACAACTTCTTGACACTTTGAGCTTTATGTGTCGAGGTTGAATATATCATCTCTCCTTCTTGTTTTAAAAAATTAAATTTGGTCGATCGGATGCACATTCTTGGCGAGGAAATTCAAAAGTTTTTTTATTATGGTATCTTGAATTTACGGGGATACGTACCTTTGGATGTAGGAATGTCATCTGCATTTTCCTTGTTCGGTCAAAACCTGAAAGAAACATACTGCGATCACTAGGATATTGCTTCGGTATTGTGCATATGTAACAGCCTTTAGTGCTTCATTTTTAATTTTCATCTCTTTATATTTCAATGATATCCTTTTTCCTTCTCAACTAACTTCTTGGATGTTGAAATTTACGTACTTTTTTCTTCGGGCAGTTTACCTTGCACGGAAGATGATGGCGAGAGGTGTTTCTTATGTATGTGTTGAAGGTTTTTCATCACGATGACAAATACTTAGTCTGTTTCAAGCTGTCTCTTCTGCTCTATTACTCGGTTCAGTTTTGCTTTCTTTATATACATAATATTGAACTTATTTTCAGATGTAGCTTACGCTGTAGTGAGAACATTCTTCTCTAGAACTTTTTTAATTCCTATCATGTGGAGTGCAGCAGTAATCGGGATGGAACTATTATCCGTTGCTCCTTCACATCCCATAGAGTGTTTTCCAACCACTCGGCGGTGGAATATTTCTCAACACTAGGCTTAGATTCGTGGATGAAAGGGGTGAGTTTAAACTTAATTCTTAATTTTATTATGACACCCAAGGGGTCATATGACCATTGAAGCTTGTTGATGGCTTTACAAATCGTAGGAATTTGTCTTCTTCCTTTCCGGCATTCCTCTTTGTTACATACAAAGGGCCCTAATTGGCCTTTTATCTTGAACGGGTTTTCTTTTTTGGGCGAAAGGAAGTTTACCTCATCGAGTTCGGAATCTGTCTAATGTACTCTAAGGAAAATATCCTCATTGGGAGGTATTTTGGAAGCTTTAAAGGACTATTTGGTTTCCAAATACTGCGATCTACGTGTGATTCGGTATAAATACCGATCTCTGTCTTACTGCGAATTAGGATAAGCATGGGAATTTTTTGATTTCATCAGCGATTCTAGGGTTGAATGTTGTTGTGAATGATATTAACCGCTAGGTATACAGAAGAATCAATAAATTTTTTGTAATTGAATTCATTGTAATCCTTTCGATCAAGGATATCCAAAATAATACAGAATGAGTTACCCTACGTAATCCAATTTTTTTGTAGTTTGAGCGTAAACCTTTCAGATTCAAAATATATGAATAAATGAAATAATATTTAAGGAGTATTTGAACACTCCTTGCTTCTAGCGAGTTTGATCAGTTGATCATGCATGGCATTTGCTAGGAATTGGGAAAAGTTGAAAAGTATAGTTGGAGGTTGGCACGGGAAAAATGTATAGAGGAAACCGAGGATTGATTCATCTACATACTCATCAGTAAAATATCCTAGGATACGGGAAAGCATGGTCACAATTTGTTTAGTATATTACGGGAACATGGTAGTAGAGTATGGTGGGATGATTTTAGGAATTTGCCTTTGATTCGAGGAGGAAAGTCTGAAATATTTGAGACCTATTAAGAAAATCTAACTTTAGGTAAATCTTAGTGAGGGTGTCAATGGAAAATCACCTACTGTTTGGTTGTGGTGGTATTTGCGGCATTTGGTTAATGGATTGGGCAATGATAGTAAATAGAATTTCTTGGTCGGGGAGTGACTATGGCTCTTTCATTTGGAAAATAAGGTTAGGAAAATTCTAATGACTTCGGGGGCCCCCGGTGGGTCTATGGAACTATGTATTTTGGTAGGTTCGAGTTCCACATATTTATGTCATCTTCCTTATCATCAAACTTCTCATGGCTCCAAAAAATGGAGCTCCAGAGATTTTCGTCAGTTATTGTGTCGAAAGCCCCGATTTTAAAGTCTTTATCGGCCGGTGGAGTATATTCAATATGTAGTAGGGGGTGTTTGCAAAGGTTTTACGTTCTATATTGTCTTAGAAGCCATTGATTTGATTTATTTATTAATTAAATTGCTTAATTTATGGTGGTGGGTACTCGGAGTTACTCGTCTCTTGACTTAGGTCGTGGAAGGGATCTAGGTTGCGGCGAGGGCTTCGAATTACGGATTTGGAAATGGTCTTTTTGGTCTTTTCGCAAGTCGGCGAGAGGTAGGGAAATGAGCTGGGAAGAAGGATTTATATGATTTTGAAATTAGTGGTTTTCATGGGGGTGCAAAAGTGTTCAGGGTTTCACCCTTTGGGGAGTCGAACTCACGAAAAATAATGACATGTATGGTTGTAATGGTTTCACGATACAACCCTTTTAAATCACAGGAGTGATAAACTTCGGATGGCGGAGGGGGCCGAAAATAAACCTGAACCGTCGAATTAGATGAGCGTGATGGGATCGCATGGAAGGTGGGGATAGGATTAAGAAATGGGGGCGAATGGTGGGGTCGGGTAATAATTTATGTAGCGGAGTTAAATGATAGTGGGGTCGGGGAAATAATTTTAGGCGAAAGGGTTAAATAAATTAATCTTTTTATGCTTTTAACCTTTAAAAAGTGGGATTTTTATAGAATTATATAGTTTTTAAAGGCTAAGGGGTTGTTTAAGAGAGGGAAAAGGTTTAGCAAGGGGAAGGGGATTTTTAAAGGGGAAAAAAGTGTTAGGATAAGGGGGAATGAAAGAGGGAGAAGAGATTTTAGCAAAGGGAGGGTTAGAAAGATATTTTTTATAATGGATAAGCATAATGATGCTTATATAACTTGAAAAAGTATTCTACCTACCCTTTTATTCATGCTAACATTTTTCCTTTTCTTTATTGGGTGCATTTAGTTTGTTGACCCTTTATTTTCTTTTGATAAGAAAACTAACTTAATTCTACCCTTATATCTTCCAATGGCTCAAATTAAATTTGTGAGCTCATTTTATTCTCTACCTAACTATTGATCTATCAAGATTAAATGGTTTGGTCGAGATATTTATTCACTAGCTATTATAAAATAAATTTAAAGGCATGAATGATCAAGATTAGATTGTATGATCATCATGAATTATGGCATTTTGAACAAGTTGCACACAATTTATTTGTAGAAATAACCTAAAACTAAGAGTAGTGGCATTTGAATGTGCAACACTTTCAGAATTTATTTTCTCTTCTTTTTATGGGGTTCATATCTTATATATCTTTTCTTTCTTTTGGTCCTTTGATTATTATTTTAGGACATACGCTCTTTCATTTTTTAATATGGGAAAACATTTGCAGAAATGAAAAGGTATATACAATATTACAAGACTTAACACAACCAATTCAAAATTATTATCCCTATTATTTATAGGACCCTAATAGTGGCTCCACTTGGGGATGTCATCTCCATGTGAGATGTCGAAATTTTTGATCGGTGGCCTTTGAAATTTGGCTTTGTTGTGTGCTTAGAATTACTTTACCTTGATCTCCTTTATTCAAACATATGATGTTATATCTTTTAAGGATTAGGGCCTTCTTCGGCCTCAACTTTGCAAGATAATCATCCACTCCAATCTAAACTTTTATGATATTTACAATGAGTGAAATACGATGAAATTAACTAATGGTTATTCGGTGAAAAATAGTGCTTCAACATTCGACCATTGGTCCACCTAGTAGATCTATTCCATTTTAATTCTTTCCAAGAAAAGGCATTTGTTGCCTCTATAACTATAAATAATATATGGGCCCTTCCGGAGATTGTCGAATTTCTCATGTTTTCCTTTGTCTTCCCTTAGGAATCCCATTTTATTACTTGATCACCTATGAATAAATCATACGCTTTAGTTTTCTTATCAAATATATTCTTTATTTTTATCTTGAATTGCTTGGGCTTTGAAATAAACTTCTTCCCTGGTTTGTTGAAAATGAATTATTTGATTTATCCTCCTTTGGATGTCATTTGGTTCTACTTGCAGCTCTTGAATCATTTTCATCAACGGCACCCCTAATGAATATGGAAAAACAACATCCATCCCATATAGTAATTTATAGGGAGAGGTACCAATAGATTTCTTAGTAGTTAGTACGTAAACACATAAGGCATTCACCAACCTTTTATTCCAGGTTTTCTTGTTATCCTCTAGTAACTTTTTTTATGATGTTGACTAGGATTTTGCTTGAAGACTACTATTTCATTCCATTACCTTGAGGTAATAGGCGGTGGAATGACCTAGGGTGATATGGTATTGGTTACAAAAATCTATCATTTTCTTAGTTGAAGAAATGACGGCATTATCATTAATGAGTTTTTGTGGGCATCCAAATCTAGAAAGAATGTTGATCTCAAGAAATGAAATAATGATAGAGTCTGTGGCTTTTACGAAGGGACGACTTCTATCCACTTAGTAAAGTAGTCGGTGGTTGTCTTATCCATTTATGTTGGGCGAGAGGAGGGTGGGTGAATTTCACCAATGAAGTCTAAACCCCATTGTTGAAATGGCATTTCCGCGAGATAGGTTTGAGGGGTAATGGTAATAATTTCTTCTTCCTCTCAAATAATTGGCATTTGTGACAAAGGTCACATACTTTCAAACATCTACAAAAGAGTGGGCCGTGCTTTCCCTCAAAATTTTGTTGAAATTGTTTTCTAGTATAGGTGTCCTCCACAATCTCACACGCAGAAATTCACATGAATTTGTCGGCTTCATCCTTTAATAAACAATTTAACGGGGTTTCACCATGAACTTTCCAAAAATAAAACATTATCTAAGGTACAATATTTCATTTCTTTCATTTTTACGAATCTACTTTTGGTTACGGATAAACTAGGAGGAACTTGTAAGTTGAGTAAAACAAATGTAAAGATGCATACCCGGGGTGAATCTATGAAATATTCACTAATTTGTGGAGTCACCATCTCTTCATGATCATCTATGCTTAGCAGTAAGGAAATTTATGTCTAAGGCTTGAGTTCGATTCAACCATGATTTTGGCAAACCTTGGCCTTTAATCAATTTTTGTAGGTTTGATCTCAATGTCATATTCTAGTATTGTGGCAATCCAGCTGCCTCTTTTTCCATCAAGCCCATTCTAAGTTAGAATTTCCTTTACAATGAGTTTGGAACATATGATATGTGAGAGTATAGAATGTATACTACGAAATATTTTATGTCTTTCACTAAAGAAAGAGCTTTTTTTTCCATGATATTATACTTTAGTGTTGCATCTCTCAAAGTTTCTTGAATAAAGCAATGGTTTGTTCATGGCCCTTATCATTCTTTTGCAACAAGGCTAGCTGCAATGGTGTGTTATGAAGAAAATGAAAACATTATGAAATCTTTGTTAAAATTTGGGATTATGAGGATGCTTTAGTAAGGGCTTCTTTAACTGCTTAAAAATAGCACTTAGCCTTTACTATCCATTTAAGTATTAGATCCTTTTTTAACATGTTATTTAAATTTCTAATTAATTCTTCTAAGTTAGGATGAATCTTCTAAGAAAAAATATTTTGCCTAAAAATTCTTGTAATTCTCTGATGTTCCTAGGATGCTTGGTATTCAAGATTGCTTCTATTCTAAGCTAGATCAATTCTAATACCTCTTTTGAAATGATGTGTCTTAGAATTTTCTTCTTATAATCCAAAAAGGTGACTTTTTAGGATTTAAGGATATCTAAACTTTACGCATTTTATGAATACTCTTCTTAGATGATCTATATGTTCATTATCTAACTTGGAAAACAACGTAATATCATCTAGTTAAATGACTAAAAATTCATGGATTTCCTTTGCAAAACCTATGTCCATGGCTCTTTGGAATGTTGCTCCACGACATTCATCGATCCAAAGGGCATTTTCAAATACATGAAAGTTCCCAGGGAGTAGTGAATTTCGTCTTAGCTTGATCTTCGGGTTGGACTAGGATTTGGTTGTATCCGAGAAAATATATTAAGTAATGAAATTATGGATGACCTACCCTCTGGAGAATATGGTCCATTTTTCGGGAGGGGATATTTATCCTTCGGTGATACTTTGTTCAAGTTTCTGAAATCAACCACAGTACGATTTCTCATGTTTTCTTTCTAGTGGGGACTAAATTAGAGACCCAATCGGAATATCGATGGGTGCTATGATTTTAGCATTGTATCCTTTTAACTTCTTTTTCTATTAATGGCATAAGAATAGGGTTAATCCTCCTTATTTTTTGTTTAAAAGGATTTTGATTTTCTTTGATTGGTATCTTATGCTAGAAAATGTTGGTATCATAAGACTTGAGGTCTTCATAATTAAGAGCAAATATATCTTAGAACTCTTTAAACAAACTAATGTACTTCAACTTTTCGAATTTGAGTAATGTCTTAGATATCTTGATAAGCTTGGGATTTTCCTTTGTTCCTGTTTCATTCCTCTATATACGACCTTAGAGGCTCCTTTTAGGCTTTCTAGCTACATCATTCGAGTCAAAGAGGTCCTTGATAGGGTTAATCCCTTAGGCAAAAAAAATTTCTTTGAGGTTTAAAACTTATGATTCATCATTGATTAATTCCTCAATTTCAACTATTTCTAGCTTGTTCTATTTCTAGTTTAGTGAATTTAGTTGGTTATATCTTATTTATATTATTTACATATATTTCATTATTTATGCTATAATATAATGTACGATCTGTGTCTATATTACGATTGCGAAATTCTCCCTTGAGAATTCATAAAATCAAAAAATTTGTGAGTCTTGTGAAAAGATTTTCCAATACTTCAAATTATCGGTATGGTTGGCCTATGTCTTGCCTCGGCTTGTGTCTTGATGATTTGGATGAAAGGGTAACCTACATGTCTTTGGCAAAAGTGGCTAAGCTACGTGCTTGCACATTATTCTTTCTTGGGATGACGGCAAAGTCGGTCTCAAGGGAAACGATTTATTAAGTCTAGGATGGTTTCTCTTGTAGTGGCTAAGTCTAGGGTTATTAACAATGTATTCTCCCTTGACTTGTTTGATAATGAAAACCAAGTCTCTCATGATGAAACTCTTGAAGTGTGTTAGAATGTTTCCCTTAGTTTAAGGGAGTGTTGATGTTGTATATTCAAGGGACACAAACAAATTATCTCTCGGCCAAGGGTATTGACATGGTCATGGGCAGTGACGCGAGAGCCATGTAATGTGGCTAAGGAGATTGGCTCGGTGAACACCAGGCCTTGCTTGAGTTCTCCCTAGGTTAGGGGTTACGACCATATTTCCATAAGGTTACTTGACTGATGGGTTGAGTAAGTGCCTCATAGCATCAAAAGAGAATTTTTGCACCATTAAATAACATGTGACGACATGTGGGAATGGTAAATGGGCCAAGGTTTCACCATGGGTCGGGGGTAACTAACATGGTTCCAAGTGACAATTTTTTGTATTGGTGATCCAAGGACTAGTCTTGTGTCAAGGGGTACCTAACTAGCCAAAGTGTATTTGGCTTATGAATCAACTTGATCCTTGTAAAGGATATATGACTAGTGTGTAACTAGATCCTTAGCATGATGTTGATGTGGGGGTGCTTTCCACATGGTTCTTATATAAACGTAGGATGGATGGATTCATCGACATGTATGGGCTCATTCAACCTTTCCTCGAGATAGATAATTTTTTATTCAACGAGAGGGAAATCCGGAAAAAGTCATTATGAATACCTCCCTAGTTATCTAGGAGTAATGAATTTTTTAGTTATAGTCAGTCTTCATAATCAGTTTATCCCTCCAAATATAAAATAAATAATAAATATATATGGATTCCAAGTCATCTTCAAAATAAGAAAATTATGAATTTTAATTTATTTTTTTGCCTCCAAATGTGAGTTGGCTTCAAGTTGACCCGGGAAGGGACACACCAATTCGGGTCATTCGAAATTTATATATTGGCATTCATCTTCTCCATTTGGGCATCCAATCTGAATCACAACAAGATTTCTTCGAGGATAATGAAGGACGAAGATCAAGAAGGCGGAAAGGAGGATGAATCTAAGGTAAAAATAAGGATGAATCGAGCAAATTGGAAGACCAAATTTTTCTTGAAGGAGGCGGAATTTGTCTCTAGTTGACTAGGTTTGACCTGGGTATGTTTATGGTCACTTTGACTTTGTTTTTTACTAGATAATTTATATTGTATTCTTTATTGAATTGGTCAAATTTCTACAGAAAATTGGTATATTTTTCCCTGGTTTGGTTTTGTGGATAAAATTTTGTGTCTCTTTTGTTTGGATGTGTCTTTATGATCCTACTAGATTTATTGTGTATGGGAGATGATTTTTTATGTATAATTACTAAACAATTATTGCTACACAAGATATAATAATGAAGAAAATTATTGGAATTAATTATCAATCTAGAGAGAGTAACACATTCAAGTTTTTTTCTTCTCCTGGGATTGTAGACGTGAAACTATATGTGTGACATATAATAAACAACCCAAAAAGGAGGAAATTGAAATGGTAACTATGGAACCTCTTTTGTATGGATTGGGACATGGACACATTACGATGATTTTTTATGTATAATTACTTAATATTAATGCTACACAATATATAATAATGAAGAAAATTATTGGAAGTAATTATCAATCTAGGAAATCATGAAAAATCAACACATTCAAGTTTTTTTCTTCTTGTGGGATTGTGAAGCATGAACCTATATCTGTGACATATAAAAAACAACCCAAAAGGAGGGGAAATTGAAATGGGAACTATGGGACCTCTTTTGTATGGATTGGGAAATGGAAACATTACCTTTATCAAAGTACCTAGTAGTACCTCTCTTCCTAAGAGTGACTACACATAACTAGAAGATGATGATGACCACCAAGGTGAAATAAAGCAAGGGGCACAAATTCAAAGCTTCATGATTCATTATCCAATTCAAAGTGTTTTCTACTTTCATTCCAAATACATATTCCATTAACACTTGTACGAGAACAATGATGTACCTTATGTGTTTGGTCACTAAAATCATCAAATGAGTGAGCTAAGCATGGTCTAGGAGGCATTTCTAGGCAATTTTCTATGTAAAACACAAGTTTCAATTATGGAACTATAATCTATGATCACAACCATAGCGAGGATTATTCTATAGTTACTCCTAGATGTGAGAGGGTAACATATACTTCTACGACTTCACCATCTCCTTGAATTGTACTTCAATGTGTCAACAATGTACAATGTTCTACTAAAATTGATTGCTCCTTGAAAAATATATCTTCAAAAATGCCCGTTAGAGTTCATAAAGTGCATGTCATAATTTGTAAGTGCACTCATGGGTTAATATGATGCAAGCTAGATGTATTATCTTATATAACCTCATTTTTTCATATTCCAAAATCTACTCCATGGTGCATAAAATACATGTTGTTTGGTTTTAAAGCTGTTAAGTACGCATAATTCATGTTGTATTTTGTTAAAATAGATTCCACATTGACTAAATGGAAGAATCATTAAAGTGAAGCATGTAGATGGCTACATCTCTTGTTTATACATTTCATCATGCTTAAATTGCACCTTGACTAAAAAAGGTGTATTGGTGACAAAACAAAATGTACTCCTTGTGTTGTAGATTGCATGTAATGTCAATTTCTTCAATGGATGTACACCATAGTGTGATTATTTTCTAAACACTTGTGAAGAATTCACTGTATGTTCGAAGATACATATATTTATTAATTTGCAATTTTTTCTGAAAAATGCACACTTCATTCTCCAAATGTGCACTTAAATGCCACAAAATGCATGTTTCAGCAAGAAATGTTTTGAAAAATATATGTTATGCATTGAAAAATTTAGGTTGAGATGTTAAATTTCATGATAATTATCTTTGTGTATGCATACATAGGGATACTTTCTATTCTCATAGTATTGGGTTAAACACCATTACTTCTGCTCCCCTACTCCATGGAGAAATTATGGATTTTGTCAACCTTTGTTTTTGGAAATGCTTAAAATTTAAAAAATATCCTTTAGGGGCTAACGTTGTATAACCATGAAAAATATATAGCAATCAAAGGCTTTCATAAATGCTTAAATTTTTTTCAAAATAAAATTCTATTATTCCAATCTGTCTATTGTCATGAACTAGTTTTCTAAAAAGAATATGCTACACGAGGCATCCATTATGTTGTTCCATTGAGATAGTTTTTGGCTAGAAAACTATGCCAGAGCACTAGTGATGATATTTTAAAAGAGGTTCTTGTTAAAATTAGCCTCTTCTAAATGAATGGCGAGACAAATACCTTTTTAGGTATTTAATTAAATGCCAAGTTTCCAACTAAGGAAGATGACAAATTGATTTAATTTGAGGTGGAAAAGAAGAAAATAAGGGAATTTAATGGATGCTAGAACATTCAACAAGTGTTTTTAGGACGTGTTATTGAAGAAAACATAGAGAATAAACAATTCCTAAGTTTATAGAATAAAGCAAGAACTTTGATTGTATGACTTTGACAATAATATAATCAATCATTTGAGGCATATTAAAAACAAATTGATACTATCATAAATCTCTTGTGTATAACATAACATTTGAGAAGTTAGGTAAATTGATTCTTGATTTATCCTGCGAGGGATATTTCACATAACTTGAAACTGGAAAGATGAAAAACAAAGTGTAAACTCACATAGAAAACGTCTGAAAAAGAGATACACTTCCGGTAGCTAAAATATGAATGTTACGATTAAAGATGTATAAAATATTGTCCTTAAATACAAAATATTCTTTAACTCTCAAAATATAAACCCTTTCCTTTAGTTCTTCTTCATTTTTATCTAAAAATTATTGCACAAATTATTGTTGGAAAAAACTTTATAGGAACATACTCATAAAAATAGATATATTACAAAGTTCCAATAACATGTGTTTACTTATCCTCTTTCCAACTACAATTGCTAACGAAATAAAGAAGATAAAGGAAAAATTTAGCCAACCAATCCCAATCTAACATGATTGGATAATTGTATTACATCATCTTTCTATAAGCTATACCCAAATATGAATTTATGATACGTGGGAGTAGTTGGAAATATGACTTTCTCTTGATAGTGAATGTAAAAATCATCCATCGGTTTATCCCTTGTGGTTTCCCCTTGAATTTTCCTCATATTTGAAAATTTAGTGGAAGCTCCCCTTGTTCTCAATAAATTCTTTATGTATACATATAGATACATCAGGCCCATACATTTGATCCCAAAGGAAGGTAAACTCATTTCCTTCAAAAATGAACCTATAATTTAATGAATCAACTTCCCTTTTAACAATTTTTAATTTATCTTGAGCATGTTGTGTGATCCTCACAGATAATACTTCCTTAGCTTCCATTATTACACATATGTTTTGTCATATATACCAAGATTCATCAACTATTATTGAATTTTTTTGGTTCAAAAAGCTTCACTATTTTATTAACAATCTAGGGTTATCTCCTAGTTCCCTCGAAATCAATCAATAGCTCATTCGAGTTTGATAGATTTACTCTACTCCATGACCCTAAATGATACCCACATCACTAATATATTGTTCAATATATCTCCCCACAAAATTTTCCTTTCTTTATATAGGGATTGTGTTCCCACTAAAAATTGATCTTTCAAGCAATCTATTTATTTTTGTAATTGTTCCTTTAAATCGTGATCATGATTGGTTATTATATCTCATAAAATTTTTCTTTCTTCATATAGGGATTTTCTACCCAATAGTTGATCTTTCATCCAATCTATTTATTGTTGTAATTTTGTCTTTAAATCATGATCAATGTGAATGGTTGAATTTATGTCGACTAGTTCCTCCTTAAGGTCATTTTTCGCATAATATTTTAGAGTATTTGTTTGAGACTTTCAATTTTAATATCTTTAATGATCAGTGTTGAAATATTATCAGCTAGCTTATATGAAGGTTCAACTTGTGTTGGTGATGGTGTTAAGAGGGGTTACAAGTGTTGTTGTAAAAAACATGTTACGGCTTTTCCTTATCTTGAAAATTTCAATTTCTTGTGCATAGTTTTCACGCTTGATATCATGTTTAATTATTAAATATAATAAGTGTTTCTTTTTTATTTCTATATAGCTTCTAACTCAAAATTCCTAAACATGCTCGGTTGCTAGCATCTTGATTTTTCTTTTGAGTACTTGAATTTTAGTGTCACTAGAATTAATCAAAGCTTGTAACTATGGAATCATTTGAATTTACAACCAATCTAATAAAAATATGCTCCAAATATTCAATATTTATTTGTTTAGTTCTCATTGCAATCTTTTCCTACTTCCTCTTATTTGTAACCTTTTTTAGAGTTGATTATGGCTTGGAGACATTTAAAGTAGTATACATAAGGGTTTTGAAAACTATTTCTCTATTTTTCACATTGCAAATGAATATGATCCACCTAATGAATTTTCTTTAAATTAATGGAAAATTTTACTTCCTTGTAATATTTTGCAATTTTGAAATTTTAGGCCTTTGGTTCCATAACTAACATATGAAGCTATCATTTTTCACGATCAAAGCCAGAAAGTAACCCTATTTGTGGTGAGCCTAAACCCTATTTCCATAATTTTGTATATGAATCTTGTTTTCATCTTGAGAATCTTGTTTTTTATTTCCATAAACTTGAGAGTAAATATTTTCTCACTTGTTTATTAAAGGATATACCGAAGTTGATGGTTCTTGAACCACATTGGTTGTTGGAAAAGGCTCCCCAGCATGTGTAGGCTCACTTGAAGTAGCTTCCTCTATGTTTATAAATATAAGCTGAATCCTCCTCCTTTTCAAATATTTGCCTCTTCTGTGATATTTTTCCTTTGGGTTTTGTACCTAATGCGAAAAAATATTGGTGTTTCTCCTCAAATCCTCTCTTAATCTCCTTCTCTTTTGGTTGTGGTGTTTCCAAAGTTATTGTTTGTGAATTCTAACCTATTTCCTAGTTGATTAGTTCAATTTGAATTGGATCCTTCTCCCAGTATATATGTTTTCAAACTTATCTATTTATAGTTTAAGAACATGTTTGTATGGATATGATCCCCTACTTTACCCTTATTTATGATATGGTCTTGTGATGATCATATTTCTAGACTTCTCCTTGAGGAGCGCTTCATTATGTTTAGCATTTCCTCAACATCTTGTATTTTTTTCCTTGTGTTAACTAAGAAAGGCCTAACCTCATTAAAATTGAAGAAGGTTGGGTGATTTTTAGACACAATAGATAGTGAATTGAGGCTCTTTCTAATAAGTTCTAGTGTAAAAATCCTCATATGCATGGAAGCACAAGCAAAGAGGTAATTCTATTATAGATTATTATCTCCATAAATTATTAAAATACATACCATTCACCTACTTTGGTATATGGTTGAGCTATAAAATACTTTTAGCTTTTGGAAACATTCTCGAGAGGGATATCATCAAATAATAAACCATATGCAATTAACAAGAATTGATTGAAAACGTTTACGAATAAAGAGGCTTGTGAATGCTTTCTCACCATAGATGTTTAGTGAATTATAGAGATGAAATTGCCACTTTGACCTTGAGTATGAAAAATGAAGAGTTGAAAATTTTTCCACCTAAAAATAAAATATATATATATATAAGGATTGATTGATACCTAAAGGACTTAGTGAGATTGTAATGGGCTAATTGGACATTGATAACATCGGCCAACTACTAACTTAAGTGAAACCTAATGAAGGAATTTTTAGCAAGTGAAAAACAATTTAAGAACCTAATACATTGCCATATATAGTATATCATCATCATACCCTATCAAACAACAAACCATTGATAATTCTCCTTGACATTTAAGAGAACATAAGTAGATGGATAAGGGAAGCACTCTTTGGTAACTAAGAGTACATAGGAAAAAGAGAATTTAGAACAAGGGTTTTTTCTTGAAAAAATTAATTTCATTGTAGGATTGACTTAGAAAATATTCATTGAGAGATTGGGTTTCATTTGGTAACCTATTTTAATATTTCTTGAATAGATGTAGAATTAATATAAAATAGAACAAATCAATTCTACGACATAATGGACTATTTCTTGGGAAGATATTTTTTTAGCGAATAGGAGATGAATTATGGATAAGGGTGTGTTTAAGGAATGATGAATTATGTTAAGTAAGATTATTGAGTAAAATTAATGTCTTTATAACCCTTTAAGTGTTGAAAAGTTCACATTCGAGCTCATAAAGATCAAATTCAAAACAAGTTTTGTGTGAATTTTCCCCCTTGTCTATAAATGGAAAATCCTCAAAATTCACAAGGTGAGAATAATTTGTGGTTTAAGGTTTCTTAACTTTAATCTTCATCTTTACTATATAAACAAAGAGGTGAAATTGAAATTACTCTATTACTATATGTAGTCACTTGAGTGAATTCTATGTTGTTGACAATTTCTTTAGTGAACAAAAAGCTCAATTCATTGAAGGTAAAAGAGATAAAAACCCCTTTGTTTATTTTTAATGGCTTCCCCAACCATTGACACAAGTGGCAATATTCTATTGGACCAAATTTTTTATTATTTGAAAACAATAATGGGTGAGAATTTTGTAATGGTTCCATATTTTGATTTATCAACTTTTCCATTTATCTTCAATTTTCATTTTACAAATTTCTTAAAAACATGTCAAATCAATATTTTTCAACATATTGTCCCCCATGTCATTAATTAAATTCTTTCGAGCACCATTTTTTAATATTTTTTGTATTCTTAAGGAGGCATCGATGAGTTCTATATAGGGGTTAACATATGTACATTTTCTTTCCACACTTGTTTCCATGTGCAAAAAAAATAATAACTACTCGGAAATGTATCCTCTATTTTTCTCTTTACCATGCATTTGAATCACCTCAAATAGTTTTCCAATAAAAATGTATGCATGTTGTAGTTTAACACATATTTTTTAAAACCTTGATTGGATACTATTTTGTAGGTTAGCCTTGCAATTCGAACTTTGAAATTTTTGTACCAATGAGTTGAAAATCGTGGTTTTATTGTATCATGATATGTTTTCTTTGCAATGCCACAAGTTTGACTAAATTTCACTGGCCAAGGAAAAGTATGGCTACTTTCCCATGTTAATTTTGGTCCTTTCGGGAGAGTGAACTTGTAAAAAATACCACAAGTCCGATTTTTCAAATCTACATATGTAATTTTGATATGAAACATTATGAAATGCACCATAATTAATATAACTAGTCATACTTGAATTAGAGCTTTCTAGAATCATATATGGATCTTTTACACAACACTTGTTTCGATACTAGTTTTACGATTAGTCAAACACTCTAACTTACACAACATGTATCTTGAAAATGTATAATGAATAAAATTTTGAAATTTTGATCACAAATACTTTGTTTTATCTCCATACGCTCCTAAAAAATTCACTATCTCGAAAAATATAAAAGATATTACAGAATAAATTCTAAAATGACTTATTTGGGACATGATTTCAGAGATTAGTCAAAAACACTAATTTCCATAGATATATATTTGAAATAATAGAGAACCAAATTTTAAAATTTTGAACATGGGTACTTTTTCTACATCTCTCTTCAAGCTCTTAGAATTTCACGGTCTAAAATATTATAAAAAAAATGTTATAGCAAAAATACTAAGATGACTCATTTGAAGGAACGAAAGGCAAGGATCAATATGTGAATTTTTCTAATCTATTGAAGCAACTCGGGAAATTATTCTTCTAATTGATTAAAAAAAATAAATGTAGTTATTTGCTATGGAAAATAACGAATAAAATCACAACTATAATTTTCACCATAGAAATTTTGTGGAAAATAAAATGTTGGAAAGGCGAGAAAATGCTAATACACAAAAAAAACCAATGTGGGAAAATTGGTGCGGAAAATGAGGAGTTTTATTACTATGCAACGGTGACATTACGCTGAGTACAATAAAATTGTTAGGTGTGTGTTATATTCTTTCCATGGGTGCAACGGGTGGGTCACTGGGAGGGGGAAATATCCTCCCTACACAGAGAGTCGTAGGACGGCGCCACTCTGTGAGAAATTTTTTTTGGACCCTATAATTAGGTGGGTTGACCTACCTATTGTTTTGTGCATGGGTTTTGCACATGATTTTGGGCATGATGGTTTTCTACCCATGGTATTTTGTATATATGTTCAAGGGAACTATGGCTATGTTGTAATCCAGAAAGTTAATGGATTAGGGTTTATGAATGCTTCGACATGTATATATATGTATTGTAACATTGAAAAGGAAAATAATGAAAAATAAATTTGTTAGTCTCGGTTTTGGGATCCGAGGGGAAAATATTTGTGTATATTTGTTTTATGTTTTATGTTTTATCCATTGTTTATTATATTTTTAAGAATTCGTTTTCAAGTCATTTATGTATGGGGTTAAAACCTACACAAATGGATATCAAGCTGAAAATCATCTCTTAAAGAAATAGTGGAAAAATCATCGAGGGAATTTAACCCTCCTCCACAAGTAATCTTGGCTCTAAATGATAACTTGAACCCAACTATCTAAGCTACACAATCTTATGCACTACCTTTGTGTAGCATGTAACTCGCACTCCCCCATATATTTTTCTAACTCAAGTAATTTTGCATGTTACTAAGCTCGGGAAGTGTCTCTCCCTTTGTCCTCTAGGAAATATTCCCGACCTCTCAGATTCTTAAACGAACTCCACCCCAACCAAATATTTTTTTTTCTTTCGAGGCTTGTGGTGAGCTCACTAGTATTGCACCAAGAGTGTTGCAACTCCCATGGGCTACCCTAATTTACTTTATCGACCGAGGGTTAATCCTAAACTTGGAGGTGACAAGTTCTATATACACAAACTGAGCATGCATTCTACTCATGTCATCCTCTTCCACTCTACGAAAAGGTGCTACTTCTAGGGTTTCTCGGTGAAGTTTGTCACCGCTTCAATGAAACTAAAATAAATTTCAAAAAGGGAAATGACAAAAAGGAAACTAAACTAGAGGGATTTTTGAAAAGAAATGACAGTGAAAGAGTCGATTTAAATTCGCATAAAGGAAATGACTGCGTAAAGGGAACTAATTTAACTTGCTGAAAATAAATGGTAGAAAGGAAACTAATTTAATCTACAAAAAGGAAATTACTTAAAAGAAACTAAACTAAGTTGCACCTAGCTAGGCCAATTCGGCATAAAAACACACCCTACTCATCCTCTCGATCTATTTACCATGTTATCATGCTTCTAACCATGCAACTATTCATGATAAACTAAACTTGACAAAGTGTGGCTTGCAATTTGGATGAAAAGCGGGCTAAAAGTACGAGATGGAAGGCTCACCACATGAAACAAGGCTTAGAGGTGGAAAGAGGGGGTTTAAACCTTATTAAAAATTTATAATGCAAAAATCCTTTAAGACAGAGGCTTTTAGAAGTGTGATGGCGCAGACCGCGATGGAGGGACGGAAATGCGATATGTGATATGCGAAAAGGGAAAAAGTTTTACGATACGCAATATGCAATATCGCAATATCGAATACGCTGAGACATGAGTAGTAAGTCTTAACAAGGAGCGGATAAAGATTTCGAGATGCGATTTCAGATGACGAGATAAAGATTGCGAAGTGCGATTTGTGATTTTCGGTGTGGCTGTAGTACGAAGTGATATCACAATCAAAATTTGGAGAAATATGTCTTAAAGGAAAAGGGGAAAAGGTTGCAAAATGCAAAATGGGAGGGGTGATGTGGCGGTAGGACCGGGTGTGGTAGAGAGTGATACCAATATCACAATTGGCATCGGAAGTGGTAAGTGTTAATTTCGGGTACCAAATAAAAAGCTTGTGTTTTGTAGATTTGCGTATGTGGCGTAAGTTCGCGAGAATATCGCAATCGACGTTGGAAAGCGATGAGTATTAACGGAAAAAATAAAATAAAAAAAATTGATTTGCGCTTTGTGATAGGGATGACGTGGCGAGTGTTACGAAGTGATGTCGCAATCGGCGATTGGGACCCAGTGTGAGTGTTACACGGAAACCAAAGAAAAAAATGTGATTTGCGATGAGTGAGGTATGGTAGCGCGAGTTTCAAGGAGAAAGGCAGAGGTAAAAATTTCGGGGTTTTGAAGTGTTTTCAAGTTAAAATGGTTGTGATATCTACACAAAGCAAAAAATAAGGGATAAAGGTGAACTTTAAGGTTTAGGGCAATTTTTCAAGCACTAAAAAAGGGTGCATTTGCTGCAATAAGAGAAAAGGAAAGAATAGAAGTGATGGCAACCACCATGCACAAGGGCATAACATAGTGTACTCGAGAGAATAACAACGGACATGGAAGGAAAATGGAGGATGAAGCGGGAGGTGTTGGAGAACTTCCTAGGAACTCATCATGCGATTCCTGCAAACAAACCCGCGGATTTATGCATGGAAAAACGAGGATGAAATGCTTGATAAAAAATAGTGAACGAAAGCATTTTTTTGGCACTCGTGGGGAGGTCAACCCTTCTCAAACTTTATTGACGAGAGATGAGAGGGGAAGGCTTGTCCAAAAATTTTGGGATTTTCCTCTACTGCTATTACTCTCGTAAGCGAAATGAAGAACTACAACAACAAACTGAAAGAAAAATAAATAAATAGCAATGAAACTATCAAAAGAAAATCTAACTAAATGGCCAGAAGAAAAAAATAGCTAAATGATGGAAAGGAAAGAATGAAAATAGCGAGAGAAGTTGAGGCACATGGGTTGGGCCCCTAACCCACGAGCCCAACTCTGCGGAACTAAATCAATGAAAATGGGAGTTTTTACTCGCTCGATTCGGGAAGAGAATAGCCCTCATTACATTTCTGAAAGTTTAATCATTGAGTACAATAATAAAAATCTTAATAGCTTGCAACAAAAGTTCTGAATGGAATCGAATCGAATAGCATTGAATGGATCAGAAAATCAACCGGAATCGCCCGGAATTGACCCTCATTAACTCTTTATCAGCTTTATTTATCCTTAATGGTACTTACCAATAGATCCATAGAAAATAGTGATTGAGTCCACTTTGACTCCAAGTAAACCATAGATTGAGTGCACATCGTCTTCAGTTAGCCTGGATGCCTTTGATAGTTAAGGAGGGTTGACAAACCCTTAAATATCTCCAAGATTTATTCATAATTTCTTGACATTTTTCTCATTTATTCTTCAACCTTGATCTGCCAGTGGCAGGGAGTAGGTCCCTAAATCGTCTCCTTCTCCAAATCTGCATAATCTGCCCAATATTCTCACAATATTCTACAAAAATAACCAATATTAGGCACAAATACACAATTACCTTTAATCCTTCCTAAGAACATATTAAAGCATAACAAAACATTATTAAGTGCAGAAGGAGAGATTTAATATATCTTTTTATGTGCATAATAAAGTTATATGGGCCTATGAAATGTTATATGGGCCTTAATTTATGTCTAATTTAGAGGCCCATCATTCTACATAATCCCTGTGCAACCTCCTGGAGAAATAACCCGACCTCCTCTCACTCTCTCTCTGAAACTGGAAATCCTCCTCTGGATTCATTGTCTCTGCCCCTCACTATCTCTGTGTTCCCCCTTTGGCTCAAACTCTCCTTTGTTAAATCACCACAACTGGGAAGCTCGATTTTTTCCAAGGAAATCCACCTCAAGTGTGTTCTTCTCCAACCCCATCATCCTCCTCTTATAATCTCTGGTTGGATCGCAATGACCACAATTAAGTCCTTATCAATGAATGAGATAATCTTTGAGTCAATCCATGTGATTTTCTAGAGAATTCTCACATTTCTCAATCAACTCCCATTAATTAATTGATTTCCCTAAGTTAGACTTAAGCATTTTTTCTAATTTTGGATCATTTAATTTAATTGAGTTGTCTCTCGGTGTAATTTCCTGAAAATATTTTTGTGTTCTGGAGATCTCATGTGTTTTAGCCTCTCCACAAAGTTTGAGACTAGAACACCATCCAATGTTACAAAAATTAACACTCCCTATTAGTGAGGAAAGTGTTCTCTCCCATAACATCCGCCATACATGTTATTGATGACTAACATATGTGACTAATTGTCACTACCCACCAACTACTGTGCAACACTTATTCATCTGCTACTATGAGTTGAATCACCCTACACCTATGTTGCTACTAACACTGCACTATACTATATTTGTACTTCTGCCAACTCTGCCATTGCGTTGCAACTAATCTCATGTTGTTGCTGCTACAACTATCATCAACTGAAATCCAAAAATATTGAATCAATTATATCTATGGAATGCAATTTTCTCTTGAGTAATTGACTGCTACTAGCCTCTACACTATCCACTAGGTTTATCTTCACTACAACTACATTGTGCTTCTCAGCTTTTGACTGTAACTAGTATTGAAATTGTCCCTTAAGAACTGACTGCATCATCTGACACTAATCCATCTACTACTGAATATTGTGGGCCCCTGTAGTAAGGTTATGATCATAGAGGAAACGTTTGTCCAACAACTTACCTTGATGGACCCTCACCAACTCTACGCAACTCTAGAGTTTAGAGCTCAATGTCTCCCCACCTCTCTCTTGGAATTATATTTGCATACAAATCAAAATATTCCTCCAACCTAGAGGAAAATTTATCTATCTCTACCGAATCTATTGTATGCTCTTGTTTCTCCCTCTTGTCCTTATTTATTGAGTACATTGGGTACTATAGCGACCAAACTCACCACACTTGAATCATTTGACCTTCAATAGGTCCTTCTTCTTCTCTCCTCCCTACAATTCATGTCCCTGACTGGGTCCTTTCTTTTCCTTTCCCTTCGATGCAAGGGCTACATTCTCCTCCTCCTTTGTTTTCTTCAATCCTCTATTACTACCACCAAGACTACCCTTGACTAGAGCAAGTCGCATCTCCTTGTTTGTGCTCAACCTAGTCTCCTAAATTGAGTTCATTTAATTGTCAACCAGGGTTGGTAAACTGCTGAAGTGTGGTGCACTGTATGTGCCTAGGTGTTTGTTTCTTACTACGTTGTGTCTAGTGTTTTATGATGTTTTTGGTCTTTTTATGGTTTTATGTTCACAAAGGAAAGAACTAAATGCTGGTGGAAAGAAGCTACTAGTTAAAAACAGAGTGAAGCCTAGATTGTTGATGACAAATGACAAATGAAAATACTGAAACAGAACCAAACCTAAACTATGACTTAGCAAAATACAAAGCTTGATAATGACTTCAAGAAAATAAATCACAACATGAACTTAACTTGTCCAATTCTTTCATTAAATATATTTTGGAAGAGCTTGAGAAATGGGCAGCTAAGTGTAAAAATTCTCCTAACTAAACAATTAAACAATCAACTTGTAATGATACAACATCTCATCCATGATTAAAGGTTTGTGAAACATATCTGGAAAAGAACATTTGTAACATCAAAAGATCTCTACTCTAAAACTAGCTCCTAATTCTATTCTGCAACTTAGTTTAACACCACTAAACTTCACTCAAAAGTTATAGATTTCCTTTTAGAATAGTCTTTGAGGAAAGGCTTGTTTGTGAAATGGTAAAAAGGTTGCAAAAGTACTCCAGGCCTTAGACTGATACTATCTTCTGTCCAGATGATTATGAGTTAATATAGGTTTGGAACAAAAGAAGTTTTGTAAATAATGAAGACTGTGGTATTTAAGTTTAACAACTAATGCAATTTAAAATGAAATGGATGGCAACTAATCTTGGAATGTAAATACAGTGAGCTAAGCTGGAACTGAACTAAGGTGCTACTAGTCTACAGTGAACAGTGCTAAACTAAAAAGCCATTATCAAACTTGAAACGAAATAACAGAGCATGAATTAAATGCAATTTGCCTCCGGAGTGCTCTAACTAAGTTATCATGCAATTAATCTATGGGATTCTACAGCCTATTTCGTTCATCATGAATGGTATTTTGGAAGAGCTTGTTAGAACAATCCTGGCTATACAATTCAATGCATTTGAATGCAAACATGAAAACTGAAAGCAATTACAATTAAAAACTAAGACATCACAGCTATTTCCTACTCATTATTATGATGTGTTGGAAGATATTTTAAGAGTAAGATTAGCTATGCTACTTAGTGTAAACAAGCAACTGAATCCTACAGTATCACAGTTATACCTTAGTCATCATAATGATATCTTGGAAGAGCTTTTAAGAGTAAGATTAATTGTGATAATGAACGAAAAAGATTGCAAATAAAATCTATAACACTACAGCCATTTCTCATTCATTATAATGATCTTTTGGAAGAGTTTCTTAGAACAAGTATAGCTATAATGACTAATGAAATTAACTAGGAACGCAAACTTCAAAAACTTGAAAACGAACTAAGATACTTATCTAAATTGCAAAAGTAAAGCCGCTCAGGAGGCAGGGGCCCTCTACCACCAGAGTAGCATGAAATCTAACCCAAGATCAACTCAACGCGTTCAAAGAAATGTTGTCTTCTTCATTAAAGGAAAATAACTTAAAACAGAGTATTCTCGGTCTTTAGAAATATAGCAGTCAATCCACGAGATCTAATCAAAATCTAGAGATTTTCTCTCAGTTTCCCGAGTACATTTATAACAAATATTCATAACAGAACTTGAGATAATACGGGGATCATTGTATTTTCATATCAAAATCGTATTAGAACTCTAAAGATGGCAGCGTAAAGTGACAAAGGACATCTGGACTGTAATTTCCTTTTAGGAGTCTGCCTCCTTATGTGAGTTCCCACGTACAAAACCACGTCCAGAATTCCATTCATTCTTCATGGTGAGCAACAAACGCTTGTTGAAAGACATGATGTGGAATATGCCTGTGTGGCTTTTCTGAGGAGGACACTGGAACATGTGGAATGTGAAGACGATACGGGTGCTTGTTAATACGGAATGTACGATGCAGCTGACTGATTCCAGTTAAATGCATTACAATGAGAAAATCTAGGAAACTTACATGATTTTAGCCATGATATTCATTCTAAAAACAATTTTAACTAATTTCATTGATCATTTAAGCACCAGGATAACGATGGAAAAAAGAAATGGGGTGAATTATGATGAAGGAACAATCTTGGGGGCTCAACACTCCTCATTTTGCATGAAATATGACCATAAAAAATCACATCCGGGTAGCTTATCTCATCAGGTGATGCGTTGGATAGTAGCCCACTCCTCGGTAGAAACCATTGATGGCTACAAACACCGGTTCAACTTCTTGTGGTGCCTCTCCTCTTGCGAACAACTCGTTACGGAATATTTTTAATTTTTTTAATGTAGGGGGTAACTCCTTGTCCCTTACGCATCCTAGTGGTTCTCAACTTCTCCTTTAGGAACATCTTTAGGTTCTCGAGATGGATTCTTGTATAGTGTTGTGAGAGCATCCCATTTATTTGGTCATATTCTTGGCCGCTAGGTGTGATATTATATGATCCCTAACTCCATCAACGATCAACTACTTTTCCTTATCCATCTCTTTATTATAATTGTATAATTTTTATGAATATGTCGGTGTTTATGGATAATTTTGCGTACATATTCAAACCAAACTCATCCACCGAGAAATGACATATTGGCCTTCGAAATAATGTATTTAGATGCACCATCCAATATGTCTTGATCTCTAAGCCCTTTTGAGGCCATTTACGCAAACTCATAATCGGGATATAAATAGGATACTCCTCCTCTCTGATGCGCTGCCTAGCACTTCTACTTGCACTCTCTCATGGTATGTGCATATATTCCTGCGATTTCACGGCAATTGGAAAATTCAAATTTCCTCCAATGAATTGGATACGGAAAACCTACGAGAAAATCCCTCTATGTATGCGATTTCTCTTCCACCTAACACTAATATGTTACGCAAATCAAATATGCCCATATCAAGAATATTCTGTGAAAATATTTATTTGCTAATCTTTTTAGAATTTTGGGATTACCTCCCAAAAAAAATCGACCCCTTCACACTGCGCAGCTGGAAATTTGACCCTCTTTGTCCATCAATTTTCATTACCTACCTAAGCCATTGCGCAAACGGCGACATTGAGATACCAAACTCCCGATGAATTTGAACAATTTCCTCCACCTCTGATCTTCTGTCGATAAAAATACCTATGATACCATGTGAAATTTTCTAATCCATTGTATTAATTGGAAATTATTCTTCTAATTGATTAAAAATTAAATGTATTTTATTTGCTACGACAAATAACGAATAAAATCTATTGCAATTTTCACCATAAAAGTGCTACAAAAATAAAATGTTGGAAACTAAGAAAATTTTAGTACGAAAATATATATATATATATATATATATGATAGTTATTTTGGACCAATATCCCTAGAAAAACCCATTGTGGGAAAACCAATGTCGAGTTGACGGTTTATTATTATGAAGCAATGAAATTAAGTGCAAATAAAATAGATGCCAAACTAGAAATCCTCTCTAAGAGAAACGATAGCAAAATCAGCAGAAATTTTACCCACGAGAAATCTTGGCTCAATCTAATAACTCAAACCCCGGTTATCCAAGCCCCCTACATAGCTTATAACTCGCACTACTGGATCTTTTTCTTCTCAAGTTGTTTTCATATCGCTAACTCGTGAAGTGTAACGACCTATAGAATCTAAAACGACCTCCACTCTAACAAAATCGAACTTCCTTCTTGAGAACCTACGCAATCCACTGCCTGACCTCCTGGAGAAATAACTTGGCCTCTCTCACACCTCTCGGATCTAAAAATCATCCTCTAGTTTCATTATCCATGTCCATCATTGTCTCTTGCATCCCTCCTTTAGCTCAAACTCTCCCTCTGGAAATTTAAAACACTACAATTGGGTAGCTTGATGTTGCCAAGGAACTCGACCTCAAGTGTGTTCTTCCCTCCCAACCCCATCAACCTCCTTTTATAATATCTAATTCGGATCACCAACGACCAAGATTAAGCCCTTATCGATGGTTGAGATCATCTTTTGAGTCGATCCATGTGAGTTTCTAGAGAATTATCACCTTTCTCAATTAATTCCCATTAATTAATCAAATTCTCTAAGTTAAGCTTAGGCATTTTTTTAATTATCGAACAATTAATTTAATTGATTTGTCTCTAAGAGTGGAATTTCGATAAACGATTTCTAGGTTACGAGAGATCTCATGTGTTTTTAGCATCTCCACGATTTTTCAAATTTAGGAACACCATACGATGCTACAAAAATTAACACAATAAATACGAAACCAAATTGTATGCATCGAAACACCCAATTAACATAAATAGAGAGAGATAAGTAATTGTAAAATTTGGGAGTGAGAAATAATAATGAATGAAAAGTACCTTACTGGGGACAAGCTCCTTTTTTATAATTTGACAAATGTATAAGTTGAGATGATCTCCAAAACTAAGTATCCTTGCAATATATAGAAGGAAAGATACAATTACAATTGGAGTCTAGCCAATCATTAAAGGGCTTAGTTAACCAATCAGGAAAATGATAATAAGATGACATACTAATGTAATAACTCTATATCTAAATCTCAACACATACTATTGATGTTTGAGAAAGAGAGAATACAAGGTATATGTAAGATTAAGTCAACATAGGTTTATATCTAGAATGTGAATTGTAGAGGAAATCAATAAAAAATCATGATCAAAACACATTATTTGTCTCATACCCTATCTTTGTGCGGATGTTAGGAATATATGAAAGGGGAAGTAGTGGAGTGGATATGGTAGAAAATATGGAAGTCTCCATGAGCTTTGACTCGTTATTTTCCAAATATCACTCCAAATAAAATAATTCCAAGTCCTCATATGAATAACTTACAAGAGTCCAAATAATAAGGCATGTTGAACATGACCTAGCTTTTATGGAATGAACTAATAACATGGGCATGCAAGTGAGAGATAGGCACAAATTTATGGAAGCTATATGAAGCCTAAGTGCATTCAATTAAAAATGTGAACTTGTAATCACATAAAATATGTGTTGATACATCAAGGGATTTTAAAATAACAAATAAATCAATAACAAATTAAATTTTAAAATAACATATAGGATGCAAGAGAGGATGATTTCATCTTCATAGGTAAATATTTTTGGAGATAAAAAGAAAAAAGTTACTTTTTTAATCATATTTTGGAATTATATCCTTATAGATTTACTTAAATGTCAAGTACAAACACTCTTTGGATGTAGGATTAAATTTTGCATCCACAAAGTACTTTACTATGCATTATTTTGAGTAGACCCGTGTCAAAAAAAAAAAATGAAAACACATGTTTTTTGAAATTATAAAATGTATGAAGAAACATGTTTCATAATACATGAAATACATGTTTCTTGAAATAAACACATATTTTCATGTATTTTCATTTGTGTGTGTGTGTGTGTGAATCTGTAATGTCAAATGTAAAGGCGCTCGTTGGATGCCGGATTAAATTTGGCATTTGAGTACCCACTTTATACTTTTGGGTAGACCGCCTTGAAAAATTAAATACATGAAAAAAATGTTTATTTCTAAGGAATTGTCACGGATCAAGGAACTCGGTTTACTTCTAAGCTCATCATCCATTAATGAGGAGTTAAAAATCAACTACCGAGATGTACACCCCTTATCATTCCTGAAAATGGACAAGTAGGTCGAAACGGCAAGGTTTAGAAACTATCTTGACTAAGACAATACAACAATATCATAAGGATTGGGCCGAGAAGCTTCCGGAGGCCTTATGGGCTTAAAAAATCACTCGGAATAATGCCACTAACTTTACTCCTTATGATCTCGTGTATTGGAAGCAAGTCATCCACCCTATAGAGTTTGAAATCAAGACATTAAGGATAAATTTACAAATAGTGGTGGATATTTTTTTAGGCACAACAACATTGATTGGATCAACTCAATGAAATTGATGAAATTCGTTAGGTTAAATTTAATATTGAAGTTGTTTTCAAGAAACAATGAGCAAGGTTACTGAAAATTTCATTAGGAAGAAGAATTTAAAGAGGGGGGAAATAAGCTCTCTTGTTTGATTCCGGATAGAGAGAATTAAATGGAAAATTTTATAATCAATGGTTGGGATTGTATGAGATTGAAATTTGTATTCAATAATGGATCCATAAGGCTTCACATTATTGATGAAGCACAAATGCCATTAATGGATAATGGACACCGATTGAGATTATATCAAAAGCCTTAATCAAAGAATAATGTATTAAGGGTTGGTGAAGCAATTAGACATAAAATTCATAGAGCATGCTTGGATGTTCACACCCCTTCTACGGCCTCTTATTTTTTAGTCCATTATATTGAAAAGAGAGAGAAAAGAGAAAAAAATAAATATAAAATATAAAAAAAGAAAAAATATAGCTACTTTTTTGCTTTTTTCAGCATGATCTTTATAATGCCATATGATCTAGACATGTTATTTGGATATAATCCTTGCGGTAATAATTATAATGACGATAACATCCCTAGGGATATATATTGAAACTAGACTACATGAGGTGAACAAAGGAATGGCATGGCTATGTATCACATGCTCTACACCATGGGTCAAGTGCTCTTTGAACATTTCCTTTAGTTTATTTTCTAAAATTTTCTTAGGAATATAGTAGTATGTCAAGATTATCATAAGCTTTGCTAATATATTAATCTCTAATTTCCATTGAACCCCCATATTCTAATCAGAATTTTTGTCTCTATTACCTTTCACATTTCTCCTTTGCCTTTTTTATATTTTACCTTTTATAACCCCTTAATTTACATTACCCCTTTCATTAACTTTGTTCTCCTTATCTTATCATGATCATGTCGGTCCATGGTTTATAATATTGTTAATATGAATCAACATTATGATATAACCATTGCTATACACCCCATTCTCAAGCAATAAATGAGAGCAAATTCCACCTAGCACAATGATGCTCCATGGTTTCCTTGCAACATATTATCCATTTTGTAACTATTACCCAAATTTCATAGCATGAGGTGTCATTTTGTAGCACCCTTTCACATGGTTGGGCGGTACTTTCGGGCTAAAAATCTATCATGGCATGAGCAACACGGGCATAAAATCATAGCTAGTTGATTAGGCAATAAAATTGGAAAATTAATGGAAATAATTCACATGATTGCCATATCAACGAGTTTGAAAAGTCAACGGTTGAAAATAATTACCCTTGGCACAAGTAGTGTCGAGTTTGGGAGAAAAGGGTTAGTACGCGAGTTTCATGCAATGGGAATTTTGACGAGAGGAGAAGTGTAAACCTATAGATCATTATGGGAGGAATAGTGGTTTGCGTTGAGCCAACAAATGTGGAAGCCATATTGGAAAATCCAACATTGTAGGATATATTTTCTAAGTTGAATGGTTCATATTTCTCAAAAAAATTCAAGGGAAAAATACTCGGAATTTCCTTGGAATTCTTGAGAATGGATAAAGGTCGACTTTAGTTCGCCAAGCCCTTTATCATGGCGAATGAGGAAGCCCTCATGGAAACCATGTATCGCTGTATACCATTAGAAAAATGCATGTACGAAAACCTTCAAATTTCCAATGAGAATTAGTGCTCATTCTGAGGAACCCCTCACTACTACTAGATCTTAAGCAAGGGATTAGAGAACTATTACAACCACTATGGTGAGACATTGTCTATTTCGTCCAAAATGTATTACTTTTGAAGGTCATTTTAGCAAGGTATGCCATTACCATATACAAATTTTGATGCATTTCGCTAGAATTAAGGTCATGAATATGCATTTCTACCTTCTAAGGTATTTGAGGAGAATGGTCTCGCTTCATTTTAAAAGTGAAAGAACCATAATTTTTTTTCCACCAAGTGTTGAAGATTGCAACAAGAAACGGTGAAATTGGCATCCACAAACATCATCCTTGATCCTAGTGAAAAAATAAGCACCTACACTAGGTGGGGCCCACAGAGCTATTTTTAGGTGATATGTCTATTTTTAGAATTTGGGATCCATCTCTACTTTTTAGTAGTAATCTATTTATAGATGGTTAAGAAAATTATATGGATGGATGGGCGTCTAATTTTGGAATGCATGTGCAAAGTTGTTTCGTGGAGATACATGTCTAAGGGAATTTGAATGCATGTTGATTTTTGTTAAGCCCTTAACAAAAATTAGACAATAAATAATTATCTATTTTCAATGAGCACTAGGAGCTAGTCAAGTTTGAAGTGTCAAATCAATTATCTAAGTGGATTTTTGAGTTGAATTGTTTGGTTGGTGGACCATGCGGTGGACTTCGTTGTAACTATGTGATACAAAGTTGTAACGAGTTGGATGTGTAGTTATGTGAGTTGTTATTTGGTTTAACTCATTTAGGTAGTTAAAACTCAGTTGTATAGTTGTAACTAAAAAGATACACTAGTTAGAGATCCAGTCGTTAATTATTTAATTGATTCACAAGCGATCAGTCTCACATGCGATTGAAGAAATACTATTGTTAACTACATGCATGTCGGATCAATGGAGACCTAGTTGAGAGATAGGTGGAAAGGGTGGTTGACTATCGAGTGTTGTTCATAGTGGTGCATTCAGTACATCCACACACATTGGAGATTCTTATTAGGATTGCACGGAGTCAAGGCTGGCCATATTGAAATCATTGAGAGGTTCTTGAACATCGGGGATTGCGCGAATGGAGGCGAGGCTTTCGGGGAGAGCCATTAAATTGGTGCATGTGTGAACAATTTTTGTATGATAGTGTGAGACGATTGTATATTGTATTGAGAGCTCTTGGAGCTAGATATTTGTATGATATTGTTTCATGATCCATGATATACATAATATATGATAGTTGGGGCTTTTGCTTTAATCTTTCCCGGTAAAAACATCTTGTTATGTGCAATTGATTTTTCTTCATGTGTTTGCGATTGGCGATTTAATTTCCGAAAAGAATTAAGTAGAAGGATTCTATATTTAAAAATGGACTTAATTGTTAGATCGGGGAGAGTCCCGATAATACATCATTGTATTGCTTAAATTTATACATTGTATCGGAGCGAGATAAGATTGCAATATTGAAGCGGTCTTGATTTTCTTTGAGGTAGAAACAATTCGAAATTGCTGAAATTTCTTGGTGTGAAGGTTGAGTAAACATCGAAATGGATTTAAATGGTTTTTTGGTTAGAGTATTCACTCAAGGTCAGCTCAAAATACATTGCATGGAAGGATAATATGGATTTGGTGCTTCAGATGATGATGGCAGAAGGAATTCATCGGCAGTGATGTTCCTAACCCCACTTGACGGATGTGCATTACTTGACGCATGGAAAAGAAGCTAGCAAGGGCAAGAGGATTCTGTTGGAAGGTGTGAGAGACCATATTGTCTCAAGCCTTCATAGGAAAGCCACTCCATTTGCAATGTGGAAGGCTTTAACAAATCTTTTCCAAAGCGGCGGCAACCATAGGAAGTTGGCGAAGGATAAACTTCAGAAAAAATCAAGATGGAGAAGAACGACACTATTAGAGTATACTTAACAAAGTTTTTTCCAATGTAGGGATGAGATTTGGAGTGTAGGGAGTAAGTGTTTTTTATGATGATTTGGTGAGCTTAGCTCTCTTGGGACTTCTAAGAGGTTGGCACGGTTATCGAGACTCTGTCAACGAATGGAAAAATTGCCGAGATTGGGAACGATTGTGGTCGGATCTAGTGCGAGGAGTTCGGGCGAAAAACCGGAGATGGCTCTTCATCGATGCATGATGATGAAGAGGATTTTCTTTCCAAACTTCCACGACGAAGAAGAAGAAGGGGAATAAATTCCATTCTAAATTTGAAGTGGTGAAAGTGGAAAGGAGCACAACATGTCCAGTGAAGTTTTTCATTGTCACGAGTATGGACATATTGCCACAAATTGTCCACATAAGAAGAAGAACAAGATGGTTGTTGGAGCTCCGGAGTTGGTGGGGCTCTTTGCTGCATGGGCCCAGGCTTGACTGTCATTGATCACATGCATGGTGTCTAGTGCATTGGGATCGGGGAGGTACTTTGATAGTGGTGCTTCCTTTCACATGATAGGAGATGAGAAACTTTTCGATGACTTGGAGGATAAATATCTCCATATGCATATTGAGTTGGTCGGCATTGGACAATACGATTTTTGACGGAAATTGGTACCATTACCTTTCAAAGGGTGTCGAGTAAACTCTTTCATTTAAAAGATGTTATGCATGTTCCTAGTTTGAAGAAAAAATTAATCTTAGTTGCGATGTTAGAGGATAGAGGCTATGATGTTGTCTTTAGTGAAGAAAAATTTTCTTGTGACACAAAGCAATAGGGAAAGCCAAGAAAGTTGGGATTCGAGTTAAGAATATCTATAGACTTGAAGTAGAAGGGATTTCTGCGAGGATTCTCTTTGTTGGAAAGTGTGATAAAGCCATGCAATTGACGCTTGAGAGGGAGCATGATTTGCATGCGGGTAAGAGTGAACCTCGGGATGTGGAGCGACCACAAGATGAGGATCATGGAGTGGGAGCAACCATTCATGCGAATGGGAATTTCAAGCCGGATGGGGAGAGGGAGTGCATGTGGGTATACCATGAGAGGTGGGGGGCGACATGCATGAATAATCCCGAAGAAATTTTTGGGCAAGATTCATTGAGATGGTGTGGATGCTCCGTAAATCGAACCTAACTACGAGGAGCCCATAGAGCCGGCGGTAAGCGAGTTAGTTGGATTGATGCGGTCGGATCAAAGGGATAGTGTCGGATGCGGAGCATGGATCAGAGTTAGCGACGAAGTGCGAGTGCATGGGTACGAGAGTTCAATAGCGTAGTGGTTCTTGAAGACATGTGGAGTAGCTAAGCATAAGTCATAAGACTTTGATGACGGATGCATTATGCGATTCGATTGTTTGGAGGCTATTCGAGTTTGATGTTGCATGCAAAGGTTGCGATGCAATTATGTGGAGTTGCATGTCGCATGCAAAAACATTCCTTTCTTGTTAAGAGGAGTATTGAATATTGCAACAAAAAAAGTGAAATTGGCATCCGGAAACATCGTCCTTGATCCTAGTGAAAAATAAGCACCTACACTAGGTGGGGCCCACATAGGCTATTTTTAGGTGATATGTCTATTTTTAGAATTTGGATCAAAGTCTATTTTCATGATAATATATTTATAGATGATTAAGAAAATTATATGGATGGATGGGCGTGTTAAGTTTGGAATGCATGCGCAAAGTTGTTTCGTGGAATGCATGTCGATTTTTGTTAAGCCCTTAAAAAAAAATTAGACAATAAATAATTATCTATTTTCAATGAGCACTTGGAACTAGTTAAATGAAGTGTCAAATTAGTTAGCTAAGTGGATTTTGAGTTGAATTGGTTGTTTGAGTGGACCAAGTAGTGGACTTCGTTGTAACTAAGTGATACAAAGTTGTAACAAAGTTGGATGTGTAGTTATGTGAGTTGTTATTTAGTTTAACTAAGTTAAGTGAGTTAAAAACTCAATTGTGCTAGTTGTAACTGATTGTAACTAAATATAAAATAGTAGAGATCAGTGAATTAATTATTTAATTAATTCACAAATAGTAGTCTCAAATGAAATTGAATAAATACTATTGTTAACTACATGCATGTCGAGATCCGATTGGAGACCCGGTTGAGAGATAGGTGAAAGAGTTTGGTTGACTATCAGTTGTGACTATAGTGGTGCATTAAATGCATCCACACACACACATTGGAGATGATTATGAGGATTGCGCGATCAAAAGTGGCCATATCTAAATCATTTAGAGCTTCTTGACCATCAAATATTGCGCGGTGGAGAGCGGTACGTCGAGGAGGCAATAAATTGGTGCATGTGTGAACCAATTTTTGTATGATAGTGTGAGACGATTGTATATTGTACTAAGAGCTCTTGGAGCTAGAGATTTGTAGGAGATTGTTTCATGATCTATGATATACATAATATATGATATTTTTGGTTTTTATCTTTAAGCTTTCCCGGTAAAAACATCTTGTTATGTGCGATTGATTTTGCTGTATGTGTTTGCAATTGGCGATTTAATTTCCACAAAGTTAATTAGAAGGATTATTTGTATTTAAAAGTGGATTTAATTGTTAGATCAGGAGAGTACGATAATACATCATTGTATTTTTTAAATTTATACATTGTATCGGATCGGATAAGATTGCAATATTGAAGCGATCTTGATTTTTTTGGTGGAAACAATTCGAAATTGTTGCGGGAATTTCTTGGTGCGGCGATTGAGTAAACATCGAAATGGCTTTCAATGATTTGCGGTTAGAGTATGCACTCGAGGGTAGCTTGAACTACATTGCATGGAAGGATAGGATGGAGGCGAGTGCTTCAAGATAATGGCTTGAAGAGATTCATCGATAGTGATGTTCCTAATCCCACTTCGACGGATGTTGCATTACTTGATGCATGGCAAAAGAAAGTAGCAAGGGCGAGGAGGATTGTTGGAAGGTGTGAGAGACCATCTTGTCCCAAGCCTTCATGGGAAAGCCACTCCATTTGCAATGTGGAATACTTTGACGGATCTTTTCCAAAGCGGCCCCGGCGACCATAGGAAGTTGGCATTAAAGGATAAACTCGGAAAAATCAAGATGGAGAAGAACGACATTATTCTGTATACTTAACAAAGTTTTCCAATGTAGGGATGAGCTTGGGAGCATAGGAGTAAGTGTTGTTGATGATGATTTGGTGAGCTTGTCTCTCTTGCAGGACTTCTTTAAGAGTTGGCACAATTATCAAGACTGCAATCGACAAACGGGAAAAAGCATTGGATTGGGAACGTATGGTCGGATCTAGTGCACAAGGAGTTCGGGCGGAACACCGAGAGATGGCTCTTCATCGATGCACTTGTTGATGAATAGGATTGTGCTTTGGCTACCAAGGCGAAGAAGAAGAAGGGGAATAAATTCCATTCTAAATTTGAGGTCGGTGAAGATGGTAAGGAGCACGAACATGTCGAAAGTGAAGTGTTTTCACTATCGCGTTATGGACATATTGCCACAAATTGTCCACATAAGAAGAAGAACAAGATGGTTGTTGGAGCTGCAGTGGTGAGGCTCTTACGGTAATTTGAGCTTGACTTCTCATTTATCGCATGCATGGTGTACGAATTGCATTGGGATTGGGGTGGTAACTTGATAGTGGTGCTTCCTTTCACATGACAAGAAATGAGAAACTTTCGGTGACTTGGAGGAGAAAGATCTTCAGATGCATATTGAGTGGGTCAACGATGGATGATACGGTGCAAGCAGCAGGTGGTACCATTACCTTTGAGAGGGCGTCGGGTAAAATCTTTGAAATAAAATATGTTATGCATGCTCTGGTTTGAAGAAAATGTAATCTTAGTTGTAATGCTAGAGGATAGAGGCTATGATGTTGTCTTTAGTGAAGGAAAAGTTTTCTGTGACACAAAGCAATAGGGAAAGCCAAGAGGTTGGGATTCAAGTTAATAATCTCTATATACTTGAAGTAAGTTATTTCTCTTGAGCTTCCTAATGTTGGGAAGTGTGATAAATCCATGCAATTGACGCTTGAGAGGGCCGGTTGCATGCGGAGTAAGAGTGAACGTCGGGATGTGGAGCATCGACAAGATGAGGATCATGGAGTGGGAGCAACCATTCATGCGAGAGAAATTTCCCGAGCCAAATGGGAAGAGGGAGTGCATGCGGCTATACCACCGGAGTGAGAGGTGGGGCGACATACATGAATAATCCCAAGAAGAAATTTTGGTAGGATTCATTGAGATGGTGTGGATCTCATGAATCGAACACGGCTACGAGGAGCCTGGAAGCGACGGTAGCGAGGATCGGTTGGATTGATGCGGTTAGATCAAAGGGACGGTGTCGGATCTTTGGAGCGCGGATCAAAGTTGGCAGCAAGTGCGGTGTGCATGGGTGCGGACTTCAGCGCGGTGATTCTGGAGACATGTGCGGTAGCTAAGTAGAAGTCAAAGACTTTAATGACGGATGCATTATCTTGATTCGAGTTGTTTGGAGGTTATTCAATTTCGAAAGTGTTACATGAAAAGGTTGCGAGGTGAATACATGGAGTTGCATGTCGAATACAAAAACATTCCTTTCTTGTTGAGAGGGAGTATTTAATATTGCAACAAGAAATAGTGAAATTGGCATCCACAAACATCATCCTTGATCCTAGTGAAAAAATAAGCACCTACACTAGGTGGGGCCCACACGAGCTATGTTTAGGTGATATATCTATTTTTAAATTTGGATCAAAGTCTATTTTTGGCGGTAATATATTTATAGATGGGCGAGAAAATTATATGGATGGATGGTCGTCTAAGTTTGGAATGCATGTGCGAAGTTTTTCATGGAATGCATGTCTAAAATTTGAATGCATGTCGATTTTTGTTAAGCCCTTAACGAAATTAGACAATAAATAATTAACTATTTTCAATGAGCACTTGGAACTAGTTAAGTGAAGTGTCAAATCGAGTTAGCTAAGTGGATTTCGAGTTGGGGAAGTGGTTGGTTGGTGGACCATTCGGTGGACTTCATTGTAACTAAGTGATACGAAGTTGTAACGAGAGTTGGATGTGTAGTTATGTGAGTTGTTATTTAGTTTAACTTAATTAGAGAGTGAGTTAAACTTAGTTGAGCTAGTTGTAACTAGTTGTAACTAAAGATACACTAGTGAGAGATAATGAATTAACTATTTAATTAATTCTAGCGATGGTCTCACATGCGGCTAAATAAATACTATTGTTAACTACATGCATGTCATATCCGGTGGAGACCCGGTTGAAGATAGGTGAAAGGGTGTTTGGTTAACTATCGGATGTGACTATAGTGGTGCATTGATACATCTAGACACACACATTGGAGATTCTTATGAGGATTGCGTAGTCAAGGCTGGCCATATTGAGATCATTTCGAGAGGTTCTTGACCATCGGGGATTGCGCAATGGAGAGGAGGCTATCGAACGGTAAATTGGTGCATGTGTGAACCAATTTTTGTATGACGAGTGTGAGACGATTGTATATTGTGCGAGAGATCTTGGAGCTAGTGCTTTGTATGAGATTTTTCATGATCCATGATATAAATAATATATTATAGTTAGGTTTTATCTTTAAGATTTCCCGGTAAAAACATCTTGTTATGTGTGATTGATTTTTCTTCATGTGTTTGCAATTGGCGATTTAATTTGGAAGAATTAAGTAGAAGGATTATGTATTTAACGGTGGATTTAATTGTTAGATCGGGAGAGTCCGGTAATACATCATTGTATTGTTTAAATTTCTACACCAAGGAATTATTAATATTACTATCAAGGATGATATATGAAATAAATTGGTATCCCATGGGGACCATTTTTGTAGAGGTGAATACCAAACCACGAGAAGCAGTCTTGTCAATCACCAAGAAATCAACAATCGGGGAATGAAAGGTCTTCCATGACGGAAAAACTCAAGCGTCGGCACCCTATAGGATCCTCATGGCAAGAGAAAGGGTAAGAAAATTGTAGAAGCACATGTCATCATTTCCATTTATGATAAGTACGAACCAATTAGAAATGGTGTGTCTCATACCCTCCCAAGGTTGATTCCCTATTTCGGAATGAAGGCAATTTTCCATTTCGAAATTAGGTTGTATAATTCAATGTTGGGACAAAAAAAGTTAAATAGAAGAACAAAAGGACAAAATGTAGGGTTGTAATGCCCCTTTCCTTTCACTTAGCAGTCCGGTGTATTATGTCATGTTAAAACAAAATAAGAGACTCTTGCTACAAAATAAAAACTAAGGGATTGAATGTAGAAGACTCGGTCAAGGTTTCCCTAATTTGGACACTCTTCTTGTGACACCATCGACTAGGCTAAAGGCCCACGGGTCAAAGTCTAACATTATTCCCATGAATGTACCACATAATCTCAACACCTTATTAACAACATTTGGAAAAATATTTCTACAAAAAATTATGCTTTTCTTGACTTTAATCTCGACCTTTTGCAATGGCGGACAAAGGATGAACTATTCAGCCTTGGGATTATAAAAAAGGAAAATCACTAACAAGTTGTTAAAAAGATGATAAAATGTCAATTTACCATGTACTTAGCTTAGGAGGTCAATAGGGGGGAAAATATTAGGAAATTGAAGGACAAGGCCACACAATAAAGAAAAATTTGAAAAGGAAGTACAAGTGATTTAGGGTTTCAAGTCATTAATTGTCGAATACCTTTAAGGGCCTACCCAATATTTTTACACAAAGGATGGGTATATTTTTTCAACTTGGAGGAGAGAGCTTGCCAGGCCAACCTCATGAGATAACATATCCACATAAATTTATATGTTATATTTTAATGTTGAAAACAACGATCAAAATCTCTTGTGTGAATTATATTTTTCAATTTTATTATGGAAGATAACTCAAGATGGAACCCTAGTTCATTTTCCCGGAACATAAAAATTAGGTCCACAATTGTCTATATAACTAATATCATTCGGTGGAAAAAGTGCTCAAATTTTCTTTGTCTGATGGAAACGCAATGATGTTAGTTGTCAAAGAAGGAATACCTTTTAATAGGACCTATTGGGGATGATCTAAATGGGCTTAGAATGGACCTTGCAAACATTGTTACTATCTAGCACAATCAAATATATGTAGTCATAGAGTACAAGGAATTGGTTAAAATTAAATCCTTCAAAGATCTTATCATTGCGAGGATATCTAGGATGGGCTTCCCAAAACCTCTAGCGGAGAACCCTTTAGGATATCCCCATTTAATTCGGAAGCTCTCAATAAAGCCTCTTTTTATGCTAATTTTGTACTAATATTTGGAGTGGATGGATCATAATATGATTCCTTTTCCCAATCATTTGGTGCCATTTTGCCGAGGTTTAGTAGGCACCCATGCGATGGGATGAACGAGAGGAAAGAACAAAAATATCATGAATTAGAATGTTATGTGCGATATTATTATACTATAGAGTTTTTCCATCCTTCATACTCTAGAGAAATATATGCATAGGCCTTCCTTGACAAGAGAAGATGATGATGCATTCGGACATTCATCAAGACTAGTAGGGGGAAGATGATGAGCTATAAAATTGTGCTTTTTTTGTTGTGAAATTACCTGCTCTATTTTTTACTAATCCACCTCTTTTTGCTTCAAAATTATCATTAAAACCTTGTACATATACCATGGGTAGCTTAAGGTAAGAAATACATGTTTACTAGTTTTCTTATCACATTCTTATATTAGAAGCTGAAGAATGCTAAAAGATTAGTTGAATATATATATATATATAATTTGCATGGAATAAATGAAGAGGCGCTAACTCAAGTAAGTGAAAGTGTGCGAGTTGATATCATATGATTAACAAGCATGTTGACAACCACAAGACGGGGATAAAGGAATTCCATAGTTTCAACTATATTTCATGACGGGGAAATGACTTTAGATTGGATATTTTCAAGAATTCGGAAGCATATAGGTGTATTCACCTTTGTATTATTACATGGATGATGTGCATAGGACCAATAAAAATGCAATACATTGAGAATATCCATTTGATTTTGAGGAAGGCGTTTGTTTTCGACGACTTGTTGCATGCGTAATTGAATATTTTACGAGGTGTCTCGGTACATAGCACTCATTACAACGTCAGGACGAATTACTTGTTGTTTGCCGAGTTTTATTTATGTTCACTCCTAGTTTAAATGATCAATGTATCACGTGATAAAATATTGTATTAAATTAGCCTCCAGTTGCGCAAATGGTACGTTTGGACTTAGAGTCCCCTTCATCGTATAAATATATTTACTCTTGAATAGATGAAAGATAGTATGTGAACTATATTGTAGTTTTGATTCCTTTTAATTTAATCTGACCCATGGATGTTTTTGGATTATTCATTGAAGTTGCATTCGTAAATTCGTAAGCTCTGGAGCACGGACCAAACCACGAGTTGGGCCCGCTCAAGGTAAGGTCTTGCAATGTGTTTATTTCATTTACATTTGTGTGTTTTATTTAATTGCATAATAGATAGTCGGTTCATTTATACAAAGTGTGTGTGTTAATTTCATTTTCTACTATGTGTTGAAGTTTATTGAATTTCCTTTCATGGATTCCTTTTCCATGTTTTAATTTTAAATGTGAAGGGAAATGATCCAACTAATATAGAGCGATAGCAACAGCACTTAAAATCGGCGAGTTGCTACGAAATTGTAGTCTTGTAGATTTTCTTAACCCTAATTGGAATGGTAACACTAAGCTAGGTATTGAATTAGTTTGATATGCGAGGTGCCATGTGGTTGGACCAAGGTAGAGATGTTAGGCTACGTTGGACTTAGGTTTTTTATTGCCAATAGGTTTCCTTTTGAATTGAGTTTTTTTGCACATAGGATAGGTGGGAGCTTTGATGCTTTTGTACATAACGTCGAGATCCTTGTGAGTCAATTAGATGTTAGGTTGATAAATTAAATAATTGGTGAATGTTAAACATCACATTAATAGGAGAACAACTATTTACATTTTTCACCTAACATCTTGAAGGATGGTTTACTATCCATTCACCAAATTAATTACAACCCAAATATTGTTGTTCTAAAGGGATGAAAACAATGCCTCCATTTTCATGGGACATTATAGCCTATGAATATAAAATTCTCGAGGGCTCCTTTCATCATCCTTTTATAAAACCCTCTTTGAAAACCCATGCCTCTATCACTTCCATGGTTAGTAAAACCATCGAAGCCTCCTCAAGTAACTCTCTTTAATCCAAAAATTTCTTAACCCCCACAATCCTCGGACCCCTAGAAAATATGGATAGCCTAAAATATACAAAAGGATATCTGCTTCAGCCATAGTCAATGTTATTGGAGCTCCCACCCACACTCTTTGTAAGTTCCTTTCTGACAAACTCCAAACATTTGTATTCATTCCTTTATTAAAAAATATGCTAATTTCATGCAAAAAATAAACCTCTTCGTCTTGATAATAATGACCTAATGGCTAGTTTTGATGTGGAATCTTTATTAACCAAAATTCCTATCCCTTAGACTCTTAACATAATTTATAATATTGTGGATCAACAAACCCTTAACCTCATCATTTTTTGCCTTTTCTCCACCCTTTTTTCTTTTAAAGTTTTTCTAGGAACAAGCGAAGGAATTTCCATGGGTTCCTCTTTATCCCCATTGGTCGCCAACATATTTATGGAAAAATTTGAAAATAATTCCTTCAATTCTTCTCCCCTTAAACCCTAATGGGCTTTTTTCATAGACACCACCTTCATAATCTAGCCTCATGGCTGCCATTCTCTAAACTCTTTCCTTACCCATCTTAACATACAATCCCCTCACATCCAATTTACCATGGAAATACAAGAAAAAAATCCCCCTTCCCTTCCTCGATGTCCTTATTTACCATCAACATGATGGAAACTTTTCTCATCGAGTATATATAAATGAGACTCATACGGATAGATACTTCACACCCAATCCCACCATCACCTTGCAAAGAAACTTTTTTTTTGTCCTTAAAACGTTGGTTACTCAAGCTTTGTGGTATCTTTGCACCCAAATTACTTGATCAGAGAAATCCCACCTTCAATTTTTTTTTTGTGAAGATAATGGATATTCATAAATTCAAATCCAAAAGGATTTTGTTCTTTGACTAACCATAATTATGTTCCTTCCATCCCCTCTCCTCCCCACGCATTGGTCTCTCTTCCCTATATTCAAGGCACCATTGATTGTATCTCTATATTTCTTTCCAAAAATAAAATTAGAGTCGTGTTTAAACCATTTTAAACCTTAAATCCATAAAACAAATATTCGAGATCCGTTAAGGAAAAGACTAACCTTGTGCGAGGCCTAGTGTATATTGAATTCCTTGCTCACATGGTAAAATCCACCATTTGGGAAAACATGTTATTCCTTCAAACCATTTCTTAAAGTACACATCACTAACACTCATCATAACCATAGCTCCAAATCATGGATTGATTATCACTTCCATAACTCTATACACCTAATATGCTTTAACCAAGAAAATATGTTAATCCCACGTGCATGTTATCATTTCGGTATCATTCGGGAAGCTATTTAAATTGAAAAGCACTCGAAAAATTTAATAGGGAATATGGTTACAAGTTAAGCGAGTCATGGAACCTATCATTCATGAGATCTTTTCTTAGGTTTCTCTTCTTGATCCCTCTCATCTCCCTTCCCTTGTCCTCATCATTTTCATCCTACTCTTTGTTCTCTCCTCCTTTCCCCTATTTAAATCCTCCATTTTGCAATTCATTTTATACTTTGAATCAATCTCTCTAATTTCCATCCTTTTCTTTTGTACCTTTCTTGTATATCCTTTCCCTCTTAAATATATTTTTCTTCTTATGTATTTATTTTCTCTTTTCCCCTTGCTCTCTCTTTGTCTTTCCTCATTTTCATTTCATTCATATATCTCATTTTTCGTCCTCTATGTTGGGTTACTTATTCCAAAGTACCTCTTTTTTCTAATCTAGTGATATTTTACCCCCTCCTTCGAAATATTCCCACCCCTATCTATCTTCTTTTTAAATGTCTCTCTTTATTCCCCTTTCCAATGCCCCTTCTTGAGAAATTTCCTTTCCTTTCTTTCCATTATTCTCCCTTATATTTTTCTTTCTAATTTTTTCTTTTTTTATCTAAACCTTCTTGTACTTTTCAAACCTCCTTTAATCTTTAGTTAATTCCCCCTCCATCTAGTCTATTCTAATTCATTTTTATTTTCATTTAAACCAATTTATTAATTTAATTGTTATCATTTACCTTTTTCCCCACTTTACCTTCTTTGTATTATTTTATCCAATATATATGTGTGTATGTATGTATGTGGTGATGTGATAATTTTTGCACAAAGATTAAATTTATTTTTTGGGGACTTAGTCATAGCGTTATCTTGATGGTGTTTTTCTTTGGCGTAGGCTTGACTAGAATAGGGATTTTCGGGGTGGTAGTATTTTAGATGTTATCCCATCGACAATTATTTCCACACAATTATTTGGCTGACATGAGTCGAGGATAGGTGGATCCTCTTTCCAACAGCTATTTATCCCTCATATTTCAAGGTTGCCACTATGGATTTGGATGCTCGTGGATTATGAGTTGGACGGTCCTTGTCCCGAGGGGATTTTCACATATGAACAAGATTTATTGCATGTGAATCCTCTATTTATGGATCTAGATAAAAAATTGGTAATCGCCTCATATCCCATAGTGGTATATGGTGGAGTAATAGGGTTAGGATTACCAGAGCCTAGTCTATTTCGCCACCAAAAGTGAGTAGTTTATTAAAAAATATTTGATCCTCACTTAAAATGCCTATATCCAACTCTCTTCAAACCATATGCATCAAATCTCAAAATTTTCTAGAAATGAGTTGTTGGAAGAAGACTTGGCCCTAAAAAATGTGCCAATAAAGATGGAAAACATGATTGATAGGAAGATTTGTTTGAAAATTTATTAAAGTTTAAAGTACTTAGTTCATGGATGGAGAATCACTAGAAGCCTATTCTTGGATATTTTTTTTCATTATTTCATATACTTATTTTTTTTATTTTTTGGCCATATTTGACCGGAGAAGGATTTTACGAAGATTATGGCCAATGACGAGAAATGGGAAATGTGAAGTTTAGATATTCAATGCTATTGTTTGGTTTACGACCACGACAAGGGAGCCAATATATATCCAAAATACATAGGAGATATTAATCTGTGAGTCCCTATAATACTAGTGTATCCCCTTATTTCTATTGTTCGTATAACCCCCTTATTATTGTTATTTTTTTCCCATGTAGTCCCCATGTGTATTATTATTGTTCCCCATAGAAGCCCACTATTGTTATTGTTGTGCCCTTACATTTTTGTTATGTCGGCTAGGATTGTGTAACCATTGGACTCCCATATATAGAAGGGAGGTTTTTTTCATTTGTATCATCCAAGAATTTTTCATTTATGTAATGTAAAGGAGGTTTCCCCCTCGAAGTGGCTGATTTCTAAGGCATTAATCTCTCTTCTCTTTTATGCTTTTAGTTGGTTTCATAAAATTTGGTATCAAAGCACCCCACCCAAAGAAACCCTAACTTCCTGAACATATCTCCAAAAAATATGATATATGAAAATTATGGTACCAAGTGCAACAAATTTCGATCTTACAAAAAGCAACCAAAGATGGCATAGATGGTTTAAGCCTGCATGGAGTCTAAGTTGGATGGTTTTTGGAGGATCAAATGAAAGTTAATATGGATGATAAAATAGTGGAATATCACATCAAGCATCGAAAAGTTCTCACAACCCTCAAAATATAACCTAAATTTGGTGCGAATCGAATGAAACAACATGAAACTCAACATCGCACCGAAAGAAGTTAGACGATCCTGAAACAAGAAATCGAAAACTATGAAATCGATCAATTTCATAGTATCTCTAAGTGGAAAGAACTTACCCACTAACTATTCCATATGGGAGGATGAGAAATTTATAGAGAGAAGCATTGAGACATAATCAAGCATTGAGGACAACACTTGTTTGAAGGAGAGGGGGTATTGTTAATTCCCTATAATACTAGTGTTATTGTTATTTTTGTGCATGTAGTCCCCATCTTGTTATTATTGTGCCACATAAAATCCCACTAGTGTTATTGTTGTGCCCTTACATTGTTATTGTTATGTCGGCTAGAAGTTATATTGTGACCCATTGGACTCATATATAGAAAGGAGGTTTTTCATCTATATCATCCAGAATTTTTCATTTTTGTAATTTAAAGGAGAGTTTCCCCTGTAAAGTGGTTGATTTATAAGGTGTTGATCTCTCTTTTTTTCGATTTTTGGAGCTCGTTTCATAACAATTAACCACTTTACATATGCAATTATAGTAACGGGGATGTCTAGTAGGCATCGAAACAATCTAGGTTGCTTCATTACTTTGGAGGAAGATTGTCTCTCAAAATTGGATCGCAAGTGTACTTGAATCTAGATTGAGGTGGACATGAAGGAAGGCCTAGTAGGAGAAATTGAATTATAGTTTAAAGGAAGGATTTGGATACAAAAATCTAACTACTGAAAATCACATTCCATTGTGAGAATATAAACCACCTTATTTCTACGTGTATTAAAAGACTCTCGAGAGAAACTTCACTCAAAAAGGATATCGATGCATAAGCTCTCAAGAGTTGAGAATATCGATGAAAATCCAATCGGCAGAGATCGAGAGCTTAAGCCTCGAGGGTTGAAGCTAGAAAAGAAACGGGTGAGGATATTAAGTACGAATTTCCTTTGATGTTGCATCCCTAGTGGATCCTAATATTTATAAGACATCTTCTTTGTTCATACTCATAATATTAGTCTAAGAGATATACTTCCTCCCCTCCTCCTAGTCTTAGAGTCTTAATTTTCATCTTATCCTCCTAGTATAGAGTTTTAGAAAGACATATGCCCTTCGATTGAGAATCAAACCATTCTTGAGCATTTCATGTAGAGTGTCATAGCGAGAAGATTCATCATAGGCAATTCATGAAAGACGTAGGTGAACATCTCTAAGGCTTAGCATAAGGTGAAGGAAGATAATGAACAAGGAAGGTTAAACACTATCATTTGGGTCCTTAGAGAAAATACACCCCCACGTGGAGTGTCTCAATTATCATCCTTTCCTTAAAAATTTGGGTTTAGGGGCTCCACGAAAAAATAGCCCTCAAAATTCACTCCCAAAACGTATTAATCTAGAAATCATCATGTTGCGGGAGACGATGAGTTCGGGCTAGAAATCTGGTGATATTGGAATCCTAGTTGAGAGGATGGTCATTTTGCACCCTTGATGTTGGTATTTATTAGGAGGCCTAACGGGTAGATGCAATCCCTCTTTTAAATCAGTCTTCTCATCCAATTTTCCTAGGTACGTATGATCGAGTTCTAAGTGAAGAAGTTTATATGGTTTAGGAATTTTTTAATATCGATGAATTGTATGGTAGAAAGGAAATCATGTGGGAGAGAATTAGGGACTGCGGTTTTTATCTAAAGTTCACTGCTTTTCCAAGTTGGAGATCTCAATCTCACTACTACAATTTCCAAACTCTAGGGTATCTATCCTTGATTTCATCCTTTGGAATTTTTTTTGTTATTTTTGCAATTTATTGACATGGTGGATGTATGTCCTATTAAATATCCCCAACTTGAAAGCTATGAATCAGAAGACAATGTAATCCTAAAATGATTATAGATTCCAATTGTTTGAATCCATTATGCGAGTCCTATAAGATTCACCAAATCTTAGTTTGAGGTGGGGGGTTTATCAGACCATTTTCAAATTCTACTCAAGATTGAAGATTAGGATGATAGGCCCCCATATCTTTTTTAAATTCAACAAATCTTGGTTGCTATAGGATAGTTATGAGAGCAAGTTTAATATTATTGGATACACCTCAAGGATGACATGAATACCCCATATATTAATCAATTCTCCACAAACCTAAAGATTCTCAAAAGAAAAATTAAGCCATGGGCTAAGAGTTTAAAAAAAGGAAGCTTTGATGAAGGAAATTGACTCTAAAATTGATGAAATATTTTCAACATATGTTTCAAGCGTATTCTTTACCAAAGATCCACAGAGATGTTGAATAATCTCAAAGTCGATAGCACTAACCAGCGACGGTGATGTCGAACTATGGAGGAAAAAGTATATTTATTTGGGCATAGGAGGAGACTCAAATACTAAAAAATTCATTAATTCACATTATTTAGAAGGAATACTAATTCAATTTGAGAAGTAGAGAGGATGGGAATGGGAATGCGGAAAAGACCTTGAGGAAAAGGTAGAGACAAAGTCTGAAATTTCAAAGCCAATTTCATAAAGCCTTTTAGTTTCTCTATTTTATAAACTTTGGAAACACTAAATTTATTTTCAAAGTCAAACTATACACGAAATGAAATAAAATCTAATTAAAGAGGTATAATAATTAGAAATATTTGGAGCATTTCCTTCTATGCACAAGGGAAAGTGTCCATGCCTGGATGGATTCATGATGGTTTTTTATTTGGTTTTCTTGGCTTGTTGAAGGATGATATCACTTAAGGTCATCAAAAAATCACAATCTAAAAGCTCGGTGCATGATGCAATGAATTCCACCTCCATCTATCTTATTATGAAGAAAATGGAGGAACTCTCTTTCAATTATTATAGACCTATCTCATGCTTCAATTTCATATACAAGTTGGTGAAAAAAATTAAATCTATGAGGTTGAATCGAATCTTAAGCATTATTATTTAGGAAAATGGTTCATTTTTCTACAAAAGCATAAGATACATGATGTAGTGGCTTTGGCTCAGGAGAATACACGCCTGTGAAAATGCATAATAATCTTTATACATCACCATGAAAATAGATCTATTAAGAATTAATATGATAGGATAATCTAGACCTTCATAAGACTTTTCTTGATCCATTTGCAGGATGTATATAAAAGTAGTAAATTGGATTATGACATGTATCTCTTCGGTAAATTTTATGGTTGTAATAAATGGATTTCCATCCCCTTTCTTTAATCTTTTAAGAGACTAAGATAAGGATTTACATATCTCCTCTCATTTTTCTCTTAGTCAAAAGATATTTAAGTAATTTAATCCAAAAAGGAATTGCATCTAGGGATATTGAAGGAGTAAGAACATTAGTCCAGTTCATATATGACACCTTGCTTTTGTTGACTATATCCTTGTATTTATTTTTGGATCCATTCCTTCATAACAAATTTAAGTTGTATCCTTGAAAATTATGAATTATTGACTAAGAATGAAAATCAATTGGGACAAGACTCTCATTTATATAAACAACATATCTATTTTTGTGAAGAATTACCTTGTTGGAGTTTTCACCTTTCACGTTAAATATTTTCGGCAAGGATTTAAATAATTGGTTCCCACTTGAAACCAAAAGCATATAGAGTGGTGGAATATATATGGCTCAATAAAAAAATTGAGAGGATTTTAGTATGGTTCAACGAGGATTTCTATCCGAAGTCACACGATATTAATCAAAATTGTTTTGGAGATCATCCCTATATATTGTATTCTATGGTATCCATTCCAAAATGAATTTAATAGGATAAGAAAAAATTTATTTAAATTCCTGGTCAAAATTTGAACCCATGATGATGTACCATTTAGTGAAATGGTAGATTATTTCTCGACCCAAGATTATTGGTGGTTGGGAGCTCCAAAACTTGATCTTTTCTCGATTCCTTGTTGCCAAAAATTCTATGGATATTGTTGAAAAACCATTCTCTTTGGGGAAAAATGATGAAGGATAAGTAATTTGAATGGAAGTAAAAAATCAAAGTGGAGAAAAGTCAAGGAAAATTATTTCAAATACATCAGCAAATGTGGAAAGTATTATCTCGTGCATTTCCCATCATGGGTTTGGATAGTGTGGAAGATTAGGGATGGAAGATGCATTAGAATTGGCACGGACCCATGGGAAGGAGTCGAGGATTCCTAGGCTCTAAGAGAATCTAATAGATTCCTTTCATTCATCTATAATTTTCTCCTTATTAGGTGCTCAAATCAAAGATGCATCGGATTGGGGTTACGCCAACACCCTCCTCCCACATTTACCCAAGTTAATCGGTTCACGGGGTAAACATGTGATGAGAGGCTATTATGATTTGATTCAACTCCCCATATATAGTTAAGGAGGTGGAACGGACACGAGAACCAATATTACCTTCTACACATGCTACAAAGCACTCGGGAACCATCTATCCCTTCCATTTGATCAACCCTTGAGACAACCTAACATTTTAATACATTAAATCCTTAGTCGCTCCCATGAAATTGGTATGCATGTGAAGTTTGGGACACTCTAGTCGACTCCCACAACAAGGGCATGCCTAAGGTAGGGACTTTTCTAGGTAGTTTTGTGTTGCAACCCGAGATTTTGTGCCACGTTTTCGGGTACGAGACTCGGGCTTGCACAGGAACTCAATAAAACTTCCGAGAAATCAAAATTTACATAGAAACAATGATACAAGTGCAAATATATGAACAAGTACTTGGTTGGAACCTTACGCAACCATGACAAGCATTTCGTCGAACATGTCACAAATATGAATTCTATAGGTCATAATAATAAATATGAGCATAGGAGTCTCATACTTATCGAGAATCATTAATAAACATTGATGCCTTATCACGATAGTTGCATTATCATATATTAGGTTATAGATTCATTTCCATTCATTCATAAATCAAACATGATGGGAGCCATACATCATCCTTTGTCATAAGACATACTCATAACAGAAATATAAACAATAAAAATAATAAGGATACGACAACCATAAATTCCACAAATCGGCCCGGTACATTTTTGCACATAAAATACCAAGGAAAGGAACTCTTATTAATGAATGCAAAAGCTAACCGAGTTTGGGACTTCCACATTCCACCCAACCATATATTGGCTAAACCAAATATCTCTTCATCCAATCACCCCCATGCCATGTTACAAGCATGAATGTGGGACTCAAAACCAAAAGAACCAGCCGGGGCTTCCGGAGAGCTAAACCACCTCACCCTCATCAATAGAACCAAGCTTTACCTCAATCCTCAGAATCACTGAGGCCATAAACAAGCATGGATGCCTCCGGATCCCTCCACCTAAAATTTGAGGAATTTTTCCATCTCCAGCCTCTCGGCTTTATCGTGTATCCTGCCATTACCAATCAAGGGATTCCTAGGCTTATGCGGTCTCCACCCTCTAGGCTTTACCATGTATCCCAACCCGGGATTCTAGGCCCAATTAAGGGTACTCACCAGGCTTTACCATGTATCGCCCATTCACCGATTAAGGGATTCCTAGGCTCAATCGAGGTTTTCACATCCGGGATTTACCGTGTATCCCATCCGTGTTCCCTGGGCCTTGTGAATAATCTCAGAGACCACCCCACTGACTTCAGGTCCATCCAACAATCCCAGCAACCAAATACAGGGAACCCCACCACACCATGGTTATCTTAAAATTTTAAGGAAAGGCGAAGAAAAATGTCACACACAGAAAAACCCATGCCCGATCACGACGAAGAGAATCAAGAACATGCATGCATAACCATGCATGGAAAATATGGCAAGGAAATCGTACATGAAAATCAATACCTGCAATTAATCCCATTGTAGTAATTTGCTTGATCCTGCTCTTCCTTTCTTGATCATTGCTTCCTCTTACCTTATTTTATTTTCTTGATCAATGTTGAAGTGCTCAAGAAAAATCTAAGTTTCCAGAGTATGGGAGAGAGAATAGAGAGAGAGCTCCAAAATTGAACTAACAAAAGGTTGCAGCGACAAAAGGCTAAACTCCTTCACTCAAAATCTTTATTGAGCTACAAGGTTCTATTTCTCCTCATTTTATATCACATCTGACTAACGGCCTTTCACCTTCCTTTTCTCCTAGTTTTCTAAATTTATTTTCATAAATAAATGCCAATAAATGCCACTTTTCCCTTACAAAGCCTTTTTCATTGCCTTTTCCAATTTCCATAGCCATAATAAACCAAATGAACACTTGCGCTAGGATTTTTTCCCAACATTCAACTTGGAATAAGTGTCCCATAGCGTAGTTATTATTTTTCCTTTATTAACTTTTATTACAAGGAATTTTCACTAGGGTTGTTACGAAGGTTCTAGAAGTTGGAAATCTACACACGGTGTGGGATTGGAAGGTCTATAGGTTTACGAATGGAAGAATATGTGGGTTTATTGGCGTATTCTATGATAAAACTATTGAGGAAGATGAAGACAAGATTATTTGGTATAAAGAACAAATCTACAAGTATGTTAAGCGCAAAATTTGGATACCAATTCAAGATGGAGGTGTCTTTCAATGAATAAAAATTTGGTGGTGCAATTACATTTTGAAAAGTGTAGGCCCATTGAAACACGAAATAGCACTATGTCTTTCTCTCTCCAACAAACTTCTTACATAGGACAATGTAGTCAAACGTGGGTGGATTGCTCTAAGTAAATGCTCGTTATGCGAAATGCATGAGGAATCAATCTCTCATATTTAAATTGAATTTTTATTTGCACAACATGATTGGAATTTAGGAAAAATCACTTATAATCCCCATTTCAACATCTTGGAACAAGGCATATTTAGATTATTGTGTAATGGAATGGGCCAAAATAAATGTGTACATGCATTTCATATTTTCCTACGACATATGTATATCCTTTGTGGTGGGCACATAGTATATTTATATTTCTAGAGGAAAACATTTTCAGTTGAAGTGGTCGTGGGAGTTCTAGACTCCAATTAAAAAAAAATTAGGATAGATTTGAAGGCAAACAAACATAGGATTCCTATTATGCCTCCATTGATGACTTAATTCCTAAGGATCTTTTCACGGGGCCAGCCATGGGCACCCTCGTTATGTGGAGTTGGAGCGAGTGCTCCATATAAACGATCATCATCTTTACCACATTTGCTTTCCTCTAGGTAAAGGCACGAAACACTAGAGCTAAGTTCTGCGACCCTTATGGACTCTCCTCCATGTGGTACACAATGTTAGGAAACTACAACTTTTTAGAGATTTCGAGCTAGCAATAGATTGGATATGTGATAAATTATGAGTGGTTTCTCCTCATTTGGAACATATTTTACAGAAATGAAAAATGAAGCAAAGAATTTGGAATGGCTTGAGGAAAAACACATATACAAAGAGTAAAATAGGCTCGTTGATCATTTTCCAAAATATCTAAGGGTTCAACCTGATATATTAGAAGTCATTGGTTATGGATGATCAAGCCTCAGAACTGTGGTCATTAAATTCTAGTTTTAGTCTCCCAATAGTTGATTTTTTATGAGAACTAAAAGCTTTTTGAGTTTGGACAAGAATGTATATATCCTTTTGAAGGATATTGATATGATATGATTAGACCTCTAGAGGGTCTTCACATTTTATATTTTCAAATGAATATCTATATGTATATGTGTGTGTGTGTGTGTATATATATATATATTATTTTTTTCTTGTTGGGTGTGTGCTATATTATTTCCATGACAAGTCGAACGTGTAGGGGGTGTGCCCCCTGCAGTTTCGGGGGAGCACCACAACAAAAACAATTTGGACCCTATATTCGGTGGGTGGACCTACCTATGGTTTTGTGCATGGGTTTGCATGGCTTTAAGGCACCCGATAGTTTGTCCATGGTATTTTGTAGATACGATCGGGAACTCGTTATGTTCTAATCCAAGGTTAGTGAATTAGGGTTTATGAATGCTTTGGCATATATATATATATATATATATATATATATATATATATATATATTGTAACATTGAAAGGAATATAATGAAAAATCAATCTGGTAGACCCAATTTTGGGATTCGGGGGAAAATCTGTGTATATTTGTTTTATTTTTTATGTTCTCACCATTGTATATTTTACGTGTTAAGAATTTTCTTGCGAGATATTTCATGTAAGGTTAAAACCTACATTCTTTTCATTTAAACCAATTTATTAATTTAATTTTTATTATTTACTTTTCCCCCACTTTTACCTTCTTTTTATTACAATGTTAAAAATTTAAAAGAATTAATAATACTAACAACTAATTTTGACTTTAATTTAATTAAAAAAATTCTTCCCTTAATCTTGTCCCTTATTTATATACTTTTCTTGGCACTCAAATAATTATTCAAAAATCATATTTTTTTCTCCCAGAATGGCTAGAGTGTCTACCGAAATGTCGAACATTTTAACACCTTTACCCGACAAACTCTAAAAGTCTATCTACAACGTGAGCAATTGTGAAAATTTGCATTCAAACAATTTCAATATCTACTTTATGTAAATATAGATAGATAGATAGATAAAGTAATTGAAAGTGAAAGAAAAATATTATCACATATGAGTGTGAAGGTCATGGTGATGTGTAATTCATCCTACTTTAACATAAAGTTGATAGGTGAAATTTAAAAGAACATAAATAAATAAAAATATTTCAAAATTAATTTTATATACACACACAAAATTTAAACTAAAATATTTGTTATGGTGAATTTTTAATGTGATGCTACTTAGTATGATAGAGATACCAAGATATGTAATTCCCTTTTATTTTCAACATGAATTAACATGTAACATTTAAAAATATATTAATAACAAAAACATATTTCAATATGAATGCATTGATGTGTTTTCATTGCACACATCCAAATGAAATTGATTATGAACCGAAGCTTTTTCTTAGTCTTAATGTTGCAATTCTTCTCCATGTAAGGCCAACAATGTTGGTTTCTCTTTTTAACGAGAGGAGAAAAAAAGATATCAAGGAATAAATTGTTGGAAATGGTTTTTATTGATGTCGAAGGCTATCCTAATGAAGGAGAAGATTACATAATCAAATAGTACATTACGAGACATTTCTAACATTATATGGCATGCCTCCTAACTCCTCACGGTTGAGGAGATATGAATTTTGAAATATGTATATGTATATGTATATGTATGTATGTATTACCCTTTACTTTTTCATGCTCGAGGTCGGCCCAACCGATGCTTGATTCGACCCCCTTGACCCCTCACTCATTTTGGGCATAAATACCACATGTGTGGCACATTTGAAATAAGGAAACTCGGTGATGTGAGAAATTAGGTCTAATACACATCGTAGATTTTAACTTGAGAGAGGTTGAGTTTGAGGGCTGACAGACAACATAACTTAGGAGGGTTTTGGGCATAATTTTGGAAAGGTTTCTAGTTTGTTTGAGGATTTTTAAGGAAAAAGTATAGGTGTTTTAGGTTTGTTTTGAGGAATGATTTCTTGTGTGGAGAAGGTAAAGTCCGGAGCCTATTTTCGGGATCAAAGATAAGGTGTCATTTTGAGTAGGTTTATTTTGACTGTTGAAGAGGTCGAGTTGTACCTTTGTTGAGGCCAAATTCAGTCCTATTGAAGGGATCGAATTACAATTATATTATGACTAAATTATAAACCTTTTATGACCAAGTTGCAAGGCCAAGTTTTGGACAAGTTTAGGATTTTTTTTCTTAGGGTCGAATTATGATTTACAAGATGAGTTTCGGGGCCAAGTTGTATGCCAAATATTGATTTTTTTAAGATATAATATCAAGATTTATTCCTAGCAGAATGAATTGCCTGAGTCAAATTAATTGATTTAAGACCTAACTCTGCAATCCTCTATTGAAGAGGTCAAATCTTGTTGGAGGCCAAACCCTATGAAGTAGGACAAGTTTTAGTTGTTGGTTCTAAGAGAGGTTGAGCAAGTATTGTGTGTGTTTTTTTAAAGGAGGTTGAGCCCTAACTCATCTAAGTTGCGAGATCTAGATAACTTGAAGAGGGTGACAACGGCGGAAATTTTGTGAAGTTTTCTCAAAGGGAATTTTTAAGTATATTATCTAAGGTCATGCAAAACTTGAACGTTTTTGTGTTGCAATCATAATCCTACTCTCTAATAGTTCTTTAACTATAGAAATGTAAAAGAAACATGGATTTAAATGGTAGTTAGTATCGGATGTGGAAGAAGGACTAGAAGTGAGGAAAAAGAAATGGAAATGTGGTTGTGATTAGGCTTGAAGGAGCAAATCTAAGAGTGGCATGGTTGGGAGAAAACTACTACTAAAGAAAGAAAATTTGTGTGAACCAAGAGAAATTGTAGGTATATTGAAGAAGTATATTGGTGCCTACAAAATTTTTGACTTGGCTCCCGGCTTAGGAGATTAGTGTATTCTATAGGTTCGTGCCTACAAAGTTGTTGAGTTGGTGCTCAACTAGAGTTGAAATATCCTCTAAATTGGTGCCTACAAAAGCCATAAGTTGTTGCTTACTAAGAATTGGTGTCCTAATCTTCTTGAAAGGTTGGATCTTTGCATTTTTTTGTAATTTTGTGATTACAAATGATTGGTGTCCTCTGAGCATTGTAATGAATTGAAAGATTGTTTAAAAATCATTCGAAGTATTTTTTATAAAAGATATATGTTTAATAATTTATATGTGATTAAATGTTTTAAATGCTAAAACATGTTAAGTAAAATGAAATATTGATTCACCCCCCTCCCCTTTTAGTATTTCCAATATTCATAGTATTTTTTATAAAAGATCTATGTTTAATGATTTATGTACACTAAATGTTTTAAATGCCAAAATATGTTAAGTAAAATGAAATATTGATTCACCCCCTCCTTTTAGTATTTCTCATTGGATAGCCCTATGCCTCAACTTCATATGCATTATATAGAATCAAAGATAAAAGTCATATCCCAAATATATCATTATTTTCCCCACATATATTCTTTACTTTGGTTATCATTATTCCTATTATTCATATCATTTCTCTATTTTCCACTTTCCCAACTATATATATTTTCATGTGGAATTACTTTATCTCTTCTCCACTCTTTTTACTTAGTAATTTTCCAAATTGTGTAAGTATTTCCCTTCATATTCCTCACGCATTCCTTGTGTTGCACATAACCATTTCTTATATTCTATACTTAACCATTTCGAGAATATATGGAAGGTTTTGTATACCACATCTTCAACACACCATTACCTCAACACAAACCTTTTCTCTGCACATTCCTCACCGAGTCCACGTTTTATTACTTAGTTGTTTTTTCCTTTATTTCTTTTCCTTGCACACTTGTTTTATTACTTAGTAAATTTTACCCTTATTTACTTCTAGTATTCACACTTAGCTCTATTAAGTCTACACAACCCTATGTGAAAATTTCTTATTCTAAGAAATTCTATTTGTTAAATCTAGATTTACTTCTCCTACTTAATTAAATACACAATTTATTGTCTGAATATTCGAAACAACATCAAATTAAATACATATAACAGCCTACACATACAGATCAAATACTCGATAACATGCTCATAAACAAAGTGACACCTGATTTTTCTAGACAAATGTCCTCCCGGAGAAAAACACAATGCGGGAAAAGCGGTACGGTGGCCCTGGAAGGTTTTCATTATCATGAAGAATCTAAGTACGACAATCATGGGCCCCAAAATTGGTTCACCCAACGAGGAGAAATAAAATGGAAGCATACCTTCCCTCGAAGACAAAATATGGTTGATTCACACCCTCAATTGGGTATTTAGAGAACTCAAGCCCTTTTAGGCCCCGGAAACCCCGAGCGCTACTGCGGAGCCCTTTGTTTATCCTCAGCAGTGGAGTCGACCTCTTGCCTCCTCCTGAAAGGGCTTGCGTCACTTAAATGGCTTTTGATTCCCCTGCGCTACCCTAACTGGGGTACAGCATTAGCTGCTGTGCCTACTGCATTGCCCCTACGGAGCTCTGGTTGAATTGTGTAGCACATGTTTGCCTCTATCTTTGATGCCGGAATGCTGCTTATCTACCCTCATTGTACTCTTGTCCTAGGATCAAACCATCCCTATCACCGATACGCCCCTCGCTATATTTGAAACACTTACGAAATTCTTAGCAAACCACCCTAGAATATTAGCTTAGCTTCGATTAACTCTTCCAATGTATGTGTTCTCCAATTGACCCCAAAACCTTCGCTTATACTCTTCTCGTTGGGAAACCAATTTCCGTGATCCAATCTCTAATGACGGCTAATATTAGAAGCTAATGAATCCACGTCACTTAAGTCATTATCATCACATGTTTAATTTAATTAACTTTAATCTTTTAATTTTCCTAAGTTAGACTTAGGTCCTTAATTAAAAATAATAATTAATTAAATATCTCTTAAACTTGATGGAATTTATTCAAACTCTTTCTTAGTCTTGGAGATCTCATGTACTCTAGCTCACAAATTTTGGAGCTAGGCTGCATCGATGCTACCCAAAATATCAACACTCCCTCTTAGCAAGGAATGTGCTCTAGCACTATAATTCACCAACAATACATGCCTCTAATCTACGCCTTAGATGCCGTGATCGCAGCCCGCCATGGCCACCCCTCACCCCTTTGTGTTGTTGTTTTCTCTCTGTATTGCTGCCCATGACTATTTTTGCCACCGTCTTGCTACATACGTACTACAACTCTCTCAAATTATTGCATCATCTTTACTTGACTAACATATGTACAGCAAGTCTTCAGTACTTAGCTGAAGGACCCACTGCCCTATGATAGACAATTCATTAAGGCTTCATCTCATCATTGAAGCTCCATAGGCTACTTCTGTGTTTTCTTCTTGAATCCACTCTATTGTTGTAGCTTTGCACTACCTTAAGCATGCCACCTCTGTGTTTCCTCTTGCATTGTTGCATCTACGTTGTTGTTTCCTCTTTGCTATGTTGCTCCCCTCTCCACGCGTATCCCAGCCTCTACCTTTGCTTCATATGTGATCTTTGCACCTTGCTCCGATCATTCCTTGCTATTGTCTTAAGGCTCCCGTAGCTCGGATGTGATCCAAGATTTGGGCTATTCAATGATCTTGCCACCACTTTCTGTAGCTGCTACACATATCAATATCACCCCACCTCCATGGTTCATGAGCGTTCATGGCTATGTCATAATCAAAGCTATCATCTACTCTTTGACCTTGGAACTCGGCTTCCTTGTCCTTCTTCCTTTGAGGACAATTTCTAGCGAATTGTCCAAGTTTTCCACATTGGAAACATTTGATCTTAGATAGATCACGCTTCTTTTTTCCCTTGATACTTCTAGATGCAGGTTACATCTTCCTCTTCCTCCTTATTTACCTTGTGTGAACCGGTGTTGGTCTACCTCTTGGTCATTCGGCGGATCCTCTCTCTTGTTGGAGGATATCCCACATATGCGTCCTAGTTTGGAAGGTCCATTACGCAAAAATTATTTGGACAAATGCTTCCTAGTCCTATGTGTGCATTTCGGCCGATCCTCACCATGACATAATCCCCTTACCTTAACCCTCGTGGCGAGTGAGTTGATCTAGAATCGGCGCGGCACGAAGGAAAGGATCGATTTCCTATCTCTTGGAAATTATAAATAACCTTAGTTGGTTCTCCCGAAGCATATTTCTTTGGAAATATTTCCCTTGATGTTTGTGTGGTTAAAGCTTTCCACATCTCATTAGCTATATTCTTCTCGGCTATGTGTGGTACCACATGATCTTTAACCTCGTCCATGGTGAAGTGCTTGGAATGTGTTCTTGCTTCATTATGCTTCTCTAGGAGAAAGAGAATCGATTGGTGTAGCCAATACTTTTTCTACATGCTCCCTAGAGCCATATGTCTCCGGGACTACTTGCGGATTCGCTTCCCGGATAGAAAATTTGGAAAAGTCGTCTAACTTATCTTGATCACGCGATCGGTGTGATTCCATCTGCTCAAACATATTTCGGAACAAATCTTCCTTTCCCTACTTATGCTTCTAGAAGATCGGATATAGGGTCCTTGTTAGCGAAAGGTAGCCTCTGTTCCCTCTGCTGTTACTTTCCTCCTTGGAAATTTGCCAAACCCAACGAATCATCTCTCTTCAATCACCCTACGATTGATCCTCAAATTTCTTTTGTGGCAATGAAATATGTTGAGGCGGTTGTTCTCCTCCTAAGCTCTTTGTCAACTTAGCTTAAGCACAATGCTACACCGGAAAATCTCCACCCCATGACATTTGTTGAAGATCTAAAGCTCTTCTTTTGATCCTGAGAAAATACGCATAGCACTCGAAGGCCTTTATGCCACCCTGGTTGTCCTACGCGTGAGCAAACTAATGCTGTAGCCTCTGCATCGCATCTTTGCTCCTACATCCCTGCGGAAGCCTTGTGTTTTCTCTACATCACCCGAATTTAGAGGCTATGTTTGCCCTACTGCGTGGCTCTTGTTTCCTTTGTGTATCGGAGTCTACACTTCCCTCTCACGATTCTATGTTTCTTCAACTACTCTCTACGACAAAAATTTCTTCATTTGATTTGTTGGAGATCCGGCTTTATCACAAAACCGCTTTGATACTATGTGAAAATTTCTTATTCTAAGAAATCCTACTATTGAATCCCAATTTAATTCTACTACTTGATTAAATCCACAAGTCATTATTCTAAATATGTAGAAACAACATCGAAGTAAATACATATAACAACCTACACATAAGTCAAATATTGAATAACATGGTCATAGACAAAGTGACACAAAGGTTTACGGACAAATTTCACGGAAAAACCCTATGCGGAAAAGCTGGTGTAGGCCCAGCTGCGGAGGTTTTCATTATTATGCGAAATCTAAGTAAACAGCCACGGGCACCAAAACTTGTTCACTCGATAGAGAAATAAAATGGTAGCAATACCTCTATCCTCGGAGATAGAAAATATGGTTGGAATTCACACCCTCAAACGGTATTTACGAACTTGACCCCTTTTTGGCCCATCGGAAACCCCACACTAGAAAATTTGGTGGAATTTCCGATGTGGTCGTCACTATTCGCGACACATAGTCATCGCAAGGCAACGAGTTCGAGGGCGGGCAAAACGTGGTTTTCCATACCGTCGCGGTTAAACGCACTTAAAAAGTGTCGCACTATCAACGGTTTTCGTCGCTTGAAACCGCGTCGCTCTTCGACGTTTCCCAAACCGTCGTGCTTCGACGTTTGTAAGGCGCTGTCCTAATCACACTTCAACGAAATGTGGTCGAACATTTTAACGTCGCTCTTCCAACGTTTGTAAGCTGTCACAATTACAACGAAAAAGTGGTCGAGACATTTTGAATGTCGCTCTTCGACGTTTGTAAAACATCGCAATTCGTATGATGTGGTCGACGTTTTGGACGTCACTATTACGACGTTTGTAAGGCTGTCCTGGTCGACGAAATGTGGTCGACGTTTTGAACGTCGCTCTTCCGACATTTTTTTAAATTGTCGCAATTAAATGAAATGTGGTCCAACGTTTTGAACGTCGCTCGTCTAACGTTTTTATCTGTCGCTCTTAGAAGTTTTTAAGTTGTCATCACAGTCCACACTTACAAGGCATCGGTATAGCGATAATGGGTTCAATTTAAAAAAAAAAAAAATGAAACTTTAAAAGCGGAAAAATGTTGTTTTGAATATATTATATGAAGTAAACGGTCCATGAAGTCATTACATTTTCACATATGAAGATTAGATTCTAAATATCCATCGAGAAAAGTGGAAGTCCACGAGAAAATGATAGAAAAATACCCCATGTCACATACGGGGACATGATATAAAACCCGATGTGATCCACATGGATATTATCGACAATGCGAGAAAGCATCCAAATATGCCCAAGGCATCTATAAGAAAGTGAAATTGCGGTGTAGAATAGTAAAGCAACGGATAGAGTACGAAGTCCATTGTTCCAAATACAAATTAAAGTACCAAAATCCTTGAACGGAGAAAAACGCTAATCATGTGAGGAGTGTGATATGTCCAAAATACAAAAATACCATTTAGACCATATCGATAAACCGGCAACATAGACCAACATCGACGGATTTTGAAGGCTTGATTGATAAACATTAATCATTTTTTTCACAAGAGAAAAAATGTTGTTTTGAATAAATTATATGAAGTAAAACGAGTCCATGAAGTCAACGAGAGATTGGAAGCCAAATATCCATCCGGAAAAGTGGAATTCCCACCCCGGACGATAGAAAAATACCCCATGTCACATACGAGGACTTGATATAAAACCCGGTAACGGTCCACATGGAGATTATCGAAAAATGCGAGAAAGCATCCAAATATGCACGAGGGCATCTATAAAAGAAAGTGAAATAGTAGTATGTAGAATAGTAAAACAACGGATAAGAATGCGAACGCATCCATTGTTCCAAATACAAATTAAAGTACCCAAAATCCTTGAACGAGAGAAAAACGCTAATCATGTGAGGAGTGTGATATGTCCAAAATATAAAAAAATACATCAAACCATATCGATAAACCGACAACATAGACCAACATCGCTAGTTTTGAAGGCGGAGTGATAAACATTAATCATTTTTTCACAAGAAAAAACGTTGTTTTGAATATATTATATGAAGTAAAGCAGGTCCATGAAGTCATTACATTTTCACATACGAAGATTGGAACCCAAATATCCATCCGGAAAAGTGGAAGTCCACCCCGGACAATGATAGAAAAATACCCAATGTATAAAACCCGGTAACGGGTCCACCGCTTGAATTATCGACAATACGAGAAAGCATCGAATATGCTAGAGGCATCTATAAAGAGGTGAAATAGCACTGGTATACTGTAGAATAGTAAAGCAACGGAGATAGAGTACGAAGCGTCCATTGTTCCAAATACAAATTAAAGTACCAATCCTTGAACGAGAGAAACGCTAATCATGTGAGGAGTGTGATATGTCCAAAATATAAAAATGCCATCGAGACCATATCAAAAAACCAACAACATGAGCCGGCATCGCTAGTTTGAAGCGGAGTGATAAACATTAATCTTTTTTCCACCGAGAGAAAAAACAGCATTTTGAATATATTATGTGAAGTAAAAAATTCCATGAAGTCATTACATTTTCACACATGAAGATTGGAACCCAAATATCCATCTAGAAAAGTGGAAGTCCCACCCCATACAATGATAGAAAAATACCCCATGTCACATACGGGGACAGAGTATAAAACCCGGTAACGGTCCACATGGAGATTATCGACAAATGCGAAAGCATCCAAATATGCCCAAGGCATCTATAGAAAGTGAAATAGCCGGTATGTAGAATATTAAAGCAACGGATAAGTCACAGCGTCCATTTTTCCAAATACAAATTAAAGTACCCAAAATCTTTAACGAGAGAAACGCTAATCATGTGAGGGAGTGTGATATTTCCAAATTATAAAAAGACCATCAAACCATATCAATAAACCGACGCATCGCTAGTTTTGAAGCGAGTGATAACTTTGTCAACACATAAAATAGTATCATAAAAGCGAGATACGGGAAATGTGCAAAGACATGTCTTGTTGATACACACCCTCACAAAAAGCATCCATGATAGAGAAAAAAATATGTATAAACCCGGGGTCTATTGTATGTTACGCTCGCTTGTTCCTGGAAATAAAAACCATCTGTAGAAACCCAGGCTCGCTTGTAAGATCGGGTTCGCTTGATTCCAAAATTGCTAACCATGTTGCATGCGAGATGTAAGGTTCGAGCTCGCTTGTTTCCATTAGTAGCCCGCTACGGCATCACCCCCATTCGCCAGCAAAGGTTCTGTGAATATACGAGAGAAAGAGTATAATACGTAGACCATATAAACATGGCTCTATATTTCAAAAAACGAGTTTAAAATAGAAACGGGGCAACATTTTTTTCTAAGTAAATTTAATCTATTAACGATGGGAATAAAATTACAGGAAGTCAAAATCGTTGCCCGAGACTCATGGCAAATTTGTCATCGAAAAATCAAAAAATTAAGGCGCCTCATGCGGAAACTGATCTGAACGTTTAATTTACAAAAATTCAAAAATATTACAAAGGTCCAACACGGTAAAATAATCTAAAAGCGACCCAATTAAGTTGGTCGCGAAGCAAGAAAAAAGAACTACTCCTCCGGCTCCTCGACGATTTGGCACCATTTTTCGGAAGGTCCGGGATCGGCAGGTGCTACCTCCACATTCATGCCACGGCTCCCTTCCTTAAGGCACGAATGTTGGCCGGCCTTTTCCGAGCTGCGACTGCCGGATGGGTGCATTCTTCCTCCATTTGAGCCTCCTCGCGAAAAACCACAATATTGTTGTGATTCGTGGGCGGTTGAGAGAGCGATTAAAGGAAAATTGCGCAATGCGCGTCGTGAGAGAAGGTGAACTAGCGGTGGGGAAACCGAGTAGCGAGGGGAATCCATACGGTGGCCGAATCCTACAACCCGACCCGCCCACTCCTATTATTTGGATGGCGACTGCGTAATAATCATTGGGCGGCCGGAAGTCGACTCGGTTGAGGGGGGGCTGGAGGGCGCGCATGGGTTGACCTCTAGTGCTCCCCCTGCTGACAATGCATGCTTTGACGCGGGCGGGCGACATGGGTGCGGTCGCACTAGTAGTGGGCACAAGAGGAGATGGAGAAGCAGAATTCAAGAAACATAGGAAGACGGGACAAGGACCGGACAAGATAAATGCGGATATGCGACAAGGTCTACGCGATTCGGTTAGCCACTTCTCCTTCTCGTCACGATTGAGAAGCGAAGTGTAACCCGACGAAGCTCGTCTAAAAAACCATAGCGAAATGTCATTTTATCGACCCGGCTTGCAATGCAATCGAAGGACGCCGCGATCATAATTAATCTTTGATCATTAATGAGAGCCAAAGTCCGGATCATATTGGAGCATGCGGAATCGCTGCGGGAGTGGAGAGTCCGATCTTGAACGGTCATTAAAACTTAATGCGATTAGATGTGAAAACCTTGGAACTTAATTGAACGGCGTTAAAACTTAATGCGATTGATATGAAATCGCCACATCCATGTCCCATCGCCTTAACGCCATCGAATGCACCCGCGGCTAGGGAGCGAGGCAAGTTTTGATTGAGGACACGTGGCGAGGAAATTGATTGCAGCGGATCTTTGTTTGGGCCGCTCACACACTTTGAAATCCGGACCCGAAAAGATTAGGGCGAATTTGATAAGAAATTCGCGTCACAACTCTCCTCGTACGCCAGCCCAACCGGACCCGAAAAATATTAGGGCGGAATTCGTGCAGTTTCGCGTCACAAAATTGGCCGGCCACATTAGGCGGGGATATTTTGGAACGCGGGTGAACTCAATTATGGTTTATCGTCGTTTGAAGTCCGGCGGGCTCGACTTAAGAACAATTTTGTTTGATCCCATCTTATAAAATTTGTGGAGTGTGAGGCACTAGGACAAGGAATTTACGTAACATTAACACAATAAGGGATATCATTGGCTTTTAAAAGCGAAAGGAATTCAAAAATATTTGGTGAAATCTACGTATGAAAAATAAATGGAAGCAATATTACATGTAATAAAAAATGGGGATAGTATATCATTGGGAGGTACTTTAAAGTCAAGATATACCATGATAGCATAAAGTATTTTTGAAGCTATGGATTTCATTGGAAGATTAACAAAATGAGGAGAAAAAAATGCAAATTTTTAATTTTGAGATAATCTGCAAAAAGGGTAAGGAAAATTTAGTACATGATGCTCTTTCTAAAATAGAAGAGGCCTCAAATTTATATCCAATTACATTTTCTATTCCTATGTGGCTAGAAGAAGCTTGCCATAATGGAAAAATGACAATAGTACTAAACAAAAACTAAAATTTATAAAGGATGTGATGAACTCTATGGAGCATTGGGAGTGAAAGAGAGATATACTTTGGTGCAAATGTAGAATATTTTTATGCACGCAAGCATATTTGAATAAAAAAATATTAAGGGAGTCCCATGTCTCTCCGATGGTAGGACGCAGGGTTCCTTAAAACATCTCAAAGGATCAAAAAATATATTTTTGGAAGGAATGAAGAAAGATATTCAAAATTTTGTAAGAGAAGGTCAGGTTTGCATAATAAATAAAAGAGAAATAGTAAAATCTCTAGGTTTACTTAACCATTCCACATACATATTCAAAGACTAGAAGATATATCAATAGACTTTATTACAAGGTTACTGAAATATAAAGGTAAGTATTACATTTTTGTGGTCATTTATATAAACAAATTTTGTAGATTTTTTTTGTAGAGCTCAAAGTACATAAACAACAAGCCAAGTGGCAGAAGTGTCCGTGAAAGAAATTCATAGTCTTCATGGTTTTCCTAAAGTAATAGTAACAAGAAACTTTTGGAAATAATTATTTAATATGAGTGGAGAAACACTAGTTTCCATGAGTTCTACATATCAAACACAATCAAATGGTCAAACAAAAATAGTTAACAAATGTTTTTAAGGTTATCTACAATGTTACTCTTTAGAAAAGAAATATTAATGGATGAAGTGGGTTCGTCAAGGAAGAATGGTAATATGATACTACCTATCACACATCTACTAAAATTTCCCCATTTAAGGCCCTTTATGGATATCCAACTCCTACTATCTCATACTTTTTGCAAGATAAGTCCAAAGTATAGGAAACAGAGTCACATATGGAAAATACTAAAGAAACTTTGAAAATTATTATGGAAAACCTTCAAATGACGTGAAACATGATAAAACAACAAGGGAACAACATTGAAGTGAAAGATAATTTGAGGAGGGTAATTGGGTATTTTTTAGATTATAACATTATAAGCAATCTTCATTCAAGAAAAAGAAGAATAAAGAATTAGCTCAAAAATGTTATGGCCCCAAATAATTATTCATAGGATTGCACAAGTGGTATAGAAGTTATATTTTCCTTCTTCTTGCATTCATAAGGTTTTTCATGTATCTTGCCTAAAAAGGTTTTGGGAAAAAATATGCCAATGTAAATAGAACTTCCAAAATTAGATGAAGAATGAAAGTTGATTCTTGAACCACAAAAAGTTATAGATAAACATTTTGTATCTCTTTGACATATAACCATTATGAAGTACCTAATCAAGTGGAATAATATTCCTCTAGAAGAAGGTACATGGTAAAATGATCAATTTGTGATGAAATACCCACGGCTAAAGGGTTCGTTTGAAGTTTTGACAAAGGTTTTGTTATATGTTTTATATAACGCACGGCGGAATAGTTTTATTGTTTGTTAAGGTCCCACACAGTGATCAAATTTGAAGGGCAGGTCTGAATTTCAATTAGAAGGGCATATATCTATGTCGCCCTTCCATAATGAAAAGCTTTAAAAAAAAACCTTTTCAATTGACCACAATAAATTATTTTTACATTTCATTTTCAGAAAGACAAAACCATCAATCTTTATATTAATAAAATACTGTTACATATACAACAATGAAGAAGGCTCCATATTTCATTGCTTAAATATCTCATTGGCAATGTCAACATAAGTCTTGAAGACACTATTATAATAATTTGGATACATACCACCGGGATATAGGAGATTCTTATGTGTCAGATTGTGTAATGCAATTTTGACTTTGTCTCACAAGGAGCAGCAGCATGGAGGTCTAGATTTTTCTTATAGAACTTTTTTATTATTATTTTAAATGTTGTTTATAGATATGAAGACAACAATGAAATTATGAGCATGGTGGACAATTAGTCAAGCTCATGATGCCAAACCATGATGATGTAAGTTTGGAATTTAACATTTTTACATGTTAAAGACAAATAGTCAAAATCACCGACAACTTAGTATGCCATAATTAATAATCATTCCCTGTTCACTTTTGTTAATAGGTTTATGTCACACGATGATCTCTCTTCTCTGGCATTTACTTGTATTGAAGATCACTATTCTAGAAATAAGGAGTTATTTTCTCCAAAAATAACCCTAGCCAAACATTGACAATGCATCAAGGATATCTTTCTATGCTTCATAAGTACATATGTTCTACTTCTAAATCATGTCTTGGAAGTGGTTGTTTTCCTGGAAATTATTCACCAGTTGGTTTCATACCAAAGTCTTTTTCTCATTTTAAGCATCCAATACATGAAAAAGATAATGGTTTAAAACAACATAAATATTTGAAATTTTGCAAGAATTGTCTGGCACACTTTGAATATTAATTTTGAAGTCAAGTGCATGATGCTATATAGGATCAAGTGTCATTTTGAATACCAAATGTTTCACAAGAAACTTCTCAACATGCTACCTTGCAGTAAGGATTAAATGACAATATTGCATCAACTATTTCCATAATAAAAGTGCACCTCGGTCATAAGACTAAACAACTACAAATGTTGTAGATCTAACAAGACCACACAATCAAATGTATTCCACAAGGCCAATACTGTATGAAAAATGAAAAGGAGTTTGCAACCAAAATACCTTAGGAAACTAATTCAATTAGATACACCAAACCATCAGCAAAAAGGAAGACCAGCCTACTCAAAAGGCAAGCGTTTACCTCCTTTGACAAAATTTTGAGTTCCGAAACAAGGGCCTTTATTGTCTTGTCAATGCCCCTAGTAATTTGAATGGGGTTTGCACCTGCTGCAACAACCTAAACAAAATGGTTTCATTTCAAATTATTTTCCACAAATTTAAGATACAACCATTGTCAGTTTTGTATTTCCTAACAAGCTCATAAATTTTGACAAAAGAACCAAAAAATTTTAATACCTGATAGCAATTTTTTCACTCAAAAACTATCTTAGACTCAATAAGCCCAACCCAAAACTAAAAAACCAAACACCATAAGACCCTACAAAATGAATAGATGATCTTAATCCAGTACTATCGACAAAAATTTACCTTTACACCCTCACTTATTAAACCCTGTGCTGTTGAATTTTAACTTCAACTGCTGCAGCAGAAGGACGGATGCAGCAGCAACATTTTTTTTTGGAGGTTGCTTGCATGCCATCCAGAAATTTAATTCAGCATTTAAAATTCCTACAAGTTTTTTTTGTAGACGGCCGCAGCCATATTTCTGTACAGGATTGTATTTAAACACAACAACCAACATTAACGCAATTCACCAACCAGAAATTAAACAAACAGAAATTTACCCCCCAGTTTTGTAAATTCAAAAGGAGGACACGTGGAGCATTAATATTGGATCGCATTAAATTGAAGGGAATCTGAAAACCTGAAAACCGGACCCGAATTTTTTATAAGGCACATTGGATTGAGAATTCGCGTTACAAATTAGGCAGACGTCAGCATCCCATTTTGGAACGCGAATTTGGTTTGAAATTCAATCTATTCAGACTTTTGAAGTCCGACGAAAAGGGTTCTTTAATGTTTTGATAATTTAATTTTATGTATGCTTTAATATATACATATGTTTTAAACATATGTTATATAAGGTGGGCCATAGAATTTAGTTTTAATTTTATTTTCTTAAACAGAGGGTTTATTATAATATGTTTTTTTTTTTTTTTTTGGAAAGAAAAAAATGATGTTTTTATTAACAGTGCATATAACAAAACATTACATTCCCATCATGAGATGATAAGAAAACCCGATCCGAAACAATTTCCATCATGACAACTTCTAAGGAAGAAGGAGTCAAAAATGAAAAAAATATGTGGGGATCATACAAATATGGGGGCATAACACCCCAACCAGATTACGAGTCTAGATAAAGAAAAAACCAACAGAGCAGCCCTTAAAAAGGGGAAATGTTGTCATCTGTTACTAAACTCAGCAGGATTAAAGAAAAAAGCATAATGATCATAGGCAAAAACTGGCTCGCTTGATGTGTCATATGTTGGCTCTATAGAAAGCTAAAAACCATTGCATCTTATGTGAATAAAACCTATGTTGTTATGAAGAAACAACTTGAAATCAGTATAATGGAAACCGACTCTCCTGTTGCATAATTATATGTTACGGCATATAAAAATAAAAAGGACAAAAAAGCTTGGTAGTTTTTTTTATAGACAGTACGTAAATTTTTTATTACACAACAGTGTGTAAAAAGTGAAAGACTGAGTGTAACTTTTTAAGTGTGTATGCACAGCAGTGCGAAAGGGAAAAACACAGCAGAGTGTTTTAGAGACAGAGTATGTTTGTTTTGAACAAACAATGAGTTGGTTTTATGCACTGCGTTTTGTAGCAGTCATAATTTTGTAATCCCTCTCAGTGAGGAAGTAGTGTAATAGTTTTTTTTTTGAGTTATTGAAGGGAATAGAAGTTTGTTTTCAAAGTATTGAAACTCTGTCTCCTGTCAAAGAAATTTTTATTTTCTCTATGTTAAAAGAAGGGAGATTTATTCTCCATTCATTGTTCTGGAATTTTTCAATATTCCAACATGTGCAAGAACAACATATGTTGTGGTTCCATCCCCAGCTAAATCATTTGTCTTTGTCGCAGCTTGCCTTACCAACTTGGCCCCAATATTTTCAACTGGGTCCTCTAATTCAACCAATAAAAAGGCCAAAACCATAGCATTGAGATACATTTCATTACACTGTTAATAACAATAAAATTTGACTCATCCATAACCCTTTCCTTTTATTGTTGTGAAAAGCTTTATGCATTACTCTAATGTGGCTAGTCCATAGGCCAAGTAGACCACTCAGTAACAAATATGTTTCCTTTCACCTTTGAGTTTTCAAATTATGCCTACCAAATCTAAGACATTTAAGAGGGGGAACTAATACAATGTTAAAAATAAAACCAGAGCACACATCTACAAATTACCTCCTTAGCTACTGTCACACCATCATTAACTATTTTCGGAGAACCATGCTTGCTCTCCAAGACAACATTTTTCCCTTCGCCCCAAGGGTGACTCCAACAAGATCAGCAAGTTTGTTCACACCGCCCGCAAGACAAATTGACAATGCTTTCAGTAAGTGTGCAATTGAATGCCAGACCATATGCCAAAACAACCCTCCATGAAAAATTAAAATAACACATTAAAATCGAATATAAGTGGACAAGGAAAGATCCACCGCAGTGAAGTTTCACGTGCAGGTGACCTTCCTTTAAACATAATTTTTTCTCTGACCTGCAATTTTTTTGTCACCGAGCCATCCTTGTTGAAGTAAAACTCCTTTTCCATAGCTCTTGTATTAACTACCTTCTCTCTGTCGCGTAATCTCAGAGTCCCTCTTCTTCTTGAGCGATTAAAGGAAATGGGTGAAAAAACTGAAAGAGAAGACAATTGTCTGCCATAATTATCAAACATTGCACCCAACTTCTTCCCCTTTCCATCGTTACCCAATGAGGTAGATGTGGCAATTGTTGTCATACTGCCCAAAGCAGAGGCCATCTTCTCTTATCCTGAATATAGAATTACAAGATCTTCATATTAGTATGAACCTTAAAAAACATGACTCCCATTGCTAAAAACCACTTTTAAGTTGTAATAGGCAAACTAAACAACTATCGCAACTTTTGGAAACTTCTGGAGCATTAAGAGAGAAACAACCAAAGAGAAATACAACCACAATCCTCATTTTAATGAGACTGGACTATATATTTGCATTAAGATAATAGAAATAAATCACGACTATATTAAGGCCAGCATAAAACAATCTTTAACCAATGTCTCTTGCGGCCTTCAGGTTGCCATGCTAGAGGTTGCATATTTTTAATTTAAATTCTTGACCTCTCGTGCCCATCTATGAATGCATCCAATGGGATATCTACATCAAATGTTCCTTTATATCCCCAAAAAAAAATTCCCTACTACAAGAGCACCAATATTGATGGATCACCCCACAACATCCCACCCACTAGAAATGGTGAAAAAGGAAACCCGAGAAAACTTCTGAAATATCTCAAGATGACTATATGGGTGGTTCTTATGAATCAACCAACCATTCAAAACATGCTCATCAATCCAAACCATGAGTATTATGTGACAATATTCAAGCAGACACTGAATTGGATTTCTGAAGCTATGTTAGAGAAACCCTAAACTCTCACTGAAAATAGGTGAAATGTGGCACCACTCAGAGATTGACATGTGCCAATTGGTACAAGTGGCAGACAATTGGCATGCTCAAACAACAAGGTGATGCAGGAATGACATGAGGGAGAAAATATCAGAAAAGCCCCAAATCTGGAGAACTAAAGCTCATCACCAACCTGAGATTGACAACTTTACATGATGTAACCTATGAAATCGTAAATGGAGAAATCATAGTAATAATAAAGTAACCTATGTAACAATAAAGTTGGATTCATCCTGGGAGTGGTAATGGGAGAAATCATAGTGAACAACAGAAAACATGCAGAGTTGCTTACAATCAAATAGATGAAAAAACACATACAAAAAACCTAGATAATAATCATGAACAAGCTTAATATTGAATTATGAACTGTAAAGGAACTTAAAAAATGTGACATTATGAACCTGGTCAAGTGCACAAGAAAAAATATCCTATACATGACCCTAGTTGACCAGTTGTATTGCTCATGATGCAAGAGGATTTGTACCTACACTGCCAAGTCAATCAAAATCCATCATTATCTATACAATAAATACAAGTAATTGATGTAGTATTTTTTACTCTAAGATGAATTCTTATGATAATGTTAGAACATATGTTGAAAATGTCAAAACATACCTGAATAAGCTCCTCTTCATTTCAAGAACAATTTATTGGAGTCGCATGAACTTGGAACAAGCCTCCCACGATCTGAAAGAGTAGCAACTAAGTCAACAGTGACTTTTTTGTTGCTACACTAGATCGAGGGAGGCTTGCTCCAAGATTAAATCGCTCCAATAAATTATTCTCTACTAAACAGGGCCAACCACGTGAAGGTGGAAGCTCTTATGGCCCCTCCCCCCCCTCCCTCACATCACTCTCAATTCCCCAATACCCAATCTATATTTCATTTTTTACTTTCATGAGCATAAAAAAAAATATTCAATAACTAATAAAAAAACAATTCAACAAAAAGTACGCAAGGAAACATTGCAATTAATGCTTGACATAAAAATAGTAAGATAAATGAGTTTTTTATATAACACAAAAAACGTTCCAAGTATGGTAACGTTTGTCTTATAATAATACAATATTTTACATTATCAAATTTTCTTTTTCTTCTTCCTATTTCTAAAGCTCCTAATTAAATCATCAATATCATCGTGCTCTGCTGCTGTTTTGTGCCTTTCGACCTGCACTGCTGACCTAGTTGCGTAGTCACGATGTCTGGTCTCATCCAGTGACGGGGCATCGCCTACAAAAACAGATAATATTAAATTTTAATTGTCAGTTTTTAAATATCATTGAACTAGTTCGGTAATATTAATAAAAAATTGCAATGAGATTATTTACCTGGTGCACCAGTTGTCGCCGCTGACCTAGTTGCGTAGTCACGATGTCTGGTCTCATCCAGTGACGGGGCATCGCCTACAAAAAAAAAAAATATTAAATTTTAATTGTCAGTTTTTAAATATCATTGAACTAGTTTGGTAATATTAATAAAAAAAATTGCAATGAGATTATTTACCTGGTGCACCAGTTGTCGCCGTTGACCTAGTTGCGTAGTCACGATGTCTGGTCTCATCCAGTGATGGGGCATCGCCTACAAAAACATATAATATTAAATTTTAATTGTCAGTTTTTAAATATCATTGAACTAGTTCGGTAATATTAATAAAAAAAATTGCAATGATATTATTTACCTGGTGCACCAGTTGTCACCGCTGACCTAGTTGCGTAGTCACGATGTCTGGTCTCATCCAGTGACGGGGCATCGCCTACAAAAATAGATAATATTAAATTTTAATTGTCAGCTTTTAAATATCATTGAACTAGTTCGGTAATATTAATAAAAAAAATTGCAATGAGATTATTTACCTGGTGCACCAGTTGTCGTCGTTGGGACTGTTGCCCTGTCTTCCTCTCTGGTGGTAAGATCCTCAAGGGAAACATTCTCTGTCATTTAAACAAAAAATGTTATAAGGACAACCATCAAGGTATAATTAGAAAAAATTATAAATGGAAATTAATTACCGTCACGGCCCTCACTGATAGTAGCATTGTCGGCCTGGTCCCCACTACAATGATCAGGTTGCACGTGAGGATCATCTACATCTGGCTCTAAAACTAGGTTATTTGCCTCGTCGGTAGTGCTGCTCCCCTGATTTAAACAAAGTTGTTAGAAATTAAATTTATGGAAGAAAACAAACATATTGAAAGGTTAATGTTTTACCTTATCAGGCATTCTGGATCTTGGGACCTGCCCCAAGCTTCTGCGACGTTCAACTACGGCTTGATAGCCGAAATGGAAAGCGATATTTTTATCTTCCTCTATAGTTTATGTTCCGAAGTCATCACCCTACATTACATATGATTGTGTATTTTTAATCATATTTGATAGGATTACAAAAACGTTGGAAGGCGATACAATTAATTATAAGATGTTTAGCTACTTAATTACAATTCTTGCAGCTAATTTCAAGTAGCCGCCCTGGCCTATCTTATGATGGCCCTTTTTCTCAATCCTAGATTTGGTTGCCTTTGAGGTGTCAGGCAACATAGCATCAACAAAATTGAAGTTAGATATGATGTAGCACACTTTTATTTTAGACATAGAGAAAATTAAAGCTATTGAATTAAAGTTGTAATTTACCTTGCGGGTCCAGTTGGCATTTTTCCTTCTTTCTTTGCCCTTTTCTCTTTTCCGTCATGGATGAGTGCTCTCCACTCACTCTCTGGAACTGTGAGAGAACGCTCGTATCTAGGGTTAAATTGAAATTGTGTCCTATAGGTGTCCCTGGTATATTTCAAATATTTGTCGGCTACCCGAGCCACCGCTGTTCTGTCAAATGTGCCGACCCCAAAAAGGGCTTCTAGATAATCTAGAAGTTCTTTTTTCAGGTTGGAATTCTAGGAATTCCACCCTGTGCGTATGTTTGGGCCAAAAATTACCAACGCATGGCTCTCCAGAAACCTGTAGAACTCATTGTTTCCTACACAGAAAAAAAAGAAGAAGAAGATATTATCATTAATTTAAAAATAAAAATCATGATAAATATGTTTTAGATAAAGTACATGAAATAGTTAAAATATTAAAATTTACCTGGGAGTTGTACATGCTTTATAGGGACACCTTCATTGTTCACCAACAACGTGCCATTAATGGTCCCTGTGGAGCTGACATGTGTAGCTCCAGGAAACGCAATAATGTAGTTGGCCATATTAGCCTCATCATTGCCAACACGTTCAGCAGTTGGCTGGGTGTCAGCTTGGGCAGGGTGTGTTTCTTGGCTAGCACCTAAAGGAGTAGAAGGTGTACGAGAGGGTTGTCGGGCAATCTCTTGCCCTTGTGTCCCACTACCACCAACACCGGGTTCAGCAAATGCCAGAAAACGCTACATACAAAAGAACTTTTTGTTAGTTTAGTCAATGTAAAAATTAAAAATCAAACTATCACAATTCATCTCATGCAGAACAAAAAAAATATCCTTTTGACTTTTTATTATTACCTGATATGTTTCTAGCTGGCTCATAAGTTTTTTTATCCTTTCTTCTGTTTCAGGTGTTTGAGGCGCGTCTATCAAAGTATTAAATTCCGACCTTACATCTCGTGCATTTTTTCGCAACAAGAACACTGGAGATAGGGATGAAGAAAGCTCTTCCTCAAAGAGGGAATCATCAAGCGTACCATGGCTAGGTGTCTACATATTTGAACAAAATTAATATTATTTCAATTATGTAAATAACTAAAATACCTGAAGATAGAGCAATGCTAGCACTTTACATGTTCTTCTGCTGGCCTCTTTCCGCGATCATCCCGTCTCGGGGTTGTTCCTGTACTTCCCTGATCAGTCTGCCACATTGCAATAAAATTATAAATGTAAAAACTTGAAAACAATATCTAACTTGAAAACACAAAATGAAAGCTGAAATAATTTCTAACAAGACACCGGAAGACAGAGTTAGAGTTTCAAATATGCCTTGCATTGAATTCAGTCCTGGAAACATGTCACTGCACATTAAGGCACCCAAACAAGAGACAAGTTGACAATGAAGACCTTATTGAATGTATTGTTGGAGCAACTTCTAGTAAACTTGTTGTGAAGACCTTGAGGACATTTTTGGAGCAACATTGTTGAAGCTGATGGTATAGCATTGTTGGAGACGATCTTGAAGGGCCTTTAAGTGAAGCTTTTGGAGCAACTATTGAAAAATCCTTAGAGCATTTAAGTAAGGCACTTTCTATCTTCCATCACCTTTTTCCTTTCAATATCCTTTAAACAATTTTGTTGATATTTAATGTTTAAAATCACATTATAATTCCTTGATTATAAGTGTTTGGGGACTTTCCCTTTGAAATTACCCAAAAATACCCTGGCAATTTTATCTTTAGGATGCATGTCGGACCCTATTGTTCAATATTTTGATTGATAGTAGTAAACATAGAGAGTTAGGGGGCTCTTGACTTGGTTTGGTTGGGCCATTAGATCCCTAACATATACTAGGGAGAACCCCCCTTGAGTTGGAGGAGAGCTAGCCCGAAGTGAAAAGAGGTTAGTGAGGTGACAATGGGGCTATTGAATTACACATGGTATCACACTTTAGCTTTAGGACTTTATCTTGAGAAGTGCGAGATTTTGCTATATCAATTCTCAAATTGTTTACAACACTATTGTTAAGAACTAATAAGAAGTGATGCTGAGGGGTTTTTGGGTATAAGAAACAATACCATTTAAAAAAATCCAGGTTCCCGGCCCTTTTCATTCCTTCAATTGGGGCCTAGGGGTATACAGAGTCGGTCTTTACATCCCTCCATCAGAGATCATTTCTCTTATTGCATTTCATTTTTAGGTGTCTCATTCCGCTCATTCATCCGCATTCCGTTAGGTGCATGCCATTTTCCGACGGAAGGGCTTTGTTCTCTCATTTTCCCTCATGTTTGTACCTATTGGGTTGGTCAAAATTTATCAAAATTCATCAAAGTTGAGTTGATGTCATTTACAGTCATAGATGGTATTTTGGTCAAAAAAGAGTCATTTCACTTTCTAGGTCTAGGGTTTGGTCTTCAGAAATGTTAAATAATGCCCGCAGGCCATGAGGATGTATTCAATAAGTTTTCATTTCAAGATTTTCATCGTCAATAATGCTCAAGGATGTTTCTTCTTCAAAACTCGTTGTTATCACTCGTGTTTTCCTAGAAGTTGTGTAAGAGGAAAGTATACCCGAGGTAACCACAAACCAACCTTTTAGATGCAGAATCTAGCCAATCTGCATCCAGAGAGGGCTCTCTCTTTATGATTTATCTTTGTTCTTTAAAGGTTTTAGGCTAGTTATAGATTCAAAGTTTGTTTTGGGAAAATGGTGGAATCCACAAACTAAGGGCAAGGTTGAGAGCTTTCAGTCCATTGGGCTATGGAGTCAAAGGATGGCTTTACTGGATTTCTATTCTAAGCACAATATGGTATTACAGGGCAAGATAGCTAGACAGAGAACAATCCTTAAAATTTAAAGTGGATGGGATGATCTTGAAGGGATGAAAGGCAGCTAAGAATCTTTCACCATGTTCAAGAGAAAGAAGAGAAATGACTACAAGCAAAGAGCAATGAAGGATTCTTTGTTATAGTAATCAACAATGATTAAATTAGCAAAGCAGGAGCATTTAAGAATTCATGCTTATAACTAATTTAGAAGAAAACATTAAGAATAATAACATTTGAAAACAGAGTACAATTAAGCAAATTCTGTTTCAATCCTTTATGTAATTTATTCAGAAATGGATATGATGATATGATAAACTAATATAAAATTTCAAACAAAGGGTAGAAACACTTATTGAACTGTAGTCCAACACATGAATCCTGCAACAAGTCCAGTGCTTCAAATCGTCATCCAGTAAGCCACAAGTAAATTTCTCCAAAAGCTTTTATTCCGAAAATCTCAGTGTTACAGCAGAGTAATAGAATCCACCCTCAACTCTCTCTTTGAGGGTTTATTTATACAAAAAATAATCCTAACAATCTAACTCTATCCTAGCCAATAATCCAGGCTGACTTAAAGCATATTTACAAACAAACAAGAGACACATGGTCTCGTAAAATAGAATAATGAGTAACGGCTGATGTGCTGTTCCTTTCTTCATGGACGTGCTAAGGATAAGTGCTTAAAATAGGGCTCTGTGCTGTTCTTTGCGTATTCCTTTGACTTGTTGAATACTCTTTCTTCTTACGGATACTCTTTAACCTTTCATCTGATACTCTTTCATCTGCTTTTCTGTTTTTTACCATTTACTCAATAGTAAAGATAAACTTTTATCCTGAAAACATTTTTTACAAAATTTCCAGCATTTCCTTCCACCACTGATCATCTGGTATCATTGTTCTTCTGAGTTTCCTTAAAGTTTCATCTGCTTCAGTAATTTTATAAAAAGTGGGCTCGTTCGGAAATAGATACTTTAGTTCATGCTCTAGATGAAATAGATTCCTCACTTTTTCATAAATACTTTTCCCGGTTGGTAATACAGGTTCTGATGAGCTAGTAGAACCTATAGCTGTATTTTTAGCATGAGCTTTTATTCTTTTTTCATATGTTTCCAAGTCTACTATCTGATCCTCTGTGAGCATGGGACTTGGCAATTCACTGTCCAGCAAAGCTTGAAACTTCTCTCTGAAAACGTTGATGTCGACCAAAATGTCAGTACATTTTCTTTCTAGATTTTGCATGAAAGTCCTCTTGGTGAAAACTCTCTTTGCTTCCAAAACTACACCTGTTCTGTCATCAATTCCTAACAATGCAAGCTGTTGTTTTGTTCTGGAATTCAAAAATTGAATGATCTGCTGGGCATGCTCCAGCTTGCCCCTTAATTCATGTCTAGTTTTATTTATTTCCTCTTGTGCTATCTTGACTAACTCATTCTGCTCAAAAATAGCTTGGATGGAAGGCCAAATATCTCTTATTAAGTTAATGATGTTGTCCCAAAGAATATCATTTATTTCATTTAGAGGCTTTTCCAGTGAAAGATCTTTGTGCAAAGCCTCAACCAATTTCTCCAATCTTTTTATTTCCCTGAGGTTGTCAGCGGCTGTCTTTTTGGATGTGTCATATTTTCCCTCCAATTTTGTTAATTGTAACTTTGTTTCTTGGAGTTCTGTGACCTTTAACTGCAAACTCTCCATCTGTTTAATTAAATCCTCAGAATTCAAATTAGAAATGTTTACCTGAGATGGTTGTTCCTGTTGTCCTGTAGTTGTAGTACCTGTTGTTGAAGTTTGCTTGATGATTTCCTGTTCCTGCAATGCTTTTTCCAACTCCTTTTCTGTTTCATTTAGTCGCTCCGTCAAATTCAAGAGCAACTCCATCATTTCTTCTTGTGAATTTCCTTTTATAATTTCCTGTGTCTGGGGGTGCCTCGAGGCTGGTATTTTCAGCTGTTTTCTGAGTGCAGCTATATCATCCTCTTTCTTTTTTATCAGTGCCTCAATACCTTTAGTGTCTTTGGGATTGTGACCCAAACCAATGATGATCTCTTCTAGAGACTTTATTCTATTGTCCTTGGCTTGTGAGGAGGCCCTTTCAATCTTCAATGTTGCAGTAGTATTATTCAAGGAATCTTGTAGTGTTAAAGCTGCCATGGCTTTGTTGGTGAGAGTAGAATAAACCATTTCCCCTGTTTGCCTATGAAGCTCTATCTGATCCAAGGGATGGATATCCTTTGCTAACACTTCAAAATTTGTTCTGATGTAATCTGTTGCCGAAGTTGGCTTTGGCACTTTAGCTTTGAAGTGGCTCATTTGCATTTTACCTTGTGAAAGATCAAATGCTGACATCAACCTTTGCTGATTGTGAGGAGCCATCTTCATATACTGATCATAGACCTTCATTTTCAATGGTTCATTCTTTGTTTTGATATTAATGAAGGTTTTCTTAATGTCTCCAGTATCTGTCTTTGGCGGTCTGAAAGAAGATACTTCAGTGATTAATTGCTTTTGTATCCCTTTCTGGCTTATGTTTGTTTCACTTGCTGTACCTGTTTGCTGACTATCTTCCCTACCATCATCAAATACTTCATCTATAATCTCTACATCCGGAGGTGGATCAGACTTGTGTTTTTTAGCTTGATAAACTTGTGGGGCTCCTTTTGAAGGTGTGGTATCTGGAGCTGGCCTCTTTTTCCCTATTTCCGCATTCAGTGGAGTTTGCATCTCTGGAACTTGGATTTGCTTTGCTGGTGTTTGAGAAGCCTGAGATTGTTCTGGTGCTTTGGAACTCTGTGATTTTTCTGCCATGACCAGGGTTTCAACGACCTGAACTATAGGTTCTTTTCCTTTACCCTTGGGCTCTGCTGCTACTGATGGACTATCTTCCTGTATAGCTTGTTGTAGAGTAGCTGCTGAAGATGTGCCAATGTATGGTACCTGCATTTGATCATATGTTTCTAGGTCAAATTTCTTCTCAACATCTTTCATAAGTTTATTCAATTTGGCAGCTCCACTTCCCTCTTCAACCAGTGTTCCTTTAACCCATTCATCTTGATTTGCATACTGTTCTATGTCAGGAATTATGTGATGTACATAAGGAGATGACTTATTTTTTAACCTTCTTTCACAAATGAAACCAAAGGGGTCATAAGGGACCCAACGGAAAGATGTCTGGAATTTTTTCTCTAATATAAGTTCTGCATCTCTTTCAGCTTCTCTAGAATTGCAAATGAAAGGACCTAACTGGCTTTTGATCCTTAACTGTGCTTTCTTCTTTACATTGCAGAAATGGATTACATCCGAGTTATTCATCTGTCTAAAGTATTCCAAAGAAAAAATTCTCATTGGTACATATCTGGGTAACTTGAATGGATGTAATTCACATCCATAAATCCTGATGACTGTATGGTTTTGGTACAAGTACCAATCCCCAACTTTATAACTTTTTGACAATTGCAGGGTCTTTTTAATCTCAGTACTAAGCCTAGGGGGAGAAACTCTTGTTAACAAGGTTGTAGCAGGGTGTACGAACTGATCAATGAATTCTGAATAAGAGTAGGGAGAATCAGAGGACAAATGAATGATGGGGGACCAAAAAATAACAGACCTGGGATTACCTTTAGCATCAAGTTTCTGAACAGGAAAAGGGAATTTGTCTGAGTGATAGAAAATTATGAGATGATAGATAACTGAGGAGTACTTGAAAACCTTTTCATCATCTAGCCTTAAAAATTGATCATGGATTTTGTTGGCAATGAAGGAAGCATAATCATACTTAATCTCAGGAGGCTTCCCAGGGGTAAAGATAGATAGCAAAGCCAGAGTTATCTCATCTACATACTCACCGGTATTGAATCCTAAGACAAAGGATATTACATTCACAATAAGCCTTCCCAATTGATTGAAAAAGTAAAAACCATAGGGGGGAGTCCCTTTTGGCTGATGCTCAGGTAACATGAAATACTGACACATTGCTTTCAATTTCTCTGGAGTTATCAGTCTGGTTTTCTCAATCAACCCTTCCATGGATAGAGGTGCTAATTCTTGTTCTGGCTCAAATTGTAACATAGCATTGATAGCCTGAGGTGTGATAGGGAACAAAACACTTTGATCAGGAGCTAATATAGCTCTTTGTGCAGGATCATAATTTGCATGACAATAATGAATGATTTCAGGGAAAACGTGGACTGTAGGAATAAAATACCTTGGGAGATTGGATTCCCACAACCCTATAAGATCTTGCCCCTTTAAGTGTTCGTCTCTGCAGCGACAGAAGCTCAAACGGGGACTTTCATCAAAATGCAGGTCTTTTATTTGGAAATCTTCATCTATCAGAGGTAAATAGTCCAAATCTCGGTGGGGAGCATTCAAAGGAGTGATATTTAGAGCAGTTGGAGCCTCCATTTTGGTTCTTGTGGATTCAAACTGGAGGTTTTAGTTTTTCTTGCAGACCGGACAGGATATCTGACGAATGAGGAAACTGGAACAATTTGCAGGTTTGGGAAGCAAATTTACAGGTTTTAAATCTTCAATGAGGACTCAGAGAGGACTTTTAACCATTTTTTCAGAGAAAAAACAAAGGAAACTAAGCTTGACTCGCAGTCGGGGCGCGGAATGATAAATACCTGTTTTCGGACGGAACTGGTTCCTTAACAGGTAATGAACAATGGCGGGGACGTTCTTCAACACGGGCGCAGCTGAATTTCGGAGTGAATTGGTGTATTTGCAGTGGAATTTGAAATTGCAGCGGGAGCACTGTCTCTTTCAGAAACTAAAAATAACTGAAAAAACACGAAAATGGCTTATTTACAAGTCAAAAGGGTTTTTGTCTTTTTCGAGGTGATGACGTCATTTGACGTACGGGGTGACGTAAGGAAGTGGGGCCGGCGGTATGCGGTAGGCGGTAAGCGGTGAGCCCGCACCGCTTATGGACGAAGGCGGTAAAAGACGCGAGGGGAGCGATTCCATAGCTCTAACGCCACGTGGATGGTCTGACTAGTCAAAACCACCCATTCCCCGCTGGGTAAATAACTCACACGGGATGGGCAGCGGGATTGATCATGACCGTCGATCAATGGAGGGATGATCCGACGGCTGAAGGAAAGGGAAACATGCGGGGGATTGAAAAGTGGGCCCGGCGGGATTTACATTCGTTTAACTGTTATTTAATCGCCCCGGGAGGATTTCGATTGGTAAGTGAAAGGTTATTAATTAGTTCAACTAACTAATTAATCCCATATGCAAAGGTAAAGGGTCGAGGCGGAGTTTGGCCAAGTGGAATGCTACGTGGACGGAATACAATGGCGCAAGACTCCGTCGCATTTTATTCTTGTTTTTGGTGTTAAACACATATATTACATGTCTAACGCTTTTTAGATATATTTTATTATACGATGAATTAATTAATACACAACTAATTCACCATAGGGCGGGGATTAATGTATAAGGCTATAGTTTTAACCAAAGGGCTTTATAAAGTGGGGTGTTTATTTTCAACATGTGGGAATATATACTTTGGTAAAACATTATAATAAAGGGTTTTGGGGATATTTATTAGAAAAGGGAGTTATATACTTAGGAAAAGGGGTTTCACTAGGGATTTAATATAATAGAGTTAAATGTTAATATGAAAAAGGGCAAGGAAAATCAAAACATCTTTGCACATCTAAGAAAGTGAAAACTTATGAAGTAAATTGCAACATTTTATCTTCAACACTTAAACTTAGAATAACAAGTTGTTTTGAGGAATTTTATGGAATATTGCATCAGTTTCCTAAGTAAAATAGGATTTTACTTAGGACAAAGTTAAAGATGGAAGATAATCAATGATGGATTATTTCAAGTGCTTAGGTCTTTTGATCATTAGGCCGAGGGTCCGGTCCCTCCAGAAGTCAAGGAAATGCCTTGAGCCCCTTTGATCTCCAATTACCTTAGTACTTTTGGGGGAAATTAGTAAAACTCTTGAGGGGGAAAAATGATGGGGAGGTTAATGAATTTGACTTTTCTTGCTGTGATTTTCCAGTGTATTTTCTGCTTCAGTACTTTTGATGAAAGTAAATGATTAACTAACATGTAGCAGCACCATTCATCAGATAACACTTTGCTGCACCATCTACCTACCCTATCTACTTAACACTACCATTTTGTCTTCTTTATTAGGGTGCATTTAGACTTGCAAACCCTGATCAATCTTTTCTTTTTACATGATAGATCTATCTATTTCTACCCTTATTACATCCAAGGGCTCAGATTAAACTGTTGAGCACCTTAATTCACTCTACCTAGCTACTTATCTGCCAAGATTAAACTGTTTGGCTAGATATTTATTCTCTAATCTATAACATGAAATTGAAATATGAGTAAGCCAAGTTTAAACAGTTTGACTTATTCATGAATTGTGGCAAAAGTTTCACAAGCTGCACACAATTGATTTATTACAACAGAGTAAAAATTAGTGGCATTTGGATTTGCACACTTTCCTTGGTCTATTTTTTGCTTGGGGTTCATTTTTCTCTTTTTGACCATTTTTATTCTTTTTACCCTTTGATCTTTCTTTTAGGGTATACCCTCTTTACATTTTTTAAATTTTTTGATTTTTTTTTGGTTTTTTAAGAATATGGAACACCTTTGCTCAAGTAAGAAGGTTTGAACATATTCCACACTTCCATCAAGTCAATCATGAAAGATGAAACCTATTGATATAGGAGGCTAACACTGGCTCCACTTGGGGATGGCTTTTCCTTGTGGAAAGTCAAGAAGAGCAGGTCAGATGCCTCAGAATGTCTTCAAACTGAAAGTATGAAATCTTCCTTCTTCTGATAGCTTTATTTTACATATGATAGTGAAGCTTTTGGAACTTAGGGCCTTCACTTCGGGCTTCAATTCCAAGAAGTCACCATCCAATCCAAACTGCATTAACAAAAAATAAAACAAGCAAACAATATATTATGTACAAGTTAGAAACATTTAAACATTCTAGTAAATTGGATCGAAATAATGCTTAAGCATTCGACCATTGACTGGTCCTTCTTCAACTTCTGAATTGTCCAAGTCCTTCAAAAAGTAAGTGTTGTTTCCCTACAAGGCATGAATGATATAAGGCCCTTTCCACAAGAAATCAAACTTCCCATGTTTTCCTTTTTCTTCTCTTCTAGAATCCCATCTTAGGACCTTGTCCCCTAACTGAAAATCCTCTGCTTTAGTCCTTTTATCAAACATTTTCTTTAGCTTTTCCCGTAAGACTTGTGATCTTTGGTATACCTCTTCTCTGGTTTGTTGCAGGTGGATTGTTTGATTAATTCTTCTTTGAATGTCATTTGGCTCCACTTGAGCCTCCTAAAGTAATTTCATGACAGGGATTCCTAAAGATGATGGGAATCTTGCTTCCAGACCATAAACTAACTCATATGGACTTGTCCCAATGGATTTCTTGGTTGTAAGTCTGTCTGCCCATAATGCATAGGTCAGTTTCTTATGCCAGTTCTTTTTATTTTCCTCCAACAATTTCTTAATGATATTGATCAAACTCTTATTGGAGGATTCTGCTAGTCCATTACCCCGGGGGTAATAGGCTGTGGAATGGCCTAAAGTAATATGATATTTATGGCAGAAACTAATCATTTTCTTTGATTTAAATGCAGCAGCATTGTCTGTTATAATCTTTTCTGGACATCCAAATCTTGAAAGTATGTTGGTTTCTAGAAACCCTATGATTACAGAATCATTGGACTGTCTACATGGGATGGCTTCAATCCATTTGGTGAAATAGTCTGTAGCAGTTAAAATCCATCTATGTTGCCCTGAAGAAGGGGGTGAATTTCTCCAATAAAATCTAATCCCCATTGTTGAAAGGGTCTTTCTGTGGAAACTGGTTTTAAAGGCAGAGGTAACAACTTTCTTTTACCCTCAAATATCTGACATTTGTGACAACTTGTTACAAATTTCTTTACATCGGAAAATAATGTTGGCCAGTAAAAACCAGCCCTTAAGATCTTGTCTGCAGTGGACTTCCAGTAGAGATGTCCTCCACAATCCCCTGCATGAAATTCATTAAGCACTTTATCAGCTTCATCTTTTAAGAGACAATTCAATAATATTCCTTCATGATTCTTCCAAAATAAAGTGCTATCTAAAATACAATATTTCAAAGATGTCATTTTTAAAAATCTTTGCTTAGTTCTGGACAACCCTGGAGGAGCTTGCAGGTTTAATAAAACATGAATTATATCAGTGTACCAAGGTGAATCTAAGAAAGCTTGACTGATCTGAGGAGTCGCCATCTCCTGCTCGTTATCCAGTTCATTGATATCTAAGGCTTGGCAATTGGTTTCTGTCATAAGTTGTGCTAAACCTTGGCATTTTATCAGTTTGGTTGGTTTAATCTCAATATCATATTCCAAAATGGTAGCTATCTACTTACTTCGTTTACCTTCAATGCCATCTTGAGTCAAAATATCTTTAACTACTGCATTAGGCACATATGCTATCACATGAGAATATAATATGTAAACTCTGAAATCTTTGATTGCTTTTACCAATGCAAAAGCCTGTTTTTCCATAATATTGTACTTTAGAGGTGCATCCCTCATTGCTTTACTAAAAAATGCTATTGGCTTTTCACACCCTTGGTCATCTTTTTGAAGTAAAACAGCTGCAACAGTATGTTCAGAAGCAAATGAAAAAATAATAAAGTCTCTATCAAATTTAGGACTGGTCAGAACTGGTGTCCTTGTTAAAGCCATTTTGATTTCCTCGAATGATTGTTTGGCTTCTATAGTCCAGTCAATGCTTGAATCTTTCCTCAACATGTTAGTTAGTAATCTAAGTAACTCTGCTAGACTAGAAATAAATCTTCTCAAGAAGTTGATTTTTCCTATAAATGCTTGCAATTCTTTTATGTTTCTGGGGTGGGGTATTTGCAAAATTGCTTGAATTCTTTCAGGATCAATCCTAATGCCATCTTTAGAAATGATATGTCCTAAAAGCTTTCCTCCTTCCAAACCAAACAATGACTTCTTAGGGTTTAAAGAAATTCCATATTTTCTGCACTTTATAAATACTTGCCTTAGGTGATCTAAATGTTCTTGATCTGTTTTAGAAAAAACAGTCAAATCATCCAAGTAAATAACCAGAAAATCATGTATCTCTTTAGCAAAAGCAATGTCCATCGCTCTTTGAAATGTAGCTCCTGCATTCTTGAGCCCAAATGGAATTTTGACATATTTAAACGTACCCCATGGTGTGGTAAATGATGTTTTATCCTGATCATCAGGATGAACCAGAATCTGGTTGTACCCTGAAAATCCATCCAGTAATGATATTCTCGAAGATCCTACTACCCTTTGCAGAATGTGGTCCATTTTCGGCAGAGGATAGTTGTCTTTTAAAGAAACTTTATTCAAATTCCTTAAATCGACACACAGTCTGATTTCTCCTGTCTTTTTTCTTGTTGGTACCAGGTTAGAGACCCATTCTGAAAATCTGATAGGAGCTATAATCCCTGCTTCAAACATTCTTTTGATTTCTTTTTCAATTGAGGGTAATAAAACAGATTAATTCTCCTAAGCTTTTGTTTAAAAGGTTTCTGGTCTGGCTTCAAAGGTATAGTATGTTGAATGATGGATGTATCATAAGATTTGAGGTCTTCATAACTCCAGGCAAAGACATCCTGGAATTCTTTTAATAGTTCAACATATTTTACCTTCTGATCTTTTGGAAGAGATTTAGACAACTTAACAATTTTTGGATGTTCTGGTGTTCCTAAGTTGTATTCCTCCATATCGGCTTTAACAGGTTCCATTTTAGGTCTGAATGGAATATCATTTGAGTCGAATAGATCCTCCAAAGGTGTTAATCCTTTGGGTAATTGATTATCTTTTAAATTGATTATTTCTGTTTCATCTATGATCTCATCAAATTCCATTTGTTTCAAATTTTGTATGTCTTTTTCAGTGAACGTGGTTGGATGCAGCATATGAATTGCATTTTCTATTGAAATTTCTATTTTTTGTTCTTTTTCTTGATCAAATTTATCAACAGTTATGTCTTCATCTATATTACAGTTAGAAAACTCATTCTGAAGTGTCAAAAAATTATTGATTTGATTGTTGTTCACAAATACTTGCCAATTCAAAAGATTGTCTGGTATTGCAGGCCTGTGCCTTATCTCAGCTGAAAACTGATGATTGGGATCAAAAGGCAATTTGCATGTACTAGCAAACATTGCTAAACTGTGAGCATGCAAGTTTTGTTTCCTGGGAATCTTGGCAAGTTGGGCTTGTAGAAATGTGTTGAGAATCTCAACAACTGTCTCTCGGTATTGTTTCAGTCTCATGTCCTTTGTTGCACATTCTCCTTTAATTTTTTGGATAATTAGTTCAGAGTCGCCTATGATTGATACCCTAATGCCTCCTAACTTCTTGACATGTTTAAGCCCCAATAAAAGAGCTTCATACTCTGCCATGTTGTTAGTGCATTTGAAATTTAACCTATAAGCATGACCCTCTGCATGATTGTTCTCTACAGTGTGTAACCAAATCCCAGCTCCTGCCCCTAGTCTGTTTACTGAGCCATCAAACTCTAAATGCCATAGAATTTCATGTTCATAATCTTCATCATTTGTTTTAACGTATTGTCTGACAGGAGCTAGTTGTTTAGTTTTTTTAGGTATTTCTCGATCATCTGGTGTTTCTTTGTTTTCAGAGATTTCTTCAATTTTAACCGTGGTTTTGTTTATGACTTCCATTTCAGGAGCTTCTATTTCAGTAGGAAGATCTGACTCAGCATTGTATAGAATAAAAGAATCCATGTCTGAATGTACAGAATAAACAGGGAAGTTTTCAGGCTTCTCTTGGCTACTCACTAAGTACTTCATCAAAGTTTCTCTATATAATCTTTTAGGCTGACCAAATACTGAAATAGTTGCATAAGACATATCTAATTGAATAGATCCTCCAAGTTTAGCACCCCAAGACCTAGACAATAACATACCATATTTAGGTGGAATATCAGCAACTACTATGTCCATTAAAACAGACTTAGAAGGGTATTGAACCAAAGTGACACACAGATCTTTAATCAAACCTAAACATTTTACCTGACTGGAATCAAATGAAAACAAATCTTTGTATGGTCTGGTAATATCTAGATTCAATATTTCCATTACTGCTTTTGGCATCAAATTGTGAGATGCTCCAGAATCAAGCATTGCATTATGGAGTATCTTGTCGTGAACATTCAGGCTTACATAAAATGGAGGAGTCCCTCCACTTTCTGGTTTGCCATTAACCTCAGGGCCAAAAAGAAGTTTGGGTTGATCATCAAGAATATTTACTGAATCATCTAATCCAGTAATGTTAATGTTTAAAGACTTGGAAATCTGATTCCTATAGACATCATGTTTAGCCAATTCTGATAAAGGAACAGCTATCTTGAGTTTGCCTATTTCAGTTTCTAGATTAAAGGGTTTTTCTGTTTGAGCTTTAGTGTTTTGCACAGTTGGATTTTCTCTGTTTACTGGATCTTCAATGTTTTTCTCTTTTTCATGAATGAAGTTTTGCTTTGAAGATGTTTCAGGACTAACTTCTACCGTTTCTTCTACAGTTCCTACATGAGGAGATGTATTGGATTGCTGTTTGTCGATTGGTTGATTGTCAGAGACATCTTCAATTATTGGATTTGAAAAACTAGGAGTTATCCTAGGCAAAATTTGTATTTGGGGAATGTTTTGTACATGGGAAGTATTTTGTACAGGGGGAATGTTTTGTTTTCCTTTGACATTTTGTTTTGTGGTTTTCTGTTTATTTTTCTCTGGTACATCTATCCGTCTACTTCTCAAGTTGTACCGCTTATGAACCTCGTAGATTGCTGTGTCATAGCCTTCTTTGAAATCAAAAGTCTCACCTGAATGAGTGTGGAATGTTTCAAGGATATGATTCTCTTGATCATCCTGAGATAGGAAGACTTCTGGTTCATCTTTGTCCTCATTGACATTGTTTATTTCTACATCTTCTGTAGGTTCTTCTAAGGTTGAACCTTCAACAAAGTTTTCTTGGAAAGGTGGTCTAATGTTTTGATCAGGGACATTCTTTCCAATATTTTGGTTCAGATTCCTCCTAAAGTTTGGGTTTCTTGCAACATTCTGGTTATCAGTAGCAGACTTTCTTTCAATGGTTTCCACTCTATCACCCAATCTTTCCATACCTTTAATGATTACATCCAGCTTCTTTTCAAAAGCTGAAGGTTCTTCATTCATAGGCATTCTTCTCTCTGCCCTAGCTCTGGCTCGTTTTTATATCAGATTTGCTTCTACACTCACCACTATGCTTTGCATTTCCTCTAATGTTTGTGGAGCTCTTTCCCTAAGAGAATAAGCTATATCAGAGTCAAAACCGTCCGGAAATTTGACCAACACGTTATTAGGTGGGGGTCTTAGGTTCAGAGGAACTGCATGATATGATTCATTGAATCTTATGATGTAATCTTGTACGGTTTCATTTGGTCTTCTTCTTAATTTTTCGAATTCTGATAGGATCTGGAGAGGATCCTTCTTTTTCTCCCATCTGTTCAAAAATGCCCTATACAAAGCTTCTAGGTCAGCAATACTGTTCGGGGCGAGAGCCCTAAACCAAGTTCTAACTTCTCCAGTAAGACTTTGTACAAAAATTCTCATACGGATATCATCAGTATCAATCTCATAAAACTCAAAGTAATCTGTCATCCTTTTGGTGTGTTGTTGAGCTGTGTAGGTACCTGATCCGTCAAAAGGTGTGATCTTACTTTGGTAGTCTGCTGGTAAAGCTGGAGGGTTGGCTGGTAACTGTAAAGGGGCATATCGATTAGCCATTGGAAGATAAAGTGGATTGACTAGAGTTGCAGGTATAGTAGGAGGAGATGGAGGTCTAACGGGAGGAGATGAAGGTCTAATCAGAGGAGATGGAGGTCTAACAGGTGTTTGAAAAGTGACTGAGCTCGGAGATGCTTCAGTTACCACAGAAGTATTTGAGCTTTCTTCAAAGGCTTGCTCAGACTGAAGGGAGTTATGCAATTCTCTGTCAAGATGATGTGAAACGAATCTGTATTGCAAATCTTCAAAGAACAAAGGATCTGGAATTAATCTAGATAATTCAGTCTCAGAAAAATTTACAAACAAAGATGTTTCAAATCGTGCATCAAAAGGAATGTCATCAATATAAATAATTTTCACAGGACAAGATGCAGATCTAGAGAGTGGTCTAGAACTACCTGTACTTTCCTGACTTCCTCTTTCATAACTTTCTTGACTTCCTTGTCTTCTAAGAATCCTAGGGATCAGATTTGGATTTTCAAAAATTGGTGGTGGATTTGGGTCAGGGTTTGACCTAGTATGTCGAATCCTTTCTGAAGCCAGTTTTCTTAGAATATGTGTTTTTGGATTTTGGGTTTTAATTGAAAAATAAATACAACTTCTACAAATTCTTTAAGAAATAATGATATGTGATTAAGATTTCCTCAAAGATCTGTTTTAAACTAGAGAATCTGATTGAAAAATTTGAAACTAAGATTCAACTTATAAGCTAAATCAGAGATAGACTGAAACAGCATTTATTTACTTTTGCATTTGCATAGCAAAAGCAATTTCAAAGGCTACCTGGCTGATCTTCAGACTCTGTCTATAGCTTATAAATCAAACACTAGTATCAATAAAATGATTAAGATTGTTTAAGATTATTTTGTGTATAAATAAACCCTCAAAGAGAGTATTGAGGGTGGATTCTATTACTCTGCTATAACATTGAGATTTTCGGAATAAAAGCATTTTGGAGAAATTTTTCGTGGCTTACTGGATGACGATTTAAAGCACTGGACTTGTTGCAGGATTCATGTGTTGGACTACAATTCAATAATTTTTTCTACCCTTTGTCTGAAATTCTATATTAGTTTATAATATCATCATATCCATTTCTGAATAATTTACATAAAGGATTGAATCAGAATTTACTTAATTGTACTCTGATTTCAGATGTGATTGTTCTTAATGTTTTCCTCTAAATTGGTTATAAGCATGAATTCTTAAATGCTCTTGCTTTGCTAATTTAAACATCGTTGATTACTATAATAAAGAATTCTTCATTGCTCTTTGTTTGTAGTCATCTCATTTCTTTCTTTTGAACATGGTGAAAGATTCTTAGCTGCCTTTCATCCCTTCAAGATCATCCCATCCACTTTAAATTTTAAGGATTGTTCTCTGTCTAGCTATCTTGCCCCGTAATACCATCTTGTGTTTAGAATAGAAATCCAGTAAAGCCATCCTTTGACTCCATAGCCCAATGGACTGAAAGCCCTCAACCTTGCCCTTAGTTTGTGGATTCCACCATTTTCCCAAAACAAACTTTGCATCTATAACTAGCCTAAACTCATTCAAAAACAAAGATAAATCATAAAGAGAGAGCCCTCTCTGGATGCAGATTGGCTAGATTCTGCATCTAAAAGATTGGTTTGTGGTTACCTCGGGTATACTTTCCTCTTACACAACTTCTAGGAAAACCTGAGTGATAACAAGATGTGTGACAAAGGTTGCGAAGTTCTATTTAGAACACAAGACTGTGAAGTCAGATCAAGCACCACAGGTAAGACTCTGCTCAAAGGTGTTCGAACAGAGAGCAATGTTTACATTGTGAAAGAGGAAGATGAAGCGTACCATCTTAGAAAAATTGAGGAGTCATGGTTATGGCGTAAAATATTGGGACATCTCAGCTTCGATCACATCATCAGACTAAGCAAGAAGAAAGATGTCAGAGACATGCCAGAAATAAAGAGGCCTTCTAATACCATATGCAAATCTTGTCAATTGGGTAAACAGACCCGCACATCATTTAAGGCCAAAGAGGAGTTGTCAACAAGAAGACCACTCCAGCTTGTGCACATGGATCTGTGTGGACCTGCTAGAACTAAAACACCAAGTGGAGAATCCTACTTCATGCTGATAATAGATGATTTCTCCAGAATGACATGGGTTGCTTTTCTCAAGAATAAATCGGAAGCTCTGGACAAATTCAAAATATTTAAGGCATTAGCAGAAAATCAGACAGGATGCAAGCTGAAATGCATCAGATCAGACAGAGGATGTGAATTCACTGATTATGACTTTGCTGACTTATGCAATGAACATGGCATAAAACAACAATTCACTATTGCAGGAACACCTCAGCAGAATGGAGTAGCAGAAAGACAAAACAAATCTGTTCAACAAATTGCCAGAGCCATGATGCAAGAGAATAATATTGCGCAAACCTTCTAGGCAGAAGCAGTGCACACAGCAGTACATATCCTTAATAAAGCTCACTTAAGGCCAAGCAATGACAAGACTCCCTATGAACTGTGGCATGGAAATCCAGCTCCAATCAAACATTTCAGAATCTTTGGTAGCAAGTGTTACATAAAGAATAATGATGAAAATCTTGGAAAATTTGATGCAAGAGTAGATGAAGGAATATTTCTAGGATATGCATCCAAAAGCAAAGGGCATAGGTGCTACAACAAGACTCTTCGGAAAATAGTAGAAAGCATTGATGTGAGATTTGATGAAGAACTTCCAAACAATACAAGAGATACTGACTGCTGCATTCCATCAGATAACCATGAAGAAGAAGACCAGAATGATGATGAAACAAGCAAGACTATAGAAGATGAAGGGCTGAGCTCGAAAGCCCCCTCAAGATACACTCAGAAGAATCATCCCGAAGATCAAATCATAGGAGATAAGAAAGCAGGGGTCCAGACAAGAAGGCAGCTAACAGAACAAACTGAAGAGGTATACATAGCCATGCTGTCACAAATAGAGCCAAAGAAATTTGAAGAAGATAGCAAGGACAAGTCTTGGGTAAAAGCAATGAATGAGGAATTGGACCAAATTGAAAAGAACGATACCTGGGAACTAGTTCCTCGACCAATTGAGAAAAATATCATTGGTTCAAAATGGGTATTCAAAAACAAAATGAATGAGCAAGGACAAGTAATCAGGAATAAAGCCAGACTGGTCTGCAAAGGATATTCACAAGTCGAAGGACTTGATTACGATGAAACATTTTCCCCTGTAGCCAGAATGGAAGCTATCAGAATGTTCCTGGTATTTGCATGCTACCAAAACTTCAAAGTATATAAAATGGATGTAAAATCTGCATTTCTGAATGGAGACTTAGAAGAAGAAGTATACATGGAACAACCAGAAGGCTTCTCATTGATAGACAAAGAAAACTATGTGTGCAGACTGAAGAAGTCTCTATATGGACTGAAACAGGCTCCTCGTGCTTGGTACTCAAGACTGTATAAATATTTGCAAAAACAAGGCTTTAATAGAGGTGGTGTAGACAACAATCTATACATAAAAGCCCATGAAAATGAACTCCTGATTGTTGTAGTATATGTTGATGACATTATGTTTGGAAGCAACAAAGAAGAACTAGCAAAAGGGTTTGCTGATGAAATGAAAATAGAGTTTGAAATGTCTATGATTGGAGAGCTCAGTTTCTACTTGGGACTGCAAATTCAGCAAAAGAACACAGGTACATTCATTTCACAAGAAAAATACTTAAAAGAAGTGTTGAAAAAGTTCAAAATGGAGGACTGTAAACCTATGTCAACGCCCATGATCACGGGATGCAAGCTGTGTGCTGATGATGGATCTGCTGATATAGATCAAAAACTCTACAGATCCATGATAGTAAGTCTGTTGTATCTGACTGCATCAAGACCAGACATCATGCTAGCAGTAGGACTAGTGGCTAGATATCAAGCAGCACCTAAACAAAACCATCTTCTGGTAGTAAAAAGAATATTCAGATATCTACAAGGAACAACACAATATGGACTTTGGTATCCTAAAGGAAAAAGCTTCACTTTGACAGCATACACAGATGCAGATTGGGCCAGCTGTGTGGATGACAGGAAAAGTACAAGTGGAGGTGCATTCTATCTAGGATAAAGTCTGGTGGCATGGTTAAGAAAGAAAGAAACATCTATCTCTCTATCTACAACAGAAGCAGAATATATAGCAGGAGCAACATGTTGTACACAAGTCATGTGGATGAAGCAAACCCTCCAAGACGTGAAGGTAAGCATTGATGAACCTATCTCAATCAAATGTGATAATACAAGTGCTATAATTATATCTAAAAATCCTGTGCTTCACTCAAAAACTAAACATATCCCAATCAAGTATCATTTTCTCCGAGAACAAGTGGCTCAGAAGATAGTAAAGCTGGAATATGTACCAAAAAAAGAACAGACAACTGATATATTTACCAAACCTCTTGCTAGAGAACCATTTGAATATTTGAGAGATAAACTAGGGGTAGTATCTATAGATGCTACTCTCTGATATGAAGAGAAAGCACAGTTTCAGGGGGAGAAAAAAAATGAAAATATCAATCCAGGGGGAGATCAGCCAGCAAGGAAAGCATGAAACAGGTCCTCAGGATTAAAGGACATAATCTACACTATGAGATGTGCAACCCCTTGCCATTAATGTCAAAGGGGGAGGAAGAGCAGGCAAAGTGTATGCAAACAGAAAAAGTGTATTGCCATCAATGCCAAGACTGTTGGAAATGTTGTCATTGATGGCAAAGGAGCACAAAGGAGCAACACCTGAACCAGCAATAAGGCAAAGTAGAAGACAGGGAATAGAGGTAGCAAAGAGGCAGCAGAGGCAGCAAAAAGAGAAGTAAGGAGCAGCATAAACCTGGGGAAGAGTTAGGGACAGAGTAATGTAGCAGAAGGCCATCAGATTGAAGATCTGACCAGCTAGAAATTTTTGAAGTGAGCGCATGAAGAACCTGTATGGTTAAATCTGTGTTAAGGACTTGATAGATGAATGTGTGTGAACCTACACTCTCTATGTATAATTCGAAGGTGTTTAGTCTGTATGAGAATCTGAGGAAGGTCGACTTATAGTTGATGGTTATAATACAGGGAAGGATTGCTATATGCGCCTGTGTAGAATTAAATTAATTGCATTCATGTTCTCTATTGAAAGCATATGATACCTTGTGTTAAGGAACTATGAATAGAAGTGAGTCGTTGGTAATTGCAGTATGAACCAAGAGACTGTGTTGAGGAATTTCACATGAAAGGCAGAGGAACCTGAGTGCAACGGATTAGGGCGTTGATGAACAGAACCTTGGAAGCACAGAGTAATGGAGCCGTGCGTTATACATATGGTAGGACCGTGTTGAAATATCAGGGAACAAGGGCCACTTATAAAGGATCGGAACACACAAAAGTGCAGAACAAGGCGAGGACGGAACCCGGAGTAAGCAACGGAACCACGAAGAGGAACAGTGAACAGTAACGGTGGTTTCTGGTATTCATCGCACCACCCTTATACGGAGAGTGGTATTATAGGAGTTACGAGCGATTCCATAGAAAGCTCGACGTGTGAGCGAAATAGGAAAACCACCGTCTAAAGTGCGCCATCGCAAGTTATAGTTCATACCAAGACGTCGAGCGACATCGTGATGAGCCGTTGATTTGGGAAGGGGCCATCGAACGATGATCGCACGCTGGACTTGCCTGAAGTTTAATAAAAGAGCCCGGATCATATCGACAACGATCGACGGTGTAGATTCATTGCAGGTGGGGTCCGGAGCCAAGATTTATTATACGGTTATGTGTTTAAAATAGAGCGTTGGATTTAATATAAAGTGCGAAGGGTTATAACTTTAGTCCTAAGGTTCGGAGATATATATATATATATATATATATATATTATGAGGAAACCATGAGCATATAAGAATTTATTTATGTTAATATATATCGAATGTTGATGCGTTGGGGTTTAAGCCAAAGTCAAGGATACTATGCAGCATTTCGAAACATTGGGTAGAAAAATTTACAATATATTGGTATATTATGTTGTGAGCTAATATTACAGTTGTTCTAAATCAAGAATATAAGTGCAAAGGCCCGAAAAGTTGGAGATGCATGGTTATATGCATAGAAAGAAAAAATTGGGTTAAGTACTAAATTGAGTGCAGGTAATTTTATGTGCAAGTAAATTTTAATTATTTAAATTGCTAGTCCAAAAAATGGAGTATTGAAATTGCCCAGATCGACAGTTGGATTGAGTACAAATTTGTTGTATCCATTTCATATGCATACAGAAAAAGGAAGTATGAGGCCTGACAGAGGTAAACGAAATTTGTAGAGTTGAAGAGATGTACAACAAAGGGATTCAAAAAGTGCAGTGAATAGGTGAAATATACAGATGACAGTAAATAAAGAGAATGCAAAACAGTTTCTTAAACAACAATAGAAAAAGACAAAATCCAGTAAAGCCAAAGTTCAGAAGAAGAGATGAGTGATATTGAAATGTGTAACTAAAAATGTAAATATTTTTGTTGTTTATATTGTTTGTGATGCAAAGGTAAGTATCCTAAGGAAAAGAAAAAATCCCACTGTAGCATGGAAATTTGTTCATATTGGTATAATTTTAAAATTGAGTTGGATAAAGGAATGAGAAGATAAAAACCAAAGAGTCATGACTGTTCACTCCAAATTCCTTGTGAAATACAAATAGTCATGTGAGAATCTCTATATATAATATCAATTTGATATGCTCAAAAAGAGGTTAGAGAGAGTAAATCTAGAGAAGGCAGAATATAGAAGTGTGAGGCAGAGAATATTAAGAGAAGAAGAGCAGAAAGAGAAGCTACAGAACAGAGATGATATCTGAGGTAAATCAGCAAACATTCAGTTTGATAAATTGAGGAAGTTGGAGCTTCCCTATCAAGTTGCAGCTTGATAGCTGTCGGGCCAGGTTGGACCGAGGTTGGAAGCTCTCCGTAGGTTGGTGCTTGCGGTAAAATTGAAGGGAGTTGGTGCGTCCTTGCAAGTTGTTGCTTGTAGAATTGAGGTAGGAGCCTCTTGTAGGTTGGTGCCTGCAGAAAGAGAGGGAGTTGGAGCTTGCCTTTGCATCACAACAATAATAAGATGTGGTTTTCTCCCTTTATGGGTTTCCACTTATATCTGGTGTCTCTGTGCATGATGTTTATGTGTTGATCTGATTTATATCATCTGCTTAATACCTGCTACTCTCATATTAAGTCTGCTGCTATATTATATTAATACTTGCTGTTCACATTCTAAGATTACTCACATATTAAGTTGGACATGAAATGAAGGTGTAAATAAGGTTTAATAAAATTTTTAAAAAATTATGAATGTGTTAAACTGATTCAAACCCCCCCCCCCCCTCAGTTTAACTAAGAGTTCAACAGAAATAAGGAAGGGAAGGTAAGTGAAAAACAATGAAAAAGGTAAAGTGGAAATCTAACGTGGAGAGGCGGAAAAAAGGTAAGGTTTTGATGATTTTTAAAGGAAAATGAAAAGAAAAGGGATTATAATCTGATGATGTGGAAGTATGGAAATATATGAGCGGTGAATGAAATGTAAAATAAAGGGAAATGAATGAAATGAAAGTATGGTGGGGATATATAGCTATGGTTTAAAACTTTTGGATATGAGTTAATAATGAGGATTTAAACCATACAAATAACTTTTTCCATAGGCGCATTTAGACCACTAGCCAATGAAAACCTTTAAAACCGATTTTCTTTTTCTTTCTTGCTTCCATAACATTTTACTTTGCCTTCTTTATTTAGAGCATTTACCACCTAACATTTATTTTACCTTCTTTATTTAGGGCATCTAACATCTAACATTTATTGACATGGATGCTTATAAAAATAATAATTTTCCTAACATTTTTAACTTTTTGATTCTTTTTCATCCATATCCTACCTTAACATTTTGAAAAGTGTTTAACTACCTGTGCTAACTTATAAAAAACAAATGATGTTACAACACCTCCTTTGGTTAAGATTAAACTATTGAACCAATGTTTATTTTCTATCTAACTAATTAATCTGTCAAGATTAAACAATTTGACAAATTATTTTTCACTACCTATTAACAAGCAATTTAAACCTAACTCAATCATGCTTAAACTATATGATTGAATTTTATTGAACTATTGTGGAATTTTAAACAAGTTGCACACAATTTATTTCCAGAAGTAAGCTAAACTAAGAGTAGTGGCATTTGGATGTGCAACACTTTCAGAATTTATTGTTTTTCTTCTTTTTGATGGGGTTCACATCTTATATTTTTTATTTGTAACATATACCCTCTTTTGATTTTTTATGTTATCTCCCCCTTTTTTTTTTTGAAAATTATTTGCAGATTAGAAATCATTTTACGAAATAAATTTGACGGATAGAATAAACTCAATCACCTTGAGATCCTATGAAATATAGGACCCTAATAGATTATACAATAAATATGGAAGGGTTTTGATCAGTTGCTTTCCCCAAGAATATCTGGTGTTGTGTATTGATTTAATTATTTCTCTTACTTGCATGTGATTGAGTGATCGTGTTTTATATTCTGCAAATATTGTAGAAGGATTCAATATCTTGTTTTAGTACATTATATGATCAGATTGAGTCCATTGATATAATTTCTACATGGTATTATAGTTGTGTTAGAGATTTTCTACAATAACCAGATTTCAAACCATATCACTTATGGTTTATAAAAAAAAATTATATATAAACATCACCACACGATTAGCCCTAACCGTCAGCATTTAATGTTAACCGTGGGCACATGTTGCAACATTGGCGTAACTGTTAGGTTTAACGGTTAGTGTTGGCGGTTTGATCATAAGAAGTGCTAAATTTTTGCTTGAATTGACTAGCCTTTTTATTTCCCCTACATTAACTAATGATAGATTTAGTTTCTTGCGATGGGTTCTCACTATGTACTCCACACCATCTTTCAACAAGTGGTACTTGTTTTCATGGTGATAGAAGATCGTCTTTCTGTCATAGAGGTAAGGACTTCCCAAAACAATCCTTGAAATGTCAAGCGGTACCACATCTAATTCCACTTTGTCAATGAATTTGCGGTGATTGCAAACCAGAAAATACACTTTCTTGTTACCTTTAAATTGTTGTCCTTGCCTATCCAACCCAATGGATATAGCTTGGGATGAGGTATGGTTTCAAGATTAATTTTCTTGACTAAGTATTTAGATATCAAGTTTTCTTGAGACCCACTATCAAATATGTGTCGATTTTTGTATGTTTTGAGACAACCCTCACATGAAACAATTAAATTCTAATTTCTTCATTTGAGGTACTAGTGTAACAATTTGAAGTGCTAGTGCTAGCAATGGAGTTCTTACCTTTTATCCCCATGGTTGTGATTTTAGTTTCATCACCCGAATCGGATCCTAAATCCTCTTGAGTGATTGCAACTGTCTTTTCCTTCCCTTTGTTGTTGAATTTTTTTCGCTTCATCTCTGGATGAAGCTTCCAACAATGGTCTTCATCATGACCCTCCTTGGAACAATGCTTGCATTTCATTTTATCTCCTTCCTTTTTAATGGTTTAATTTTTCTTTTATTTTCCTTTGAAACCCTTTCCTTTCTCTCCATCCTTAAATGGCTTCTTTTTACCCTCTTTTGGAATATTTTCCCCTCTTGCCTCAAGGTGAGTGGCTTGCAAACAAACCTCATCTAGAATAGTGGGATTGAGCATAAGGATAGTATGCCTTAGGTAGCTATGTAAATCCTCTATATACTTCAACAATGTGCCTTGCGAATGAAAATTAACACCTTACATAAGAGCTCTTTTTCTAAATTCTTTGGTGTAATCTTGCACACTTTGACCTTTAAGTTGTCTAAAGTTCTGCCAATTCATGATGGCTTTTTGCATATATGCTAGAGGATAAAATGTCTTTTAATTGCAGAAATGAAATTAGACCAAGAGAGTGAGATATCACCATGTTTTTTAATCTCATATTGTGTCTTGGCTTCCCACCATACTAGTGTTGCACCCTCCAGTCTCAAGGAATATAGCTAAATCTTTGTGTCATCATCTTGAAGGTTTTCAATTGTGCAATAGACCTTCAACTAAAGAATCCAATTGTCAAGATTCTTTGCATTCAATTCACCATTATAGTTATGCAACTCAACTTTAATATCAAGTTTTAACAATGGTTGTTTACCAATTCCTTTTGAGGTAGGTTGATGAGTATAAGTAAGGGTTGTAGTAGTGCAAGAGGATGAAGATGAAGGTGAAGATGGTGGTGAGGATGATGGTGGAGTAGATGCTGGCTTATCACCATTTCCATTATCTCCTCCTCTTGGAGAACCCTCTCCTCTTGGAGGCCTGAATCTTTCACCCTACAACCTTGTGTTCCTCTCTTCATAGAGGAGCTTCACCATCTCTGTCATGTCAAAGAAAGCCTTCCTAAAAGCCTTCTCATCCTCTGACATGTTATCATTTCCTCCTTCATGAGACATGCTTATTGAAGCTTCTACTGCAATTGGAGGTGAATATTTTGGTGGAAATTGTGGCAACTATGCCCTCCTTCTATTGAATCCAACTAGAGAACATGCAACCACATGCTTGTTTTATCCTCTCTTGAGTTTCAACCTTGTAAGAATTTAAACACTTGAAAAAAAATTAAATCCTCCTTGCACAAGTAAACCTATTCCTCTGATACCAACTTGATCTGAATGGGAATATTAGTATTTGTTGTGCTAATATCCAATTCAAAATTTAAAGAAAGTTCTTGAGGATGATGAGGTTAATTGCAAGTTTAACACAAGTTTTTATGTGAATTTCATGATCAAATTAACATAAAAAAAAAACAATGAACAATAGCATCTAACATACATGAACATCACCATAAACAGTAACACAATAGCACATGATGAAGGAGTCCACCCCGCCTAGGCTACGTCTCCTTGGTCCATGCTTCCAATGGCTTGGACCTCTTCTATTATGCTCAAAAGTGTGATTACATGTGTTTACAATGCTCAAAAAACTCTGAAACCTGTTCCATCAGCGCCAGAATGCGCCAAAATATTCCTGTGTAGCCTCTTACTACCTCAAATTTGGCCAAAAACTGATCTAGTTATGATTTCCCCAAGTTATTGCACTATTTGCTCCACATTTTCCCTAAAATCTGGCATCATCCTACAAATCTTCCTGGAATCCAGCTAATTGAGTGCCAATTTCGCCAAAAACCGGGTGAAATTTTCAGCGCGCCAATTTTCCCAATAAAGCTTAATAATCAAATTTCAAACCATATCACTTATGGTTTATAAAAAAAAAATTGTATATAAAAATAATCCCAGGGTTAACCCTAACCATTGGCATTTACTGCTAATTATGGGCACATGTCATGGCATTGGCGTAACTATTAGGTTTAATAGTTAGTGCTGGCAGTTTGAGAATCGCGGACTTCGTGATTTACTGTGGACACATTTCATGGTCCATTGAAGGTTACAGTTAAGGATGGGGGTGCGGGGCTAGTCTCCCACCCGTGGTCTCACCTTCGGTGGTGACCAGGGCTGGGGTTAGACCTTGGCCCCAAACCCCCCATGCGTATTAAACATTACCTTGAAACCAACCGACGTTCATATATATATTAACATATGAATGGCGTAGTGGTAAGGCTTGTCCTTGGTTTTGTGGAGGTCGTGGGTTCGACCCCCGATGCCTCTACTTGGCCTCCCACATAAATTTTGGTGGCCCTCGAGCTGTAACGTGGCGGCCTTTAGGCCATGCCACGCGGTAGCATGTGATTGGCCGCCCTATTAACCAATCAAAACTTGCCATATCCAACCAATAAAAATGTGCCACTTTGCACAATATCATTCGTTGGAGAAGACCATTGACCAAGTCAACCTGTATAGTCACCCTGCCACGTAGGCATGCCCAGTTAGTTGTACGAATTGCTGATTGGGTTGTCCTGCATTTTTTTTTTAAATTTTCGTGTTTGACAAAGTGGAAAAAACACGTTTCCGGGAGCATACGGTGTAAGTTTTATGCAAAACAAGTTGTTGCTGATTCAGAATGACGATATCTACGCGGTTGTTCAGGGTCCACACCATTTCTACAACTTTCATTTTTTAGCATAATTTTGAGCACCTAATCACATTAGCACTGATAAATATATGTGTGTTTGCAATAATCTCAAAATGAACACGCTCGGGTACATCTCAGTCAAAGTCTACATGAAGTCATCATACGGTTCATTATTTACATGGATTTTACATTTATATATTGCTTGTTATTTCATAAAGGATGTCCTGAATGCTTACATTGTTGATTGAAGAAACACCAATTTCAATAATTTATTGCAATAATAACTCCTTAGTGCTTATTAAACTTTTTTCAACTCTTTTTCATTTATCATTGGGTCTTCATAATCATCCAACACTTCATCGCTAGTCGACATTGTCTCATATCATTTAATCTCAATAATATTCACTATGATGCACTTTCTCAGTGCAATCGACACCAACCATTTACTCAATGGTTATGAACAATGTTGCAAACATCGCCATCAGGATAAAATTGATAGGGGTTCTGATTTAGAATCAACAAGGATGTGACACAAGGAGCAGATGATTTTTCTCAAGGATGTTTACTGGTTCATGAAAGGTAAGATGCATGCATGTCCTTGAAAGTCCCTATGGTTTTGGCTAATCAAGATTGAATACCTAGGTTGAATATCTAGGATTTGTAAATTTAGGGATTGTGAACCCTAAATGAGTCAAAACATGAAAACCCAGGATTTGAGGAAAAATCCCTAGGACTATTGAAGATGTTATGGCACTTCTATGGTTTGATGAATTTAGGTTTCAAATTTCCCATGTGGGCCCAATGGTAGGTGCATGCTAACATGCCTTAAGTTGAAGAAATTGATCATAAGAAATGAGAGATTTATTCATTTCAACAAAGGGGAACTTGAGCACTATTTCCATGCACACTATGAAAATGGAAATAATTCTAGGTGAATATCAAAATAAGAGGAGCAATGTCAAGGAAATCAATTTTAGAGGTGTCGAGAAAAATCCTACCATTTGTGCAAGGTTGAAAGAAATTGTAGGTGACATCCAAAAACATTTTTATAATCTCTAGATCACATTAATCCATAGTGTTTGTGATCTAGAATCGACAAGGATGTGAGACAAGGAGCATATGATTTCTCTCAAGGTTGTTTTCTAGTTCATGAAAGGTAGGATCCATGCATGTCTTGGCAAGTCCCTAGGGTTTTGGCTCATCAAGATTGAATACATATGTTGAATATATAGGATTTGTAATTTTAGGGATTGTGAACCTAAAATGAGCCAGAACATGAAAATATATGGTTTGTGAAAAAAATAATATGACTATTGAATATGTTAAGGAACTTATAGGGTTTGTATGAATTTAGGTTTCAAATTTCCCATGTGGGCCCAATGCTAGGTGCATGCTAACAAGACCTGAGTTGAAAAAAATGATCATAATAACTGAGAGATCTATTCATTTCAGCAGAGGGGACTGTGATAACCATTTTCATGCACACTATGCAAATGGAAATAATGTTAGGTGAACCTCCAAATAAGAGGAGCATTGTCAAGGAAATGCATTTTAGAAGTGTCGAGAAAAAGCCTATCATTTGTGCAAGGTTGAAAGCAATTGTAGGTGATATCAAAAAACATATTGATAGGCACTAGATCACAACCATCCATAGTGTTTATGATTTTGAATCCATAACAATGTGAGAAAAGGAGAGAATTATTTTTGTTAAGGACGTTTACTGGTTCATGAAAGGTAAGATACATGCATGTCTTGGTAAGTCGCTAGGGTTTTGGCTAATCAATATTGAATACTAAGTTTGAATATATAGGGTTTGTAATTTTAGGGAATGTGAACGCTAAATGAGTCAGAACATGAAAATATAGGGTTTGTGGATAAAACCCTAGAACTATTGAAGATGTTATGGCACTTCTAGGGTTTCTATGAATTTAGAGTTTTGATTGCCCATGTGGGCCCAATTTTAGGTGCATGTTAACAATACTTAAGTTGTAAAAATTGATTATAAGAGATAAGAGATCTATCATTTTGGTAGAGGGGGCCTCGAGCACAATTTCTATGCACACTATGCAAATGGAAAGAATCCTAGGTGAATCTCAAAATAATTGGATCATTGTGAAGAAAATGCATTTTAGAGGTGTCAAGAAAAGGCCTTTCATTTGTGAAAGGCTGAAAGAAATTGTAGGTGACATCGAAAAATTTTTTGATATGTTCCAGATCACAACCATTCATAGTGTTTTTGATCTAGAATCCACAAGATGTGATACAAGGAGCATATGATTTTTCTCAAGGATATTTACTAGTTCACGAAAGGTAGGATCCATGCATCTCTTGGTAAGTCCTTAGGGATTTGGCTAATCAAGATTGAATACCTAGGTTGAATATAGATGGTTTGTAATTTTAGGTATTGTGAACCTGAAATGAGTCATTTCATGAAATTTTAGGGTTTATGGATAAAATCCTAGGACTATTGAAGATGATATTACACTTATAGGGTTTGTACGAAGTTAGGATTAATATTTCCCATGGGGGCTCAATGATAGGTGCATGTTAATAGGCCTTAAGTTGAAGAAAATAATTATAATAAATGAGAGATATATTCATTTAGATAGAGGGGACCTTGAGCAATACTTCCATGCACACTATGCAAATGATAATAATGCTAGGTGAATCTCAAAATAAGAGAAGAGTTGTCAAGGAAATTCATTTTATAGGTGTCGATCAAAGGCCTATCATCTGTGCAAGGTTGAAAGCAAATGTGGGTGACATCCAAAAACATTTTGATAGGTTATATATCACAACCATCCATATTATTTGTGATCTAGAATCCACAAATATGTGAGATAGGGATCATATGTTTTTTCTCAAATGTAATAGCCCCTGGTTGATTTTCCTTGTAAATCAAAATAAGACCAACATCATGGAACATGTATTCCAAGTTGAATGGTGGAAAGACATTATAGTGGGCATACCTTGTGGTTTAATAATGGATACGGAAATTGGAAAAGATAAAGAGGAAATAATTGGCTTTTAATTATGAAAATAAAGGAATATATGAGATAAGGAAGGTGAAGAGACACAAATTTGCATGAAAATGAAATTAGAGGAAAAATGAAGAAAAAAGGAGACATTAATGATAAAAAGGCATCATAGAAACAATTCACATTTTTTGTTAGTTTTTTTTTGTTTCTATATTTCCACGCTCTCATTCTCTCACACAGTCTTGCATACTTAGAGAATTCTTGGAGCATTCTAACAATCACTTTGATTGGAGAAAGAAAGGAAATGAAAGAAAGAAAACACAAGGAGACAATTGGATCAACAATTATAACATGCTTACTTTGCGGGTAACGGGTCACATGTGTGATCTCCTTGCTAATTTTTTGGATGCATGGTATATGCATGTGGTTACATGGTTATGTGTTGTCATTGTCATGGATATTTTACTAGATTGGAAATGGTTTCAGCCTTGCCTTGGCATTTCCTAGATAACCATGGTGTAGTGGGTTCCCCGTTTTGGGTTTTCTGATTGGTTTTCAGGTTTCCTATAGTTATAGGTTGGAAAAATTTCTCTGGAGCTCTGAAACAACTTGGGTTCCCTAGAGGCTGTGGGTTGAGTTACTAATCCCTAGAGCCTGTGGGTTGGGACAAACTCTCTGGAGCCCTGAAACAACTTGGGTTCCCTGGAGGCTATGGGTTGAGTTACTAGTTCTTGGATCCCTGGATAGTTTGGGAAGAGACATTCTGGTTGATGTTAGTTATTTTTCAACTGTATAGGTCAGATCAATGTGCTTGAGGGTTGTGGTGGTTTACTTTGGAATTCCCAATTGGTTTTATTTTGATTTAACCCTTATGATCCCACATTCATGCTTGGAATATGGTGCGGGGACGATTGGATGAAATAGATATTTGTTTCAGCCCAATATATGGTCGAGTGGTACGTGGACGTCCGTAACTTGGTTGGAATTTTTATATGTTAATATGAGCTATTTTCCTATTGTGATGTATGAGCACTTGTACTAGTTATTATGGTGATATTATAGCTGACTTATCATAGTTTCTATTGTGGTTATAGGTTGGTTATATGCATGGTTTTATGATGTGCTCTAGCTATGGATCTCTCTCATGGTTTGATAATTTATTGAATGGTTGATGAATGTATGGGATAACAAGTGTAGTTTTAGTTGGCTAGAGAGGGGATAGAGCCTTATTAGTGATTTGCAGATGAAGTTCAGAAGTTTTAATATCACATATGCATTCATGACTTGTAGCTTACATGTTTGTCATATCTTTTACGTAATGAATTTCATGTATTAGGCATGTCTAGGTCAATATCTTGCTCAATTTTTTATTGTTTAGAATTATTATCTTAATTTTTATGATTATGGAAAGTTATAGAAGGTTATGGGCAGTGGTCTAAAGGCTATCTCGAAAAAGTGGCATAGATTTTGCGATCACATACATTGAATAGGGAAATTTGGGTCATAACTTCATGCAGTCAAGCTTATGGGTGTGGTTCGAGCCTTGTAACCATATGCATAGTGTGCCAGGGGTGTAGTTGGGGAGTAAACCTAGTGAAAAATAGTTTCATCTTAGGGATTGATCACTTGGGGTGTTTTGTAGGATCCTGAGTGATATGTAGTATCTAAGGGATGTGATTTTGTTTTTAGTTTGTACACCCCAATTCCATAACTGGAAATTGGAGGTTAGTTCATATAATAGTGACACTCAACTCATGTTTACCCTAGATAACTTGTGAAAGTGGGTAAATGTGGGAGGGGGCGTTACAAATTGGTATCACAACTTCTAGGTTCAAACACTTGAACTGGATGGGCTAAATTAATATAGTTATGCATGAATGTTAATTTTATATGTGTCTACTATGCATGCATTATGATGGTTATGGTTATCATGCATGTGGTAATTATTATAGTTTTGTGTTATCATGCATGATGTTGATATGTTGATGACATTATGTATCTATATCATGCTAATATAGATTGATTGTGCATATGAGATAGCCTCCCCTAAAGAAAATTGAGGTATGATTTTGATTATGTAATACATTTGGTTTATCTAACATGACATGTTTATAGGAGATAGAAGGCCAGAGAAGTTCACATGACCCCCCTCACAAACCTGATGTGAACCATATGGAATCAGAAAGGTTAATTGGGTAGCAAGGAGAAGAGTACTCTCCTAATCTAGTATATACACTATGAATTTTGAGTGCATGGATCAGAATTTGCAAGCTAGATAATAATATATTGATTGAGGTACAATAAATTCTTGCCAAAGCTCAAGAAAAGCAAACAAGATTTAATGCAGTCATCCTTCAAATCCTTTCAGATTTTTGGAAGTAGGGACCGTTGGGGATCTGTCATGGACATAAGCAAAAGACAAATTGGGAATATGGCAACATATCCCATAGAGGACACAGGTTGGACAGGGATGACATAGTCAGATGTGGCAGATCTTTGGATACAACTAATAGGTGGGCTAACACTCATGGATTTTATTCTAGTTCTGGTTTGGAGAAACATCATTGTCACTACCACCAACATCCTTATAGGAGGAGTGAGAAGCAGTATTTTACATAGGAGTTCAAGAAATCCAAGACTCCTACCTTTGATGGAGAGATGAAGAAATGAAAAGATGCAGAATCATGACTACTTGGGATGAAGAAGTTATTCAGAATGTATTATTATTTAAGAATATGAAAGCCAAGATAGTGGTCTTCAGTCTCAAGGGAAAAACAAATATCTGGTAGTAAGATGTGAAGCATGTCAGAGGAATTAGGATGAGAAGACAAAGGTCCAAAGGTTCATTAGTGTATTTCCTTTAGCATTTAAAGATCATATTGAGTATGATGAGACTTGGTCATTGGAGGAACTAATTTGGAATTTGAAGTATTGTTATAAGTAGTCTAAGCACAAGTATGAGCCTAATAGGGATTGGAAAGGTAATGAGAAGACTAAATGAAAGTGGGATAAGAAGCGAGGAAGACCTCAAGATGCAGGTGACAAGGAAAATGTAGCACCTTATTAGAATTCAATTTTGGTTGATAGAGGACATGGATTCAACTTGAGGAGCAGTATAACGTTAATGGTAGTAAGCCTTTGAGGTGTTGGATTTGTGGTGGAGAACATCGTAGGGGTGAGATCCCATTGCACCAAGGTGAAAAACTCTAATTTACAATTGTCATGTGGCACAGATAGTTGGGAATGTTGGTCAGAGTATTCCTCAAATTTATACAACAATGGATAACATGTAGGTTGATCATCAGGCATCCATTATCGAGATGGAAGGTAAGCTCCATGATCAAGTTGTTTCCATTTTTATTGATCCTGTATATAATTATAGTTATATCAATATTGACCTGGTGTATAAGTATTTCTTGAATAAAGAAGCACATGCATAATATTTTTTGGTGAAATTGGCTACAGGGACCAAGAGAAGAGTTCATCATTGGGTGAGATCTTATGTATTTGAGCTGAATGGTATGCCTACATCAAAATATCTAAATGTGCTTCCTTTGGGTTCATAAAATATTCTTTTGAGCAGGGATTAGTTGTTCATTCACAAGACTAAAGTGGATTGCTATGACAAAGCTATTGAGTTCTTGGATAATGATGGGGAAATGAGAATTTTGCATGGAGACAAGAAGCCTACATCAGTGAGAATAGTTACAACTATGCAAGCAAAGTGTAGTTTCTGAAAGGGATTTGTATTATTTGTAGTTCATATTTCTAGTGAAAAAGGGAAGGATGTTGAGGACGGTGAAGGCCTGAGGAGGATGTGTTTTGTGCATATATCTCATAGTTTCCTCCTCATCGGGAAGTGGACTTATCTATTGAGTTGATGCTAGGAGCACCACGAACATATAAGGTGTCATACATGATGAGCACTCCAGAGCTGGTGGAATGGTAACTGCAACTTAAGGAATAACTTGATAAGGTATACATAAGGCCAAGTGTATTGCCTTAGGGTGCACCAATATTATTTGTAAATAAGGATGGTACTCTCATATTATGCATTGATTATCGACATTTGAAGAAGGTGAAGGTATAATTAGTATTTTCAAAGATTGATTTGAGATCAAGATATCGTCATGTGCACATCAAGTAAAAATATACTTACAAGACTGAATTTCATACAAGTTATGGGAATTTTTGGTCCTCGAATATGCCCATTTTTCCCTCATACAATATCACCATTCATACCCTAAATCCCTATGTTTTTAATTCATTTTGTACCATAATTCCTCAACTTGTCGCCAAATCACATTTTGCATCTTGTGGTTGATTATCATTAGTTTTCTTAGATTTTTGATGATTAGATATGATTTAGTCATTATTTCCTAATGATGGTTTCACTAAGTTCAACTATCGCAGGGTTCCATCGCCAAAATTCTTAACAAGTCAGTAGAGTACATAAATGCCCAATTTGTGGCTTTGACACTTTCGGCATGCTTCCGGAGAAACCAAGAGAGCTTATTGTCAAAAATAATGTTCTAAAACCTTCCCATGACTTGGATTGCACCCAAGTCGCACATATGGGTCTCTAGAAAGAAATCAACAAATTTTACCAAATCTGCAACAAATTTCAAAATGCCAACTTTCTCCTCGATTTTCGTGCAGGTGAAGGCAAATGAAGAAATTCTGGCAGATGGGTTTTGGTCCCATTAGAAAATTTATTAAAACTAAATAAATAGTCTAAAAGTAATTATGGTTTGGTGTATACAAAGAGGTCTTTGAGGTCGATTTATATAAAAATAAGGAAAATCCAGATTTGTAAAAATATCCCAAACATCCTTGTTTTGAGTTTCGTACCTAACAACCAATTTCCAGATTGGTACTTAGGACTTCAGAGGACTAGTAGAACCTTTATGGCTTCAAAGGGGTCAAACTCAATTATCAAGGTTCCAGAATTGAGTCTGAACTCGATGATTCTTAAGAAGAGAGCCTCCAGATCAGCGTAAAGCCAACACATCCTAATGTTAGTGCTTTGTTGGAAGTAGTTACACCATGAAAAGAAAGAATGTTCTCGCAATCAGATTTCAAATTCTAAGATTAGTTTTAGTTTTTTGAGTTTTCCATGTAAATGAATTCATCACTATTTTATGTATAAAGATATTGCCTATAAAGGCCAACACAAGAATAAGTTGGGGCACATTAGAGATTATTAGTTGTTGAATGTAAGCTTTGAGCTACTGTCAAACATTTTTAAATTTAATTGAATATTCCTATTCCAGTTAATACAATGGTCATGTGTTGATTCAGATCATTGTGAGTACAGTTACAATGAGTTTTTGATTTGAATGCCTTAGATTTCCTTTCCTCTGCAAGTTTTTTGGCTCACCCAGGTGTCACAGAGCCCACCAAAACCTGATATCGAGCTCCCTTTTAATTTTTAGATAGCTATTTATGTGATTGCATTTGATTTGTCATTCTGACAACGTGTGGATTTTTTAAAGATCGTGATTTGATTTCACAACCCTACCTGGCATTGTATTGCTTCAAATTCGTTACAGTCATTGCATCGTGTGCTTGAATCTTTACACAGAGCAGTTTGATGTTTCTCAGAAGCATATTTTTGTTTTGAAAATCACTACACACAGAACGATCATTTATGGAAATTGCTAATCTATGCACCGTAATGAGAATTCCCAAATAAATCGTGTGTTTTTGTAGTCAACAGTGAAATTGGTTGAATGCATACTCATATAAGTCTTTGGTAGACGTGTGAGCGGATATGATTGAGTGTGTAAAGTTCAAATTCGTAGATGTATGTGGTAGCTGTGAACAATGTGTTTGTATCTCATGAATTTCATTCATAGTGTTTAGTTTCATAATTCATTTTGAAATCACATTTAAGATCTGAAAGTTTCTTTTGTATGTGTGAATTGTTTTCTGAGCATCTGTAGTTTAAGAATCATTAGGATTGAGTGTTTGAAGCCGACCTTTGAAATTAGATAGTGTGAGTTTGAATTTAACAATGAGTGATTTTATTTAGGGGAGTAGTATTTTACATAGGTTATGCAACAATACGAGTTTTCAAGTGTGGATTTGAATTAGCATCAGTGAGTTTTATTTTTAAAAGCAGTAGTATTTTGGGATCAGTGTGAATATCATTTCGTTGTTTGACATTATGAGTTTTTAGTGTAAGCTTAATCCATAGTGAGAATCTTTGAATAGTGATTAAATTTCATTTGAAAGCTTTCCGTGTAGCCTTCGTCCTCATTTTCCCACATTTCAATTAGACATCAAGAATTCTTGTATACAGTAGGGTTTCATCACAAAAGTTTGATTTAGATTGTTTTTGATACAAAAAAGTCTCATTTTCATAAATTAGATTTAGAATTCTTTTATTCTTGTTAAGGTGTTTCGAATCAGTTAGAAGTTTGAGGTGTGAAGTTTATTAGTTTTAAGTAAAGTAACAGTAAGAATTTTCCTCTGTTATAGTTAGTTGAATTTATTGTCAAGGCAGTGCGAGTTCTTTTCGAGATAGAGTTTCGTCTTGCATGTTAGCATGAGAGAATTAGTTTCACATTAGTGCGAAGAGTGAATAGCTTGTATTTTTAGCTTGTTTAAAATTCTTTTTTATCTTGCCTTATTTTCTCCGGGGAATTGAAATTAGATTTGTTTGGATTGGGATCGACGTCGTAGAGTTAGTTTTGTTTAAAATTAAAATTGTTTTGATTAAAATTAGTCTCATTAATTGTGATTTCCATTTAATTTATTGAAGATTTATTTGAATGGTAGTTGGTTATTTGTTTTAATTCATAGGAAAATTTAATTAGATTAGATAAATTAAACTAGAAAACAATTTTGTACTTAAACAACAAGTTGATTTTCGTACTCTAGTTTAGGGTAAATGCTCTGATCCTATGTTACCTGCGTTTTCACCTCAAAGCTTACGAGTTCCGGATTGATAATTTAATGATGGAAATTATAGAAATATATTTCCCCAATAGGAATTATGAGTTTTTGGTGCTTCCTTTTGGTCTTACTAATGCTCTAACCACTTTCATGTGTTTGATGAACAATGTGTTGCATCCATACCTAGACAAGTTTTTGATAGTGTTTATTGATGATATATTGATATACTAGTCCAAGAATGAGGAAGAGCATGTAGAGCACCTGGTAGCAATATTGATATTGTTGAGAGAGCATCAGTTGTATGCCAAGCTCAATAAGTGTAGTTTATTTCAGTCTCAGATTCACTACTTGGGATATGTTGTTTCCAAGGATGGGATAACAGTGGACCCAAAAAAGATTAAAACTATAATGGAGTGGCCAGCTCCTTAGAATGTGGATGAGGTCACATCATTCATGGGAATATAAATTTATTACAGGAGGTTCATCAGGAACTTCTCAAGTATCGGCTATCCTATCTCATCTTTGCAGAGGAAAGCGAAGAAGTTTGAATGGACAAAGGAGTGTGCAACTAGTTTTTTGCATTTGAAGCATTTGCTTACAATACTCCGATTTTGAAAATTAAAAATCTTGATAAGGAGTTCGCGGTTTGTACAAATTCTTGCAAATAATGACTTGGTGGAGTCTTGATGCAGGAATGGTAGGTGGTATTCTATGAGTTAAGGAAGCTAAATGAGCATTATGTGACTCATTATCATGAGTTGGAAACTAACATTCATGCATTGAAGATGTGGAGTCACTATCTTCTTGGCAGGAGGTTCGTCTTGATGAGTGATGATAGTGGGTTGAGGTGCTTGTTTGACCAACCTAATATGAATGCCAAGAAATCTCGATGGTTAGCTACCCTTAGTGAGTTTGAATTTGATATTAGATACATCAAGGGAAATGAGAACATGGTTGTAATTTCTCTCAATGGGAGAGTGCAGGTGAATCACATTTCAGCTGTGAGTTCATATGGGATAGATTTGAAGGATCACATTTTGCATGCAGGGAAGCACGATGACATGTATCAATAGTTGAATTAAAGGTTGCAACAGGGTGACAAACATGAGTAGCATCACCTCACAACAGATGGCTTGGTCAATTTCAGAAGAAAGATTTATGTGCTAGATAACAGTGAGCTCAACAATCTTATCTCGAGGGAGTTTCATGTCAGGTCATATTCAGACCACCCAAGATATCAAAAGACTTTGATAGTTGTTAAGAAGCTCTATTATTGGCCATATTTGAAGAAAGAGGTGGTTGAGTTTGTTGGAATGTTCTTGGACTGCCAATGAGTGAAAGCAGAGTGTAAGCATCCAACTAATTTATTGCAGCATATTTTTATTCCAGAATGAAAATGGGAGGTCATTTCCTTGGACTTCATTACAGGTTTTCCAAGTAAATTGAAGCAGCATGATTCCATCATGGTTGTGGTTGACAGGTTGAGTAAGGTATCTCACTTCATTGTAGTGAAGTCTACTAATTCATCTAGTGAGGTAGCTCAGATCTACATCAGGGTGATAGTGAGGTTGCATGGTGTCCCCAAGAAGATTATAGTAGACAAAGATGCTAATTTCACTTCCAAGTTTTGGAAGGAGTTGTTTGCAGGGTTGGGGATAGAGTTAGATTTTAGTAAAACTTATAATTTGCATAAAATTGGACACACAGAGAGAATTAACAAGATTATTGAGGACATGTTGAGGGTGTATGTCATGCATCAACAAAGGAAGTGGAAGATATCTTCCACAGGTGGAGTTTGCATATAATATTGGATATCAGGAATACTTGAAGGTGAGTCCATTTGAGGCTCTATATGGGAAGAGTTGTAATACTCTTATCAAATGAAGTGATCTAGTGAACATGGTGCTAACTAAAATGGATATTTTGGTTGAGATGGAGTAGGAGATGTAGGTTATTAAGAGGAATCTAAAGATAGTGCAGTATAGGAAAAAGAGTTGTGCATATTAACATATAACATTCAAGGAGTTTTAGGTTGGGGAGCAGGTGTGCTAGTGCATCAAGCCCAAGAGGAGCTCCTTGAGCATTGGGTCATGTGCCAAGTTGGCACCTCAGTATTGTGGGTATTTTTAGATCCTTGAGAGGACTAGACCAGTGGCCTACAAACATGTGCTGCTGCCAATAATGAAATTCCATGATGTTTTCCATGTTTCGTACCTTAAGATATTTCAGACCTTAAGAGATATGTCCAAGATGTTTATCATGCGATTGGTTGGTCTATATTGTTGGTGGAACAAGAGGGAGAGTTCTATCCAGAACCTCAGTGCATTTTGCAATGAAAACAACTCATTATCCAGAACCGAGAAATCGAGCAAGTTAAAGAGAAGAGGAAACACTTTGGTCCTGATGAAGCTACATGGGAGATGGTTGATTAGATCCAAGATTTATATCCTTATTTATTTGTTAGTTTAGCATATGTGTTTGGTTTATGTGTTTTGTTTTATATTTATACATGCATGTGTATTGTAAATACTGCAATGTGATGTGTTATAAAGGTCCAATAAGCAATATGTTGTAAATATTACATCGAGAAGTGTTTTAAAGCTCCCAATAAGCAGTATGGTGTTCATGTTTTCAAAAGTTTGTCATTGTAAAGGTTGCATATAGCTATGTTATAAAGCTTCACGGGCATCATGTTTTGTTGGTTAGAAGCGTCATTAAACACTGAGGATGGTTGATTTTACATGTAAATAAAAATAAGACTAAGGTCATGGGACACATATTCCAAGATGAATGGTGGGCAAACATTATAGTGGGTATCACTTGTGGCTTAATAATAGCTATGGAAATTGGCAAAGACAAAGAGGTAATAATTGGCTTTTAATTATGAAAATAAAGGAAAATAGGAGAAAATAAAGGTGAAGAGGCACATATTTGCATGCAAGTGAAATTAGAGAAAAATGAAAGAAAATGAATAAAAAATGAGACATCAATGATAAATAGGCACCAAATAAACAATTCACAACTTTTGTCAGTTCATTTTTGGTTCTCTCCTTCCATACTCTCATTCTCTCATACACTCTTGCACACTTAGAGAATTTTTGGAGCATCCTTGGGGCATTCTAGAAATCACTTGGATTGAATAAAGAAATCAAAGGAAAGCAAGGAATCACAAGGAGATAGTTTTATCAACAACCATACCAAGCTTACTTTGTAGGTAACAGGTTACATGTGTGATCTCCTTGTTGATTTTTGGATGCATGGTATATGCATGTGGTTCCTTGGTTATGTCTTGTCATTGACATTAATATTTTCCTAGATTGAAAGTTGTTTCAACCTTGCCTTTCCATTTCTTGTATAGCCCTGGTGTAGTGGGTTCCTAATTTTGGTTTTTCTGATTAGTTCTCAGGTTTTGAATGGTTTTGGGTTGGAAGAAATTATATGGAGCTCTTTAACAACTTAGGTCCCCTAGAGGTTGTGGGTTGAGTTACTAGTTCCTGGAGCCCTATGATAGTTTGGATAGAGACTACTCTAGTTGATGTTAGTGATATCATGACAATATAGGTGAGATCACTCTGCTTGAGGGTTGAGGTGTTTTTGCCTCTGGAATCCCTGGTTGGTTTTATTTTGGTTTAGCCCTTATGTTCCCACATTCATGCTTGGAATATGACATGGGAGTGATTATATGAAAGAGAGATTTTCTTAAGCCCAATCTATGGTCGGGTGGTACGTGCAAGTCCTTGACCCTTTTGGATTTTTCATATATTAATATGAGCTATTTTCATATTTTGATGTATGAGAACTTGTACTAGTTATTATGTTGATACTATGGTTGATTTTTCATAGTTTTTATTTTGGTTATATGTTGGTTATATGCATGGTTTTATGATCTAATCTAGCTATGGATATCTCTAATGATTTGATAATTTATTGAATTGTTGATGAATGCATGGGCTGACAAGTGTTGTTGCAGCTAGATAGAGAGGGCATGAAGCATTCTTAGTGATTCTCAGATGAAGTTCAGAAGTATTATGATCGTATATGCATTCATGACTAGTATCTTACATGTTTTCCATATGTTTGACGAAATGTATTTCATGTATTAGGCATGTCTAGGTCAATATATTACTCAAGTTTTGATTATTTAGCATTTTTATCATCATTTTTATGATTTTGGAAAGTTACAGGTAGTTTTAAGAAGTGGTCTCGAGGGTAGCCTGAAAAGTGGCATAGATCTCGTGACTGCATGCACTAGACAGGGAAATTTGGGTCATAACTGCAGGAAGGCGGGTTTACGAGTGCAGTTGGATCCCCATAACTACATGCATAATGTTCCAAGGGTGTGATTTTTCAGTAAACCTAGTGAAAAAGATTTACTGCCCAGGGATTGATCACTTGGGTTGGTTGGTAGGCTCCTGAGTGATATATAGTCTCTGAGGGATGTCAATTTATTTCTAGTTTGTAAGCCCCACTTCCATTTATGGAACTTTGAGGTTGGTGTTGAGCCTCAAGATTGTGCTTTCTTTCATCTTACTTTACCTCATTTTCCTTTGTCCATTGTTATCCCAGACCCAATTGATCAATGAATTTAGTTAAAATTACTTTTAGAATGATGAACATGGCTAACTTGCTAAGTTTTGTGATTTTTGTCATTGTAATGCATTTTGACCGGAATTAGCTGCAGAATGCAGACATTCCGTAGCTAACTGGAAATTCTGCAGCTGTCTTCACGTTTAGGCATGTTCTAGGTGGCCTCTCAAGAAAAACCGCATATGGGTATATTCCACGTCATGTCTACATTGTTCGTTGCTCACCATGACGGAAAAACCGAATTCTGGATATGGTTTTGGTACGTGGGAACACATTTAGGAAGGCAGACTTCTAATAGAACTGTCTTAGTCTAGATGTCCTTTTCCTTTTTACGTTGCCACTTCAAGAGTCCTAATGTGATTTCGATAAGGAAAGACAATGATCCTGGAATTGTTGCAAGTATTGTTATGTACATTTGTTATATAAACACTTGGGAAACCGAGAGCTAGGCTAGATTTTGTTCTAGATTTTGCTTAGATTCTGTGCTACATTTCTGAAGACGCAGATTGCTCTGTTCAAGTTATTTCTCCTTTAATGAAGCAGACAGTATTGTTTTGAAAGCGTTGATTTGATTTGGAGTTAGATCCCGTCTGGTGGTAGAGGGCCCCTGCCTCCTGCATGGTTTTATTTGCGTAATTTAGATAAGTATCCTAGCTGCCTTTACGTTTTTGAAGTTGAATTCGTAGTTGTTTTCATTAGCTACTATAGTTATACTCGTTCTAAAAACTCTTCCAAAAGAAGAAGCTCTTCCAAAAGATCATGATAATGAATGGGAAATGGCTATAGTGTTGTAGGATTTAATTGTAATCTCTTTTGTTCACCATCACAGTTATACTTATGCTAAGCACTCTTCCAAAAGAAGAAACTCTTCCAAAAAAATCCTTATAATGTCTTAAGCATGATTGTGATCTTGAATGCTTCTGTTGTGTGTTTTTACTAAGTACCATAACTGTTCTTTCTCTTAAAATTCTTTTCCAAAATATCATAATGATGGGTAGGAGATAGCTATGATATCTTAGTTTTTCATTGCTTTCAGTCTTTATGTTTGCATTTGCACTGAATTGTACAGTTAGGATTTTTCTAAGAAACTCTTCCAAAATACCAATCATGATGGACAAACAGACTGTATAATTCCATAGAATAATGCATGATAGCCTAGTTAGGATACTCCGGAGTCTAATTGCATTCAACTCATGCTCTGTTATTTTGTTTTGAGTTTGATAATGACTTACTAGTTCAGCACTGTTTTAGACTAGTGATATCTTAAGTTCAGTTTTAGCTTAACTCATTGCATTTGCACTCCACATTTAGTTATCATCCACTGCATATTAGATTACTTCAGTTGTTAAAATTAACAAAACAGCCTTCATTATTTACAAACCTCTTCTTGTTCCAAATCTATAATTGATTCATAACCATATGAACAGAAGACAGTATCATTTCAAAGTATGAAGTACTTTAGCAACTTCCTTATCATCTCACAAACAAACATTTCCTCAAAAGACTATTTTAAAAATCTATAACCTTGAGTGAAGTGTAGTGGTATCAAACTAAGTTGCAGAATAGAGTTAGGAACTAGTCTTAGAGTAGAAGATCTTATGATGTCAACAATATTTTTCTCCAAATATGTTTTTACAAATCTTTTAATCATGGATAAAATATTGTCTCATTATAAGCTGATGATTTAATTGTTTAGATTAGGAGAATTTGTATACTTAGCTGACCATTTCTCAAACTCTCCCAAAATACCTTTGATAAAGAATTGGACAAGTTAAGTTTGTGTTTTGATTCATTTCCTTAAAGTCATTATCAAGCTTTGTTTCTGCTTATTCATAGTTTAGATTTGATTCTGTTTCAATATTTGCAATTGCATTTGTCATTTGTCATCAACCAACTAGGCTTCACTCTGTTTTTAATCATTAGCTTCCTTCCACTAGCTTTCTAGTCATCTTCCTTGTGAACATAAAACTACCAAAAGACCAAAAAAATCATAAATCATCACAAAAGACCAAAAACATCATAAAACACTAAACACAACGCATTAAGAGACAAACACCTAGGCACATACGGTGCACTTCACTTCAGCAGTTTACCAACCCTGGTTGACAATTAAATGAACTCAATTTAGGAGACTAGGTTGAGACCAAACATTTTGGCGCCATTGTCGAGGAAGTGAAAACTAGGTAACCTTTGTTTCTTAGCATCCAAAAACAATTATATGCGTAGGGAGAGAGATTCAAGGGGAAGATTTATAAGCAGCAGAAGCAGAAGTTTGATTTCTAGAGCACCACTTGTTTCATCTAGATCCAGAGCTAGTACACCTTCAACTCATACCCACATTCCATCCTTTACTGATCCTGGACTTCTAGAAGATCTAAGGTCAACTATTCCATTAGAGAAACTTTTCACTTCATCCACTAAACCTTCCATAGAAGAAGATTTAAAAACTCCTGTTAGGGACACAAACCTTTCCACTTCCACAGGAGAGTCAACCATGGCAGAAGAAGGAGGAGGAGGAGTTTTTAATGGAGAACACACACTATTTGGAGGTAGAGGTAGAGGTAGAGGAGAAGGAGGTAGAGGTGCAGATGGAGGAAGAGGTAGAATAGGAAGCTCTTTTTGGTTCCCTATAATTGATGAAGAAACCAATACAACCATGAAAAACATTTCACCCTCTGTCCTTCCAAACTTCTATGGACTTAAAACTGAAGATCCTGAAACCTTCCTATTTGAATTCGAAGTTTTGTGTAGAACTTATGACTACTTACAAGATGCTCAAAAACTGAAATTATTCCCTTCAACCTTGAAAGGAGCAGCATTGAAGTGGTTTATGAGTCTGATCAACAGTTCTATTAGAACATGGGAAGACATGAAACAAGCATTTCTAGAGAGATATTTGGATTATTGTATGCTGGTTAATCATAAGGAAGAAGTGTTCAAGATGTTACAAAAAGAAGATGAAAACTTAGAAGATTTGTTGGAAAGATTTAATTACAACATCAAAAGGGCGAAAATGGAAAACCTAGATCAAGACACCTTAAAAGCTCTTTTGTTGAAAACAATTAGGGATGAATGGTTGGATATCCTTAACATGATGGGAAAAGGGGATATATCACAACTCACATTACCTGAAATATCTGAGTTATGTATCAACCTTTCAAGGGGGAAATCTAAAACTGTCAAAGGTCCAAGAGATCCTGCTCTTGCAAGGGCAAGTAAATCTGCTTCTGGGACAGTAAGTAGATCAGAAATAGGACACATGCTTGATGATTTTAAATATGACATCTTAGGGAGTCTTAGTGAACAAATAGACACCCTCAAGATACAAAACAAGAAAAAGGATGAATCTGATGCCTTGGCAATCTTTTGTCCCAAATGTAGAAAGAAACATGCCTTGAGAGAGTGTCCTTTGGATGTAAAAGTTGTAGAAACCTATGTCATTTGTTCTGAAAAACATGAGACCAAGAATTTTCCTTCTCTTCCTGGTCTCAAGGATGTCTTTCAGGAGGAAACTCCTACAGATTCCACAGAGTCTCTCAATTTTGTATCTAGAAGGTCTTGGCAAGGACCTCAGACACAAGGATTCCATGATCAAATGTATAATCAACCTCCACCTTGGAATTATTGGCAGCAACCTTGGCCTCAATTTCAAAATCAATCTCCAGCTTGGGCACAAGGATCACAAAGTCCCTATGGAAGATACTCCCCATACTATCAGTATCCACCATACCCACATTTTTATCCTCAAAATCCTCAACAAAATTTTCCTCAAAATCTTCAACAAAATTTTCAATAAAATCCTCAACAACATCATTAGAAACTACCACATCTAAATCAACCACTTTCATTACCATTCCCTCAAAAATCAAATCAATTGCCTGCTCAACCCATACCAAACCCCAATAATAAAAATCCTCAGAACACATACATGATAGAAGGCCAACAGTTTCCAACATATTTAATTACTCCTCTAGACCTTAGTGAAGTTCAACTTAGGTCTGGAAGAATACTTGAAAAGAGGAAACCTTCTGTGATCATACAAGAACAAGATAACTCTGAGGAAGACTCTCTACGGGTGAATAAAAGTCTTGAGGAAGACACATCCTTTCAAGACCCAAACACTGAAAAATTAAAGCAAAAAGATTCAATAAATTCAACTCCTGTATTAGAGCAACCATCTACATCTACTTCTATACCTCCCTTTCCGGAAAGATTACAAATTGATAGAGGTGTAGAAAAACAAATTATGGTGCCTAATTATGATTTCCTAGATGAGCTGAGAAATGTTTTCATTAAAATTCCATTATTACAAGCCATCAAGGAAATTCCAATTTTAGCCAAAACAATAAAGGAGTTGAGTATGAAGAAAACAAGAAAAAGAATAAGAGAAACAAAGAAAATTCAACTGGAAGGACAAATAGCAGACATTATGATGGGCAAGATTTCTATTCCAAAGTATCTTGACCCAGGAAATCCAGTTTTCAAAATTCACATCAATGGAATTGAAATCCAAAACACACTCATTGATTTAGGAGCAGCAATCAATATCATGAGTAGACAAATCATGGATAAACTGAAACTTCCTAATCTTCTCTTTACACCCACATTATTACAATTAGTAGACAGATCTGTGATCAAACGAGATGGGGTAATAGAAGACATTCCAGTGTCCCTAGATTCTTGGGAGTACCCTGTGGATTTCATGATCCTAACTCCTAAGAATAATCTAGGAGGACATCCTGTTATATTAGGAAGACCTTGGTTGGCTACAGTTGATGCTTTTATTAGTTGTAGATCCGGTGATATGTACATCTCTGATGGTAGTTCAACTAAGAAGTTCACTTTATATCCTCCAGCTAGGACAATTACAGATCTAGATGACACTCAATGGATAGAGGACGAGGAAGATTTACAACCTCTCTTCACAATTTCAGAAATTAGTGAAGATAATCAAATTCTGAATACTCTAGAAAACTTTGAATCCTCTCCAGAACACAAACATGAATCATTTCAAGAGGGATCCAATATTGAGTTTTTTTCATCAAGGCAGATGTCTCTTCATTCTATGGACAAATTTGGCAGCTCTACAAGTGAAATTTTTCCAGGCAAAACTTTGAACATAAACAAGAACCTAGAAAAATCTCAACAAGAAGAGTTAGTCAAAATATTACAGAGACATTCTTCCGCATATGCATGGGAATACACTGACATGAAAGGGATAAGTCCCAAGACTTGCACTCATCACATCTATATAGAGGAGAATTTCAAACCAATCAGACAACCTCAAAGACGGATGAATCCAAATCTTAGGGAAATTGTTAAAGAAGAATTGCAAAAATTGTTAAATGTCAATTTCATCTATCCTATTTCAGATAGTCAGTGGGTTTCTCCTTTGGTAATTGTGCCAAAGAAAAATGGAAAATGGAGGGTATGTGTTGACTACTGAGAACTAAATAAAGCTACTCTTAAAGACCATTTTCCCTTACCTTTCATAGATCAAGTATTAGATACATTAGCTGGAAAAAAGTACTTTTCATTCCTAGATGGGTTTAGTGGTTACAATCAAATCCAAGTAGCACTTGAAGATCAAGACAAAACCACATTTACCTGTCCTTAGGGTACCTATGCTTACCGAGTATTGCCATTTGGATTATGCAATGCACCTGCAACATTCCAAAGGGCAGTATTAGGAATTTTTTCAGATCTAATACATGATTGTGTAGAGGTGTACATGAATGATTTCACAGTTTATGGAAACTCATTTGAAGAAGCTTTAGAAAACTTGGAAAAAGTTTTAAAGAGATGTCAGGAAGCAAACCTTTCACTTAGTCATGAAAAATGTTTTATGATGTTTACTGAAGGTATTGTTTTAGGGCATCACATTTTAGGGGATGGGATTAGAGTTGATGAGTCAAAAGTTGAAGTCATCTCTAACTTATCTATTCCAAGTTGTCAAAGAGATGTTAGAAGTTTTCTAGGATTTACAGGATATTATCAGAGATTTATAGAAAACTTCACCAAGATAGCATCTCCACTCTTCAAATTTCTTACCAAAGACTGTGAATTCAAATGGACTTCTGATTGCCAGTTAGCTTTTGAAACCCTGAAAACCAAAATTTCTGAAGCACCTATATTAAGGGGACCTAGCTGGAAGTTACCTTTTCATATCTCGACAGATGCTTCCGATACAGCTCTAGGAGCAGTATTGGGACAGAAAGATTTAATTCCCTATGCCATCTATTATATCAGTAAAAATTTGACTCCTGCAGAGTTAAACTATACTGTAATTGAAAAAGAGTTTTTAGCTGTTGTTCATGCCATAAACAAATTTAGACACTATATAACAGGCTATGAAACTTTTGTTCACACTGATCATTCTGCAATTAGATACTTAATGAACAAATCAATTACTAATGGCAGAGTCATAAGATGGTTGTTGCTCTTACAAGAATTTAACATTACCATTCTAGATAGGCCTGGAAAACAAAACAGAGTAGCTGATTTCCTATCTAGACTCCAAAATATCAAAGATGACACTCCAGTTGAAGATCAATTTCCTGATGAATATCTTTTTGCAATCTCTACTCAAACTCCATGGTTTGCTGATGTTGCTAATTATTTAGTTTCAGGAAAATTTCCTTCAATTATGAATGCAAGGGATAAAAGAAAAATCATTTGTGATAGTGCAAAATATTCATGGGTTGCTAATGAGTTGTACAAGACAGGTCCATATTTGATCATTAGAAGATGTGTTCGGGAAGATGAGATGCCTGAGATTCTCAAAGCATGTCATGATGAACCTTGTGGCAGACACTTTGCTGATAAGAGGACAGCCTATAAGATCCTTCATTTAGGATATTATTGGCCATCCTTGTTTAAAGATGCTAAAGAGTATGTCAAAAGGTGTGACAGTTGACAAAGGGTAGGGAAACCTTCTCCTTCAGGTGAGATGCCATTACAACCTCAGGTACATATTGAACCTTTTGAAAAATGGGCTTTGGATTTTGTAGGACCTATTAGTCCTCCATCAAGACAGAAGAGGTATATATTAGTTTTCACTGATTATGTTACTAAATGGGTAGAAGCCAAGCCATTACTTGTTGCTAATGAAGCATCCGTAGTTACTTTTCTTTTTGAGGATATTTTTACTCGTTTTGGTGTCCCAAGGGAAATTGTTACAGATCAAGGAGCTCAATTTACATCAAGGCTAGTGGAAAAAATGATGGAGAGATACAAAATCAGGCATAGAAAATCTACTCCTTATCATCCACAAGAAAATGGTCAAGTGGAATCTACTAATAAGGTCATTGAAGGAATCCTAACAAAGACTATTCATTTACATAGAAGAGATTGGGTAGATAGGCTTCCTGAAGCCTTGTGGGCCTATAGAACTACATGGAGAAACACAACATGCCATACTCCTTATGAGCTTGTTTATGGAAAGCAAGTTTTGTTTCCCATAGAGTTCTAGATTCAAACTTTCAAAATGGCAGTTTAGCTAGGACTTGATTTAACGGAGGCACAAAAGCATAGACTGGAGAAAATTAATGAATTGGATGAGATCAGACAAGATGCAGTTCAGAAAACAAGTCTAGTCCAACAGCAAAGGGCTAGATGGCATGACAAGTACATCAAAGAGAATAAATTCAAAGAAGGTGACTGGGCTCTCTTGTTTGATTCAAAATTCAAGGATTTTCAAGGTAAATTTCAAACACATTGGCTTGGGCCATATGAAATTGTTGAAATTTTTGACAATGGAGCAGTAAAAATCAAGACAATAGATGAAGAAGAGGTCACTTTTCTTGTGAATGGTCATAGATTAAAGCTATATCACAAACCACTCTCAAGAGAAGAATTTGTCAAGAAGTTCCAAGAAAGCAGTGATGTGAAGTTAATGAAGAAGAATCTCTCTTCTTCATCAACTTGATTAAATTTTCTGAAGCATTTCTCTTGAAAAAAAATAAAAAAATAAAATAAAAAAATTTAAAAAAAAGTATAAACATGAAAACCAATCATTGATTGGCATGTTTATACAGAAAAGATAGGGTGAAAATCATAGTTTTTCTGACACTCTAACTTTTCCCATTTTGTTTTTTCAAGCAGCTGTTACAAAATCATAAGTTCAGATCCATTGTACTTATGATCCATTTCATTTCATATTCATTCCATTCATTTATCCATCCATACTCCATTTCATTTATTCATTTATACTTCACTTCATTCCATATATCATTCATCTCATTCCATACTCCATCCACCTCATTTCCATGTCAAAATTCAAAGTGTGATGTCTTGCTGCAAATGAATAACAAATGTCATGGATTGCAGGGCAGTTCTTATGTTCTTCCACTCCATTTCATAAACTGAATCCATTCCATTTCATCATCCACTTCATACATATCATAACTCATCATCCATATTCATTCATGCCATATAACATTTCACTTATATCCCAAACCACTCCATTCCATGATTGAAATACTCTACAGGTACATTCTGCAGCTTAACAGACATTCTGCAGCTGAACAGACTTTCCGCAGCCAGACAGTCATTCCACAGCTACAGATCCTGAAGACACTAATCAGCAGACATTTGAATTGCAACAAGATGATCCAGTATATCTATGAATAAGAAGAATCAAGAAGGTTTATGAAGACTCTTCCAAAGGAGAACAAAGAAGACAACGACCACAAAAAGCAAATGAAAAGCAGAGGTAACAAGTTTTTATTATAATGGCATTTCATAAGGTTTAACATAGTTTTAGTTATGAATCATTCGAAGAAGTTGTTTTGATTATTTTTATTGATCATGACCAATAAACCCTCCACAAACTTTGGATTAAAATCACTCATTTCAAATTCTATACCCGACATCATTTAAGCGGTTAAAAAGGCAGAAGTGTTTGAATTCCTCACGTCACCCAACCAAATCATTCAATGATGATTTTCTTTTCCGTTGTAAAAATATCCACCGTCTTTTCACTCATTAATTCGTTTTCTCCACCTCACTCCATTACCTCATTCCGTAACTACTTCCATCACTCCATTCTGTAGCCATCACTTCATTCCGCAAAACAAAGATATCCTTATCACCGTGAGCAGAGCAAAGGGTATATCAGTTTGAATATCAAAGCACTATCACCGTGAGCAGAGATTGAGCATTATCACTGTAAACGCAGAGGTATAGCAGTGTGGAATTTGAAGCCATTTTCCATCGAGAGACAGAGGTATAACAGTGTGGAATTTGAAGCCATTTATCACCAAGAGACAGAGATATATCAGTGTAGAATTTGAAGCCATTTGTCACTGTCAACCAGAGGCATAGAAGCTCGAAGTTTGAAGCCGTTGTCACTGTCAACCAGAGGCATATCAGTCCGAAGTTTGAAGCCATTATCACCAAGAACCAGAGGTATATCAATTCGAAGGTGGAGGTTATTGTTTCCGTGGGCAGAAGGAGTATTAATCTGAACATTGAAGAAGCAATTATGGGCCTTATTGTAAGAACCGAACCAATGGGTACAAAATACCTGGAAGGATACCCTCAATGTAAAGAAATGTTGCAACAGGTAGGATGGCTACAATTTCTTGAGAAATTTAATGGCTTCCACAAAGAAGTCACTAAAACATTTGCAAGGTCATTTCAAGGAGCTGAGGTTGAAGTGGGGGATGTTAAATTCACTGTCACTGATGTTTTCATTGCAGAAGCTACGGGATTGCTTAGAAATGGAGAGAGATGGTTCAAAAAAAGAGAATTCCATAATGAATCCTGGAAGCAAATTCTAAAATCACCAGGTATGGATATCACTGTGTTTAAGAAGGGAATTCCAAGTTCTGCATTGAAAAATAAATGGAGAAACATACTGCTTATTCTGCAAAAATTTATTACATGTGAGGGTAGATATGGCACATTTTATGTTTACCACATTAGACTGATAATGCATTTTCTGGGGGAAGAGTTAAACCTACCCTATTTCTTTCTTCAAAGTTTGAAAAAGATGGCTTCCTGTGTTCAAAGAAGGGTCCAATTTTTAGAGACAACTCTATACCATCATGGCTTGGTTAAGATTTTAATTGAACACCATTTAGCCAAAACAAATGATACTTGGGATAATTTCTTGATAAGAAATCATTTTGAAGAGCCAAAAGAACCCTCACCTGAAAAACAGCCTACAAGGAGAAGCAGAAAATGGAGAGCTTCAAAAAATTGAAATTGACAAAACAGTCCAGGAAAGTAGTGAGGAAATCATCTCAGAGAAGTTGACTCAAATCAAGAGACAACTTAAGAAAGAGAAGGTAATCAGGAAATCTGCCACAGAGAAAGGAGAGGGATCTTCCTAGCCAAGAAGAAGCCATAGACTAAAGGGGAAACTAAGGAAAACTCAGATCAAACAAACAGGGGTGATAAGTTCAGAAGTATTATGATCGTATATGCATTCATGACTAGTATCTTACATGTTTTCCATATGTTTTACGAAATGTATTTCATGTATTAGGCATGTCTAGGTCAATATATTACTCAAGTTTTGATTATTTAGCATTTTTATCATCATTTTTATGATTTTGGAAAGTTACAGGTAGTTTTAAGAAGTGGTCTCGAGGGTAGCCTGAAAAGCGGCATAGATCTCGTGACTGCATGCACTAGACAGGGAAATTTGGGTCATAACTGCAGGAAGGCGGGTTTACGAGTGCAGTTGGATCCCCATAACTACATGCATAATGTTCCAAGGGTGTGATTTTTCAGTAAACCTAGTGAAAAAGATTTACTGCCCAGGGATTGATCACTTGGGTTGGTTGGTAGGCTCCTGAGTGATATATAGTCTCTGAGGGATGTCAATTTATTTCTAGTTTGTAAGCCCCACTTCCATTTATGGAACTTTGAGGTTGGTGTTGAGCCTCAAGATTGTGCTTTCTTTCATCTTACTTTACCTCATTTTCCTTTGTCCATTGTTATCCCAGACCCAATTGATCAATGAATTTAGTTAAAATTACTTTTAGAATGATGAACATGGCTAACTTGCTAAGTTTGGTGATTTTTGTCATTGTAATGCATTTTGACCGGAACTAGCTGCAGAATGCAGACATTCCGTAGCTAACCGGCAATTCTGCAGCTGTCTTCACGTTCAGGCATGTTCCAGGTGGCCTCTCAAGAAAAACCACATATGTGTATATTCCACGTCATGTCTACATTGTTCGTTGCTCACCATGAAGGAAAAACCGAATTCTGGATATGGTTTTGGTACGTGGGAACTCATTTAAGGAAGCAGATTTCTAATAGGACTGTCTTAGTCCAGATGTCCTTTTCCTTTTTACGCTACCACTTTAAGAGTCCTAGTATTATTTCGATAAGGAAAGACAATGATCCTCGAATTGTTGCAAGTCTTGTTATGTAAATTTGTTATAAAAACACTTGGGAAACCGAGAGATAGGCTAGATTTTGCTCTGGATTTTGCTTAGATTTCATGCTATATTTCTGAAGATCCAGACTACTCTGTTCAAGTTATTTTTCCTTTAATGAAGAAGATAGTATTGCTTTGAAAGCGTTGATTTGATTTGGAGTTAGATTCCGTCTGGTGGTAGAGGGCCCCTGCCTCCTGCACGGTTTTACTTGCGTAATTTAGATAAGTATCTTAGTTGCCTTTACATTTTGAAGTTTGAATTCGTAGTTGTTTTCATTAGCCACTATAGTTATACTCGTTCTAAAAACTCTTCCAAAAGAAGAAGCTCTTCCAAAAGATTATGATAATGAATGGGAAACGGCTATAGTGTTGTAGGATTTAATTGTAATCTCTTTTGTTCACCATCACAGTTATACTTATGCTAAGCACTCTTCCAAAAGAAGAAACTCTTCCAAAAAATCCTTATAATGTCTTAAGCATGATTGTGATCTTGAACGTTTCAGTTGTGTGTTTGCACTAAGTACCATAGCTATTCTTTCTCTTAAAACGCTTTTCCAAAATATCATAATGATGGGTAGGAGATAGCTATGATATCTTATTTTTTCATTGCTTTCAGTCTTTATGTTTGCATTTGCACTGAATTGTACAGTTAGGATTGTTCTAAGAAACTCTTCCAAAATACCAATCATGATGGACAAAACAGACTGTATAATTCCATAGAATAATGCATGATAGCTTAGTTAGGATACTCCGGAGTCTAATTGCATTTAACTCATGCTCTGTTATTTTTTTTAAAGTTTGATAATGACTTACTAGTTCAACACTATTTTAGATTAGTGACATCTTAAGTTCAGTTTTAGCTTAACTCATTGCATTTGCACTCCACATTTAGTTATCATCCACTGCATATTAGATTACTTCAGTTGTTAAACTTAACAAAACAACCTTCATTATTTACAAACCTCTTCTTGTTCCAAATCTATAATTGATTCATAACCATATGAACAAAAGACAGTATCATTTCAAGGCCTGAAATACTTTTGCAACTTCCTTATCATCTCACAAACAAACATTTCCTCAAAAGACTATTCTAAAAATCTATAACCTTTGAGTGGAGTGTAGTGGTATAAAACTGAGTTGCAGAATAGAGTTAGGAACTAGTCTTAGAGTAGAAGATCCTATGATGTCAACAATATTTTTCTCCAAATATGTTTTTACAAATATTTAATCATGGATAAAATATTGTCTCATTATAAGCTGATGGTTTAATTGTTTAGATTAGGAGAATTTGTATACTTAGCTGACCATTTCTCAAACTCTCCCAAAAATACCTTTGATAAAAGAATTGGACAAGTTAAGGTTGTGTTTTGATTCATTTCTTTAAATTCATTATCAAGCTTAGTATTCTGCTTAGTCATAGTTTAGATTTGATTATGTTTCAATATTTGCAATTGCATTTGTCATTTGTCATCAACCAACTAGGCTTCACTCTGTTTTTAATCATTAGCTTCCTTCCACTAGCTTTCTAGTCATTTTCCTTGTGAACATAAATCAACAAAATACCAAAAACATTATAAATCATCACAAAAGACCAAAAACATCATAAAACACTAAACACAACGCATTAAGAAACAAACACCTAGGTACATACAGTACACTTCACTTCAGCAGTTTACCAACCCTGGTTGACAATTAAATGAACTCAATTTAGGAGACTAGGTTGAGACCAAACAGTTGGGTCATATCATAGTGACACTCAACCAATGTTTACCCTAGAGAGATTGTGAAAGTGGGTAAATATGGGAGGGGGCGTTACATCAAGGATGTTTACTGGTTCATGAAAGGTAAGATCCATGCATGTCTTGGAAATTCCCTAAGGTTTTGGTTAATCAAGGTTGAATACCTAGGTTGAATATATTGGGTTTCTAATTTTAGGGATTGTGAACCCTGAATGAGTTAGAACATGAAAATATAGTGTTTGTGGACAAAACCCTAGGACTATTGAAGATGTTATGGCACTTATAGGGTTTGTATGAATTTAGGATTTAGATTTCCCATGTGGGTCCAATGCTAGGTGCATGTTGACATGCCTTAAGTTAAAAATTTGATCATAATAAATGAGAGATATATTCATTTCTATAGAGGGCACCTCGAGCACCATTTCCACGCACACTATGTAAATGGAAAGAATGTTAGGTGAATCTAAAAATAAGATAAGGAATGTCAAGGAAATGCATATTAGATGTGTCAAGAAAAGGCCTATGATTTGTGCAAGGTTAAAATCAATTGTAGGTAACATCTAAAAAATTTATGGTAGGCGCTAGATCACAAACATCCATAATGTTTGTGATCTAGAATCAACAAGGATGTGATACAAGGAGCAAATGCTTTTTCTCAAGGATGTTTACTGGTTCATGAAAGGTAGGATCCATGCATCTCTTGGCAAGTCCCTAGGGCTTTTCCTAATCAATATTGAATACCTAGGTTGAATATATAAGGTTTTTAATTTTAGGTATTGTGAACCCTAAACGATTCAAAACATGAAAATCTACGATTTGTGGACAAAACCCTAAGACTATTGAAGATGATATGGAAATTATAGGGTTTGTATGAACTTAGGGTTCATATTTCCCATGTGGGTTTAATGTTAGGTGCATGCTAACTTGCCTTAAGTTTCAAAAACTGATCGGAAGAAATGATAGATATATTCATTTCGAAAGAGGGGACCTTGAGCACCATTTCCATGCAAACTATGCAAATGGAAAGTGTTATCACTGTAGTAATTCTTAAGTTGTGTAATTTTTGGTTTTAGTCCAAGAATTCTAGAGGTAACCACAAACCTACTTCAAACTCTATGATCTAGCCTTCCTAGGGTTCAGAGAGTGCTCTCTCTATAAAGTTTAACTTTGTTTTAATTTGTGAATATTAGGCTAGCTATGAAAGTGAAGCTTTGGTTTGGTTTTGATATATGTGGTGGGAAAAATCACTTGAAAGGATGCATAGTGGGAAATATATTTGTCCATTGGGCTATGGAGTCAAAATCAAGCTAACAGGACTAGGATCTAGGGCAAAAGGTCAAATGTCTTCAGGGCAAGATAGATAACCCTTGGAGATTTTGGAAAGTTGTTTTTTGAGGTGGTATTATCGGGATAAAGGGAATTTAAGAATCCTTAAATCCGGAAAAAGGAAGTAGTAGGAGAGGTCAAAAGAATGAGGGAGAAATTAAGGGTTCCCTACACTGGAAATCAGAGGAAAACATATAAATGATAACTAGTTAAAAACATGGTGCTATTAACATATCATGTAGTAATAATCCTAGTTATACATTCAGATTTAGCATAAACATAAATGGATGCATGTAACAGAGAAAATAAACAATGAAAAGTGAAGAAAATACTTCACTCCAAATAGCTCATCATAGGGATCCTGAAGTATAATGCTAATTTGCTTTGATCGAGCCTGCTACTCGAAGTTTTGACACACAAAAGCTTTAAAGTCCAAGAAGAAATGACTATAACAATCCCAACAATTTTATTCCACACCAAATACTTCTAAAGATGAAGTATTTATAAATAATGTTTTACAAAATATCCTAGATGAATTTTAGGAATTAACTTAGGAAAATAAAATATGTTTACAATAAAAACAGAGACAACTGCTTAACAAATCAGCAAGCTGTCCTATTTTATCTATAAGAAATAGAAACAGTTTCGAGGATAAAGCAGGTGGTTGCCTTGGTGTCCTTCTTGCTGGCCTTTAGATATTTTTTGAAATCTGAATTGCCTTGACTGATACTCTTTCTCGGATACTCTTTATTCATTGATACTCTTTAACTGATACCCTTTTAACCTTTAGTAAAAACTGTTTACTGCTATAAATAAAAATCTGTTTTGACTGAAATTTAGAAAATAGTTTTCTTTCTTCCTTTCACCTGCTTGTCTTTATCCTTCACAGTAAATCTGTAAGAGCTTTCCAATCCTCATTTTTAGAAATTTGAATATTATTTAATTTCCTAAAGTTCTCATCAGCTTCTGTATATCTAGCAAAAGGTGGGCTTGATGACAAATAAGTGCTTGATCTCATACTGTAAGTAAAATAAATCTTCAAAAATCTTCAGTAACACTTTTCCTGTGGGGATGCCTTGACCTGTTGGTTTAGTCACCTGTTCCTTGGCATATTCTCTTATCTTCTTGTCATAATCATTTTGAGGCATCAATTTATCATTAATAACCATGATATCAGGAAGCCCTTTTTGCCTCAAATTTGTGAACTTAACCATAAATCTAGTTATGGCAGTATTCATACCTTCACATTTTTCTTCAAGTTGTCTCATTAAGTTTCTCTTTGTGGTGACTTTCCTGATTTCTAGGATAGTGGTAGTTATATCTATTATTTTGAGCTCTTCCAACTCCTGTCTGTTCTTGCTGTTAAGGAAATTGATTAGCCTTACAACCTGCTTTGGTTTGTCAGCCAAATCAGTCTGAGTCTTTTGATTTTTTGCTTGGGCTGCCAATAATAACTCTCTTTGCTAAAAAATTACCAGAATTGAAGGCCATACATCATGGATGGCTTCAATGATGTTATTCCAAAGATAATTTTTTATGTATGATATCTGATCTTTGAGAGTTAATTCTTTTTGCAAATTTTTTAACTCTTCACTCAATCTGTTGGAATTTTGTTCATGTATCTTAGCATTTATCTGAGTTGATTTATTTGTCTTCTCAAGATTTTCAATCATCTTTGTCAATCTGTTAATTTCATTTGTTTTCAAAGACATCTCTTCCATTGCTTTTACTATCTTACTGACATCATCTGTAGGCTGTATTGCTGTGGTAGATGATTCAATGGCTGATGTAGTGGAAGAAGTCACTGGCACTGCAGTGGCCAGTGGTTCTTTGGGTGCCAAATTTTCTCCTAAATTTGAACGCACTGCTGCAACGATGACTGGGATGACTGTAGGAATCACTAGTTCTTTTACTGTCTCCTTTTCTTGGACAAGTTGGTCCATCTGTACTTCCATTTCCTTAATCTGAGCTGTCAGTTGAAGAATTAAATTCATCATTTCATCTTTTTCCTTCTATTCCTGTAATAATTCCTTTGTCTGAGGATGCTCACTTTGAGGAAGTTTGAGCTGTTTCCTCAAGGTTGCTATATCCTCATTTTTCCTTTTTACCAATGCTTTTGTTGCTTTGATATTTGTAGGATCATATCCGACCTGTAATACTAGTTTTTCTAAGGCTTTAATCCTTATATCCTTAGCATATAGTGAAGCTTTATCCATCTTCATTTGATCTTGCATATTATAGATGGTGTTTTGAATTTTATGAGCACTCATAGATTTTGTTTTAACTGTGGAATATAACATCTTAGAGCTTTGCTTGTGAAACTCTATTTGATCTAGTTCATGAATGTTATCTGTATCTACTTCTAGATCAACCTTATTATAGATAGTAACTGTCTTTGGTACTGATACCGTAGGCTGCAATACTGACATAATCAATTTTTTTCTTGAGTAATCAAATGCTGATAGGAATCTGTTTTGATTACCTGGCTTTTGTTTCAAGAAATGAGAGTAAATTTCAGTTTTGATTTCCTCATTCTTCAACTTGATTTGCTTATATTTCTCCTTAATATCCAAATCCTTTTCCTCAGCTGAATGTGAGGAAGAAGATTCCATACTTTGCTGTCTTTCCATCATTTGTGTATCTTCATTATTGAGTTTTCCTTCATTCTGATTTGGCTCATTGATAATTACAGTAGCTATATTTGTTTCTGGAAAATCAGTGTTGGTATTCAAATGATCTGTTTCTTCAACATCTATTGTCACTTTTCCTTTACCCTCTATATCTAATTTTGGCCTTTTATTGTAAATGATCTTGAACTTTGTTTCTTTTGTAGTCTCTGCCACATATGCTCCTTCTTCCCTTATTCTTTTGATGGATTTCTCTGGTTGATTTACAGTCTCTAAGGTATGACTAGTATTACCTTTGCTTACCGCATCTATTAATGTGTTTTCAATCCATTCAAGCTGATTGGAAAAAATTTCCATTTCTGATTTAGCTTCATGTATAAAGGGTGTTAATTTTCATTTTACCCTCAGCTTGCTCAAGATCCCTTGTGGATCATAGTTCCAAGGGAAACTCTCTTCAAATTTATATTCCAATAGTTGATTTGCTGCTTCCTTTTCTGCATCCCTGTGATTGCATATGAATGGCCCAATTTGATTTTTAAGTTTGAATTGGGTCTTCTTATTAGCTGCCATGAAATTGATTGAATCATAATTTAGGATCTGCCTGATATACTCCAAGGCAAAGATCCTCATTGGAGGATGTTTGGGAAACTTTTAAGGTAACAAGTTTGACCCAAAGACTCTGATTTCAGTGTATGTCTCATATAAGTACCAATCACCAACCTTACTTTGCTCTGATAACTGCAATATTTTCTTCATTTCTTCACTTATTATAGGCTGATTTGTTTCGGTCAACATGGTGATCACTGGATGTAAAAATAACTTTGAAAAGTCTGAATAACTGAAATCTGTACCTTCTTTTCTGAGCAATGATGTCCAAAAAATGACAGACTGAGGATTTGACTCTATGTCTAGTTTTTGAAGAGTGATTGGAAAATTATCTGATTGGAAATATAGGAACAAATGGAAAATGTAGGAGGTATATCTGAACACTCCCTCAAGCTGTAAATTGGTCAATTGATAGTGAATACTATCAATAATGAAACCAACATAATCAAAGATAACTAAAGGTGGTTGACTTGGAGAAAAGGTAGACAAGAATCCCAAGATAGACTCATCAGTGTGCTCATTAGTGAAATACCCAAGGATGAAGGAAAGCATGGAAATTACATGCCTTGAACCTTCAGGGAATTTAACAGTTGAATATGGGGGATTTAACTTGGGAATTTCAACATGTAGAGGCATAAAAGTCTAAAAAATCATGAACCTTTTAGGAAAATCTAGGCCAATGTATAACTTAGTGAGGGCTTCAATAGACAAAGGGACTGCTTGGGGATTTGGTTGAAGCTGCAACATTTGGTTAATTGACTCTGCTGTGATGGTAAATAGGACTTCTTTACTGGTATTCACAATAGCTCTTTGTTCAGGAATATAGTACTGCTGACACAATCTAATAATCTCTTGACAAGGGTGAGTCAAAGGGAATACATATTTGGGTAGATTGGATTCCCAAATATAGATTTCTTCTTGATCATCTAAAGACTTCTCAAGGCACCAGTTATGGATATCTAACAGGTTGAATTCAACAATGGGATCAACTATTTTGTAATCAATATCAGCAAGGGGAACGTGTTCAATATCAACAACTGGGGGTTGTAATGGATTGATAACAATAACAGTGTTTGAAGTCATAGCAGGGGTAGGTTTAGGTGTTTTAGAACCTTCAGGCTTGCTTGCGCTCTATTTTTTAGGCATTTTGATATACTTCTACAAGTTTAGACAGTTTTCAGAGGCAATTTTACTATAGTAGAGGCTTAATTGGGCAACTTTGGAAAAGTATAAGATTTTATTAAGGCTTTCTATTCAATTAGGCCTATCAAAGAGATTTGGAGGCTTTAGAATTGGTTTAAAATAGAAAACAAGGGTTTTCTGAGTATTTTTGATGGGAATAGGGCTAAAAACCCTTTTAAAAGAATCACAGAGGGTTTAGGGTACTTGCAGAGGATTTATGGCTTATCTTAGAGCTTGAAATGGACTAATAAACTATGTAAACTCCTCAATTTATTTAGAAGCACATCGCAAAGAAAAAGAGTTTTTGGGAAAAGATTGCTAGAGTTTGGCTTGTTTTTGGGAATTTTGGTCAATTTACTTAATCAATTTCTTAACTTAAAATGCTTTTCTTTCTTTAAAAATGGTTTTCCAACTTGATTGCAGGTTCAATTTTGAGAAAAATACCTGGTATGATGCAGGAATAGCTTCTGGAAAGGTTTCTGAGGTTATTTTATGAGTTGAAGGCTTCAATGAATTGTTTGGAGCGATACACAGATCCTCAACATTCTTTAGAGGTTTACAGGGCAAATTATGCAGGCTCAGGCAAAAAATGGTGAAAAATGGTTTTAACAGGGCTTCTTTCAATCGGGAAATGGAAATACAATAGGTTAAACATGCAAGAATAATGGACAAATTTATTTTCAAAGGTTTTATTGACATATTGGTCGCATTAAACTCGCATTGAATGTAAGTCACGTCAGGCGGGAGGGCGGTTTTGGAGTTTCAATGGACGAAAAATCGTGAGTGGTTATCGCGCAACTGTTGGGTGGTAAGCTGTTTTGAACTCAACCCACACAATCCAATAAGGATTGACCACGTGGACGAGAGAGGAAATGAAAAACAACCCATTTTACGTGGCTTTGGCGTTTGTCCGATGTTGTATCTATTCTGGGCGATTTTGGGGTGTCAACCGTCGGATTTGAGAGTCGAATGCGAATGACTGAGATTAATTTGAGAGTTGCACTGGATTAGGGGTGGGACCAGGGTGTATTATGCGTGGATGGGTTTTTAACTTTATCACTAGACATTAATTTAATTCAAAAACCTTGGATTATAGAAATATAAGTGGGGGACTAATGTAATGTTTTTCTATTTAAAACATTTATAAAAATGTTTCAATAAAACATATGTGGGCGTGGTTTATTATATTATATAGTTTTTAACCGTTTGAATGGTTTTGAAACTATAGGGGTGGGGTATTTAAAATAATGATAAGTTTTAGACCAAAGGGCTTATAGTCGGGGGTTTTTATTGATGCACGTGGGGATAATATACTTTGGTCTAAACATTAAAATAGTGGGTTTTTTTGGGGGTTATTTAAATATAATGGAATTAATAACTATGGGAGGGTATTTTTAGAGATTTAATAAAAATAGATTAAAAGTTAATATGAAAGGGTAGTGAAATGTAAAATAAAACACATGTTATCACTAATTTTATGTATATGATAGACAAAGCAAAGCAGTGTTGTCTTTTTTAATATTTTACACGTTAACTTAGGAAAAAATGTATTTTTGGGGTTTTATAAATGCTTTTGAAGGGATGAAGTTAATTATTTTAGGGTTGCAATTTTACTAAGTAAGAATGTGTCTTTACTTAGGAAAAAAGGGGTTTTAATGTATGAATGAAGGGTAAATGATGATAAATGTGGGTTTAATATAAGAACTCAATATTTTTAACTAGCCAGTCATCGAGCCTTGGGTCCGGTCCCAACAAAAGTCAGAGAAATGCTCTGAGCCTGTTTGACTAATAGATTAGAATACTGAATACTTATAGGGGAGGGGAAATTAGTGATTTTTCCCGATGATGTCTTATTACATGCTTGCTTCAGTGCTTTCTACCTACCCAACTTTATTTCTAACAAATTTTCTTCATTTTGTAGGTGCATTTAGGCTTGCAACCTTAAAACATTTTCTTTCAAAGCATAAAACTATCTAGATCTACCTTATTTAATCCGAGGGCTCAGATTATAATGTTGATCTCCTCATTATTCTCTACCTATCTACTGATTTTTCAAGTTTAAACTGTTTGGAAAATCTTTATTCACTATCTAAAACATGAAATTGAAAACATGAAAAGTTAATATTAAACTGTTTAACTGATCATAGATTATGGCATTTATTGACACTCTGCACATTATCATTATTCTTGAAGTAAAAGTAAAAGTAGTGGCATTTGAATTTGCTCACTTTCAGGTCTTATTTTTATCTCTTTTTTCTTTCGGGGTCTACATTTTTCTAAGTCCTTTGATCTTTCTTTTAGGACTTTTGCCCTCTTTTTGACTTTTTATTATTTTCATTTTTTCAAAATATGGGAAAACAACTTGCAGAAAACAAGGTATGTACATATTTACAAGACTATCAAAGTCAATTCAAAATTTATGAACCCTATTATTATAGGACCCTAACAGTGGCTCCACATGGGGATGACATTTCCTGGTGAAATATCAAGAACTTTGAGACTAGTAGCCTTTTGATTTTTTACTGTGATGACCCTGTAAATGTCTTCTGATATCTGCAATTTATTCATACTTATGATATTCACCTTTCAAAGCTTAGGGCCTTCTCTTCGGGCTTCAACTTTTCTAGGGAAACATCCAATCCAATCTAAAATTTGCAAGGTATATGTACAATGATCAAAGTGAATAAAAACTAACTGTTTGTTAACTCAGGAGAGTAGTAGTGCTTCAGCATTCTGCCATTTACTGGTCCTTCTTGCAGAACTATTCCATCCATTTCTTTCAGGAAGAAAGCATTATTACCTCTATATCCATAAATCACATAAGGTCCTTTCCACAAAAAATCAAATTTTCCATGTTTTCCTTTGTCTTCTCTTATGGAATCCCACTTTAACACTTTATCTCCTATGTATAAATCATCCTATTTAGTATTTTTATCAAAAATTTTCTTGATTTTATCCTAAATGACTTGAGATTTGATATAAACTTCTTCCCTTGTTTGTTGCAAGTGAATAGTTTGATTGATCCTCCTTTGAATGTCATTTTTTTCCACATATAACTCTTGGATAATTTTCATCACTGGTACACCTAGGGAGGATGGAAAAAAAACATCCATTGCATAGAAAAATTGGTAAGGGGAAGTGCCAATGGAATTTTTAGTAGTAAGCCTATCTGCCCATAAGGCATTGACTAACTTCTTATTCCAAGTCTTTTTATTGTCTTCAAGTAACTTTTTGATGATATTTACAAGGCTTTTGTTTGAGGATTTAGCTAGGCCATTACCTTGGGGGTAATATGCAGTGGAATGACCTTAGGTAATATGGTATTTGTGGCAAAAATCAACCATTTTCTTGGATTTGAATGCTGCTGCATTGTCAGTAATTATCTTTTGGGGGAATCCAAATCTTGAAAGAACATTGTTTTCTAGGAAAGAAATAATGACAGTATCTGTGGCTTGTCTGGAGGGTATGGCTTCAATCCACTTGGTAAAATAATCAGTGGCTGTCAAAATCCACTTATGTTGGCCTGAAGAAGGAGGGTGAATTTAACCAATGAAGTCTAAACCCCATTGTTGAAATGGAATTTCAGTTGAGACAGGCTTTAAAGGGAGGGGTAATAATTTCTTCTTACCCTAAAAAAATTGGCACTTATGACATGAAGTTAGATACTTTTTAACATCATCAAACAAGGTAGGCCAGTAAAAACCATCTCTCAGGATCTTATCTGCTGTAGTTTTCCAATATAAGTGTCTTCCACAATCACTTGCATGAAATTATTCAAGTATTTTGTCAGCTTCTTCCTTTAATAAGAAATTTTATAAAATCCCACTATGATCTTTCCAAAAAAGTACATTATCTAGAATGCAAAATTTTACTGCTTTAATTTTTATGAATCTGGCTTTGGTTCTTGAAAATCCAGGAGGATATTGTAAGCTTTGGAGTACAAATATGATATATGTATACCAAGGAGTGTCTGAGAAGGCTTCACTAATCGATGGAGTCACCATCTCTTTCTGATCATCTACTTGAGCAATAAAATTTATGTCTAGGAAATTGCAGTTAAATTCAGCCATAAGTCTGGCTAATCCTTGACCTTTGATGAGTTTTGTGGGTTTTATCTCTATGTCATATTCTAAGATAGTGGAAATCCACTTACCTCTTCTTCCATCAGGACCATCCTGAGTAAGAATGTCTTTTACTACATAATTTGGGACATAGGCAATGATACGAGAGTAGAGAATATAAACTCTGAAGTCTTTAATAGCCTTAATCAAAGCTAGGGCTTGTTTTTCCATAATATTGTACTTCAAAGGGGCATCTCTAAGGTTCTTACTGAAAAAAGCTATGGGTTGTTCAAATCCTTGGTCATTTTCTGCAGTAAAACTGTAGCAATGGCGTGTTCTGAAGCAAATGAAAAAATTATGAAATCTTTCTTAAAATCAGGACTTATTAGGACTAGAGTTTTGGTTAAGGCTTGTTTGATAGAGTCAAATTATTGTTTAGCCTCAACAGTCCATTTAAGGACTGAATATTTTTTTAGCATGTTATTTAGTTCTCTAATTATCTCAGCTAAATTAGATATGAATCTTCTTAAAAAAATTATATTACCTAGAAAGGCATGTAATTCTTTGATGTTTCTTGGTGGACTGATGTTCAGAATTACTTCTATCCTAGCAGGATCTATCCTAATTACTTCTTTTTAAATTATGTGTCCAAGTAACTTACCTTCTTCTAATCCAAATAGACTTTTCTTAGGATTTAAAGAGATGCCATATTTCCTGCACTTAATAAAGACTTGTCTCAAATGATCCAAGTGTTCATTATCTGTTTTGGAAAACACAGTAATGTCATCTATGTAAATTACTAAGAAATCATGTCTTTCTTTTGAAAAAGCTATGTCCATAGCCCTTTGAAAGGTTGCTCCTGTATTCATTAGACCAAAAGGCATTTTTACATACATAAAAGTGCCCCAAGGAGTAGTAAATGTTGTTTTAGCTTGATCTTCTTTTTGGACTAAGATCTAGTTGTATCCTGAAAAACCATCTAAAAGAGACATCCTAGAAGAACCAACTACCATTTGTAATATATGATCCATTTTAGGTAAAGGGTAATTGTATTTCAAGGACACCTTGTTTAGATTCCTAAAGTCAACACATAATTTTATCTCTCCTGTTTTCTTTCTTGTAGGAACTAGGTTTGAAACCCAATCAAAATATCTGATTGGTGCATTGATCTGTGCATCATACATTCTTTTCACTTCTTTTTCTATCAAAGGTAATAAAACAGGGTTAATTCTTCTCACCTTTTGTTTAAATGGTTTTTGCTTTTCTTTTATTGAAATTTTATGTTGGATTATGCTGGTATCATAGGATTTGAGATCCTCATAACTCCAGGCAAAGACATCTTGATATTGTTTTAAAAGAGTAATGTATTTTTCCTTCTCTTGTTGAGGTAAAATTTTGGAAAGTTTGATTGTCTTGGGTTTTAACTCTGTTCCAATGTTGCATTCTTCTATATCAGATCTAACTGGCTCTATTTTTGGTTTTCTAGCTACATCATTTGAGTCAAAAAGATCTTCTAAGGGAGTTAAACCTTTAGGTAAGAAATTATCCTTAAGATTTAATATGTCTGATTCATATTCAATAATTTATTCAATCTCTACTTTCTCTAAGCTATCTATATTAGCTTGACTAAATCTAGTTGGTTTATCAAACTTTATTCTATTTACATCTAAGTTATTTAAGTCTATTTCACAATCCAAATCATGATTTATAGTACAATCTGTATCTATATTACAACTCAAAATTCTCCTTCATTGTTCATAAACTCGTAAATCTGTTCATCTTGAGAAAAAAATTGCCAATACTTAAGATTATCTGGAATTATTGGTCTATGCTTGACTTCAACACTATATATGTGATTAGGTTGGAATGGTAAATTTCTTTTACTAGAAAAATTTTCAAGACAGTGAGCTTGTATATTTTGTTTTCTAGGTATAGCAGCAAATTTACATTCCAATAAATCATTAGTTAAATCTATGACAATGTCTCTATATCTGCTTAGTCTAGGGTTGTAAACAGAATAAATTCCATTTACTTGTTTTATGATCAACTCTGAATCTCCCATGATTAAAATTCTTTTACCTCCTGAGTTCCTAATGATTTGGAGTCCTAGAATGAGGGCTTCATACTCAGCCATATTATTTGTACATTTAAAATTGAGCCTGAAAGCATGGCCTTCTGAGTGATTAGTCTCCATATTGGTTATCCAAACTCCTGCTCCTGCTCCTAACTTATTCACTGAACCATCAAAGTCTAAATGCCATAGAGATTCATGAAAAATATTATCATTGTTTGGTGCTTTCTTTTACTCTACTAGTTCAGTTTGGATTTCATTAGTTTCAGAGTTACATAGGATAAAAGAATCAAGGTCAGTTGATGTAGAGTAAATTGGGTAGTTTATGGATCTTTCAACACTACTGACCATGTACTTCATCAATGTTTCCCTATATAACTTTTTATGCTGGCCAAAAACTGATATAGTATCATAAGACATGTCCAATTGTAGAGATCCCTGTAACTTTGCTCCCCATTAGCGAAAAAGTAACATTCTATATTTAGGTTGGATATCAACTACTACAATGTCCATTAATATACTCTTACCAGGGTATTGAACTAGTGTTACACACAAATCTTTGATTAAACCAAGGCATTTAACTTTACTTGAATCAAAAGAAAAAAAATCTTTGTATGGCCTTGTAATTTCTAGATTGAGAGTGTCCATTATGGCTTTAGGCATTAGATTATGGGAGGCTCCTGAATCTAGCATGGCATTGTGTAAAATTTGATCATGAATGGTAAGACTGATATAAAATGGAGGAACTGCTCCGTCTGTATGTTTTCCATTTACATCTGGGCCAAAAATCAACTCTGGTTGGTCATCATTTAGATTTATGGAATCTTCTCCATCATTCATATTTAATGTTTCAGTTATGGTTGAATTATACAAGTCATTTTTTACCAATTCAGTCAAAGGAATTGGTATTTTAAGCTTTGCAATTTCTGATTGTATGTTAAATGTAGGTTGAGTTTTACTGATTTGAATTAATTATTCTTTGGTAACTGTAGTTTATGTTGGTTTGTCTTGTTTTTCTACAACTGTTTTTTCATTTTCAAATGGTTTGACATTCTCTGTTTGTGTTTCTTGAGTTTTACTGCTCCTAACTTTCTTTTCAGGGATTGTTTTTGAAGTAGTAGATGTTCTTTCAGACTTAGAATTATCAACAAATGTTTTTAAAGTAACAGTTTTTGGATCTGCTGATTTAGGATCAGCAGAAGGTTTTTTAGGATCTAAATTTGTTGTTTTAACAGACTTAGAAGCTTTAGCAGCAGTATATTTTTGTGAATCTTTTGCATCTTGAGAAACTTCATCAGTAATATCAACAATTTTAGGACTTGATGCTTTTTTAGGACTAGAAATTTTTTGGGAAGAACTTGAGTTTTGCTTATTTTCCCTTGGGAGAATTTGCAGAACCTTTGTTTTGGGAGCTTCTACTGTTTTCTGATTCTGAGTTTGGGAAGCTTTCTTGGTAGAAGACTCATTGTTTTTCTTGTTTCAAGGTTATATTGACTGTGTATTTCATTTATTGCATAATCATAACCTTGTTTATAATCAAATGATTCACTAGAATCTAATTTGAGTTGTTAGAGTTCAAATAATTCCTGATCTTCCTGAGGAAGGAAAATAATATTATTGTCATCTATTCCCATTAGATTTATAGCATCCTCCTCATCATCATTATTCTAAGAAATTTCAGTATAGTTCTCTTGGAATGGGGGCCTTATTGTTTGGTCTGGGGCTGTTTCTTTTGTTTTTCCAAAATTTATGTTTTTTCTAAAGTTGGTATTTCTGATTTGTTGTTGGTTATCCCACTGAGGTATTCTCTCTATATTATATAGTCTATCCATCACCCTTTCTAAGGTTTTAGCTATCACATCTATTTTTGTGTTTGAATTGGAAGTTTCTTCTTTAATGGTCACTCTTCTTTCATTTCCGAGTCTAGCTTTTCTGGCTAAAATGTTTACTTCTACACCAACTGCATATGTTTTCATTTTTTCTAAGGTGTCTACATCTCTTTCCCTTAATTGGTAAGCTATATCTGTATCAAATCCATCAGGGAATTTGAGCAGAACTGAATAAGGAGTATGTTTAAGATTTGCAGAGATAGAATTATAGACACTATTATATCTGGTGCAGTAATCTTGGACTGACTAATTTGGAGCTCTTTTCATGGAATCAAATTCAGACAATATTTGGAGGGGTTTCTTTTTCTTTTCCCATTTATTTAAAAACAATCTATGAAACACAGCTAAATCAGTTACACTATCAGTAGCTAAATCTTTAAACCACTTCTTAACTTCTCTAGTCAAAGTTTGTGCAAACAACCTCATTTGAACATCTGAGTCATAAATCTCATAAAATTCAAAGAAGTCTGTCATCTTAGTAATGTGTTGCTGAGCAGTATATTGTTTAGTGCCATCAAACAATGATATTTTATTTTGATAGTCTTGAGGCATGTCATGGAGTTTTTGTGGTAAGACTAGGGGAGTATATCTAGCAACCATAGCTTGAAGCTTAGCTTGGCTAGGAGGTAACGTAGAACTGCTTGGAGCTGTGTTGGAAATGATAGATGATGAACTAAAAAATATATTTAAAGTGCTGGGAAATGAAACTGGAATGTATATGGAACTACTAGGGAATGATGATGATGTATTAAGGGAATGAAAAGGTGAACTGATGGATATAGTGGATGAAGTGAGTGGTGGAAATAATAATCTAGGTTGTAAAGGTAACCTAGGGATAAATGGATCTGTATATGAGCTGGTAGTGGAATTTATAAATGATGTAACATCATACAGATATGAATCTCTAGCTGGTATTATTGTGGTATGCAATTGAGAAACTGGAGGTTTGTTTGCATAGGTTAAAAATTGAGCTAATTCAATAGATTCATAAATATCTTTGAGAATAGTAAGATTAAGTTGTTCAATTTCAGTTTGATCTTGAACTTTCTGTGTTTTAAAATCTGCTGTAATATTTTTCTGTTTTGTATTAAAAAATGAAATGAAAACAGGGTCTGAAACAGTAGTTTTAAGATCACTTTCAAATTTTCTTCTAAATAAAGAATGCTCAAATTTCAGATCAAAATCAATATCTTGCAGACTTACTAGCTCTTGTAGTAATGAATTCACTCTTTTTTAATCATACTTCAGCTTCTAAATTTTCTGACTGTTTTTTCTTTTTACCAATTCCGTCTGGGTTGTCTACTATAACTGCAGGCTTAGTATCCGGGTTAGACCTAGAATAATAAACTTTCCTAGAAGCCAGAATTACTATTTTCAATAAACACAACTTATAAAAGCAATCTTAAAGTAAAAGGATGTATAAAAATACTTTCTTTAAGACTATTTTTAAGAATGAGGATTGGTTAGTTCCCCAGTATGGTCGCCAGTATGTTATCACTCTAGTAATTCTTAAGTTGTGTAATTTTGGTTTTTAGTCCAAGAATTCTAGAGGTAACGAAAAACCTACTTCAAACTCTAGGATCTAGCCTTCCTAGGGTTTAGAGAGGGCTCTCTCTTTAAAGTTTAATTTTGTTTTAATTTGTGAATATTAGGCTAGTTATGAAAGTGCAGCTTTGATTTGGTTTTGATATATGTGGTGAGAAAAAAAAACTTGAAAGGATGGATAGTGGGAAATATATTTTTCCATTGGGCTATGGAGTTAAAATCGAGCTAACAGGACTAGGATCTAGGGCAAAAGGTCAAATGTCTTCAGGGAAAGATAGATAACCCTTGGATATATTGGAAAGTTGTTTTTGTGAGGTGGTATGATCGGGATAAAGGGCACTTAAGAATCCTTAAATCCGGAAAAATGAAGTAGTAGGAGAGGTCAAATGAATGAGGGAGCAATTAAGGGTTCCCTACAATGGAAATCAGAGGAAAACATATAAATGATAACTAGTTAAAAACATGGTGCTATTAACATATCCTGTAGTAATACTCCTAGTTATACATTCAGATTTAACATAAAAATAAATGGATGCATGTAACAGAGAAAATAAACAATGACAAGTGAAGAAAATACTTCACTCCAAATAGCTCATCACAGGGATCCTGAAGTATGATGCCAATTTTCTTTGATCGAGCCTGCTACTCGAAGTTTTGACACACAAAAGCTTTAAAGTCGAGGAAGAAATGACTATAACAATCCCAAAAATTTTATTCCACACCAAATACTTCTAAAGATGAAGTATTTATAGGAATCCCAACAATACTGTTGTAGTGATGACTGGGATGACTATAGGAATCACTGGTTCTTTTATTGTCTCCTTTTCTTGGACAAGTTAGTCCATATGTACTTCCATTTCCTTAATCTGAGCTGTCAGTTGAAGAATTAAATTCATCATTTCATATTTTTACTTATGTTCCTGTAAGACTTCCTTTGTCTAAGGATGCTCACTTTGAGGAAGTTTGAGTTGTTTCCTCAAGGCTAATATATCCTCATTTTTCTTTTTTACCAATGCTTCTGCTGCTTTGATATTTGTAGGATCATATCCTACCTGTAATACTAGTTCTTCTAAGGCTTTAATCCTTATATCCTTAGCATCTAATGAAGCTTTATCCATCTTCATTTGATCTTGCATATTAGCGATGGTGTTTTGAATTTTATGAGCACTCATAGATTTTGTTGTAACTGTGGAATATAACATCTTAGAGCTTTGCCTGTGAAACTCTATTTGATCTAGTTCATGAATGCTATCTGTATCTAATTCTAGATCAACCTTCTTATAGTCAGCGACTGTTTTTGGTACTGATACTATACTCTGCAATACTGACATAATCAATTTTTTGCTTGAGTAATCAAATGCTGATAGGAATTTGTTTTGATTACTTGGCTTTTGTTTCAAGAACTGAGAGTAAATTTCAGTTTTGATTTCCTCATTCTTCAACTTGATTTGCTTATATTTCTTCTTAATATCCAAATCCTTTTCCTCAACTGAATGTGAGGAAGAAGCTTCCATACTTTGTTGTCTTTCCATCATTTGTGTATCTTCAATATTGAGTTGTCCTTCATTCTGATTGGGCTCATTGATAATTACAGTAGCTATATTTGTTTCTGGAAAATCAGTGTTGGTATTCAAATGATCTGTTTCTTCAACATCTATTGTCACTTTTCCTTTACCTGTTGTATCTAATTTTTTCCTTTTATTGTAAATTATCTTGAGCTTTGTTTCTGTTGTAGTCTCTGCCACATATGCTCCTTCTTCCCTTATTCTTTTGATGGATTTCTCTGGTTGATTTGCAGTCTCTAAGGTATGACTAGTATTACCTTTGCTTACTGCATCTATTAATGTGTTTTCAATCCATTCAAGCTGATTGGCAAACTTTTCTATTTCTGGTTTAGCTTCATGTATAAAGGGTGTTAATTTGGATTTTACCCTCAGCTTGCTCAAGATCCCTTGTGGATCATAGTTCCAAGGGAAACTCTCTTCAAATTTATATTCCAATAGTTGATTTGCTGCTTCCTTTTCTGCATCCTTGTGATTTCATATGAATGGCCCAATTTGATTTTTAAGTTTGAATTGGGTTTTCTTCTTAGCGACCATGAAATTGATTGAATAAGAATTTAGGATCTGCCTAATATACTTCAAGGAAAAGATCCTCATTGGAGGATGTTTGGGTAACTTGTAAGGTAACAAGTTTGACCCAAAGACTCTGATTTCAGGGTATTTCTCATATAAGTACTAATTTAACCAACCTTACTCTACTCTGATAACTACAATATTTTCTTCATTTATTCACTTATTCTAGGTTGCTTTGTATTGGTCAACATGGTGATCACTGGATGTAAAAATAACTTTGAAAAGTCTGAATAACTGAAATCTGTACCTTCTTTTCTGAGCAATGATGTCCAAAAAATGACAGATTGAGGATTTGACTCTATGTCTAGTTTTTGAAGAGTGATTGGAAAATTATATGATTGGAAATATAGGAACAAATGGAAAAGGTAGGAGGTATATCTGAACACCCTCAAGCTATAAATTGGTCAATTGATAGTGAATACTATCAGCAATGAAACCAGCATAATCAAAGATAACTGAAGGTGGTTGACCTGGAGAAAAGGTAGACAAGAATCCCAAGATAGACTCATCAATGTGCTCATCAGTGAAATACCCAAGGAAGCATGGAAATTACATGCCTTGAACCTTCAGGGAATTTAGCAGTTGAATATGGAGGATTTAACTTGGGAATTTCAACATGTAGAGGCATAAAAGTTTGAAAAATCATGAACCTTTTAGGAAAATCAGGGCCAATGTATAGCTTAGTGAGGGCTTTAATAGACAAAGGGACTGCTTGGGGATCTGGTTGAAGCTTCAAAATTTGGTTAATTGACTCTGCAATGATGGTAAATAGGACTTCTTTACTGGTATTCACAATAGCTCTTTGTTCAGGAATATAGTATTGTTGACACAATCTAATAATCTCTTGACAAGGGTGAGTCAAAGGGACTGCATATTTGGGCAGATTGGATTCCCAAATATGGATTTCTTCTTGATTATATAAAGACTTCACAAAGCACCAATTATGGATATATAACAGGTTGAATTCAATAATGGGATCAGCTATTTTGTAATCAATATCAACAACTGGGGGTTGTAATGGATTGACAATAATAGCAGTGTTTGAAGTCATAGAAAGGGTAGGTTTAGTTGCTTTAGAGCCTTCAGGCTTGCTTGCACTCTGTTTTTTAGGCATTTTGATATGTTTCTACAAGTTTAAACAGTTTGCAGAGGCAATTTTACTATAGCAAAGGCTTAATTGGGAAACTTTGGCAAAGTATAAGCTTTTCTTAAGGCTTTCTATTCAACTAGGTCTATCAAAGAGATTTGGAGGCTTAGAATTGGTTTAAAATAGAAAACAGGGGTTTTTTGAGTATTTTTTATGGGAATAGGGCTGAAAACCCTTTTAAAAGGATCACATAGGGTTTAGGTTACCCGCAAAGGCTTTCTGGCTTATCTCAGAGCTTGAAATGGAATAATAAACTGTGTAAACTCCTCAATTTATTCAGAAATGGCGCATCGCAGAGAAAAAGAGTTTCTGGGAAATTTTTTCCAGAGTTTGGCCTATTTTTGGGACTTTTGGGCAATTTACTTAATTAATTTCTTAACTTAAAATGTTTTTCTTTCTTTAAAAATGGTTTTCCAACTTGATTGCAGGTTCAATTTTGAGAAAAATACCTAGTATGATGCAGGTATCGGCTTTTGGAAAGTTTTCTAAGGTTATTTGCTGAGTTGAAGGCTTTAATGAATGGTTTGGAGCGATACACAGCTCCTCAACATTCTTGAGAGGTTTACAGGGCAAATTATGCAGGCTTAGGCAAAAAATGGTGAAAAATGGTTTTAATAAGGTTTCTTTCAGTCGAGAAATAGAAATACAATAGGTTAAACACACAAGAATAATGGACAAATGTATTTTAAAAGGTTTTATTGACATATTGGTCGCATTAAACTGGCATTGAATGTAAGTCGCGTAAGGCGGGAGGGCGGTTTCAGAGTTTTAATGGATGACAAACCGTGAGTGGCTCACTACTACATTTAGCAGAAATTCCAACACTTGGTTCCGACGCTTTTGACCAAATGTCGGAAATTTCCCCAAATTTTTTCCATCCCGCCCGAAACCGTCGCTATACCGACGTTTATAGAAAAGTGTTGCAATACCGACACTTAGACAAAGTGTCGCAATTGTGATGTTTGGAGGAAGACGTTGCAATTGCGACACTATGGCCCAAAGCGTTGCTATTGCGACGGCCTCCAAACGTCGCAAGTGCGACACAATGTCTAAGTGTCGCAATTGCGACGTTTGGAGGCACCCGTCGCAATAACGACGCTTTGTCCGCCGTCGGTATAACGACACTTATATGTGCGCTACATAAAGATACGAAACTTATATGCATGCTACATAAAAATACGAAACTTATATGCGCACTACATAAAAATGATTTTATTGTTTCGTATCCGTCGCAATAGCTACATTAACGTCTGATATCACGCGCGCATTCGCCCTCCGCTCTTGCAGAACAACATTTGCCCTCAGCATTCGCCCTCAACTCTTGCAGAACATCATTTTCCCTCAGCATTCACCCTCAGCGTTCGCCCTCAGCTCTTGCAGAACAACATTCACCCTCAGCTCTTGCAAAATGGTAAGTTCTTACTGCAGGCCCTTCCTCCTATAGTAGGGTTGACTCTATTTGGGTTTTTTTGGTCAATTCCATTGGATTGTGTGAGGCTGTAGGGTTCTCTCTAGATGTTAAGAATCAAGATTCAATACCCTCTATTATCTTTATCACCCAATACAAGATTTAAATTTTTCCCAAAGAAACGCTTATTAATTTGGCAGCCATTATTTCTCCCTGCTTTAAAAACCCTACATTTAAATGAAAACAAGCATTGCATTTCAACTACAAAAAATTATTAGTGTTCAAATGTACATGTGTGCATCACTTGTGTAGGGTATTCCTTTTCCACTTTCACATTATCCAAGAATGTGTGCAATATAGTTCATATTTTTTGTGATTTAGATTATCTTGAAAAAGGAAAGGTAAATTATTTCCCATGGAAAAAGAAGGTTTTCCCTTTTTACTACCGGAAATGGTACAAAAAAGTTCCATTTCTACCCGAAACTCCTATGAAACAGGAACCAAATAAAGGCCATGTCCTCAATGGACATCATTTGGCTTTGAAAATGGCCATTGCATTGTGTTGTTTCTTATATTACATCACGATAGTTTCTTAGGTCATTTCTTGTTTCTTGAGATGAAAACAACCAAAGAAATTGTGAAGATCCTTTCAAGAAATAAATGACCATTTCTCAATCATATCTCAACTATTTTTTATTTTATTCAGTGGTTGCTTACTTTGAGAGAAATTTGACACTTCTATAAGGAATATAACATAAAAACACAAAATGGGAAGGAATTGATGAGGTAGATGACCTTTAGTTGTTGTCAATTAAGAATTGATAATACACGATGCATGTTCTGTACTACAAACTAGATTCCTTCCTGGAGTTAGGACACAGAGTATTGAATCAAAGTTGTAGTTTCTAACTTCTTGTATTCGTTCATCAATCTTGAAATTCAGACATTGCATGTCTTCATTGCTTCATGTTTGAATAATTTGCATCATATCGTACAATAGGAAATTAGGAATTATGATTATTATTACTTTATGGATCTGTTAAGTTACTTTAAAGTTTGCATGGTTTAGTGTGAAATTATTCTTGTGTGCCCCTAGGCCCAGGTGAAGGAATGCCAAGGACCGAGAACCCTAGTTTTTAAATGGTATTGTTTCTTATACCCAAAAACCCCTCAACATCACTTCTTATTAGTTCTTAACAATAGTGTTGTAAACAATTTGAGAATTGATATAGAAAAATCTCGCACTTCTCAAGATAAAGTCCTAAAGCTCAAGTTCGATACCATGTGTAATTCAATAGCCCCATTGTCACCTCACCAACCTCTTTTCACTTCGGGCTAGCTCTCCTCCAACTCAAGGGGGGTTCTCCCTAGTAGATGTTAGGGATCTAATGGCCCAACCAAACCAAGTCAAGAGCCCCTTAACTCTCTATGTTTACTACTATCAATCAAAATATTGAACAATAGGGTCAGACATGCATCCTGAAGATAAAATTGCCAGGGTATTTTTGGGTAATTTCAAAGGGAAAGTCCCCAAACACATATAATCAAGGAATTATAACGTGATTTCAAACATTAAATACAAAAAAATCGTTTCAAGAATATTTAAAGGAAAAAGGTGATGGAAGATAGAAAGTGCCTTACTTAAATGCTCTAAGGATTTTTCAGTAGTTGCTCCAAAAGCTTCACTTCAAGGCCCTTCAAGATCGTCTCCAACAATGCTATACCATCAGCTTCAACAATGTTGCTCCAAAAATATCCTCAAGGTCTTCACAACAAGTTTACTAGAAGTTGCTCGAACAATATATTCAATAAGGTCTTCATTGTCAACTCGTCTCTTGTTTGGGTGCCTTAATGTGCAATGACATGTTTCCAGGACTGAATTCAATGCAAGGAATATTTGAAACTCTAACTCTGTCTTCCGGTGTCTTATTGGAAATTATTTCAGTTTTCATTTTTTGTTTTCAAGTTAGATATTGTTTTCAAGTTTTTACATTTATAATTTTATTGCAATGTGGTAGACGTATCAGAGCAGTGCAGGAACAACCCCGAGACGAGATGATAAAGAGGCCAGCGGAAGAACATGTAAAGTGCCAGAATTGCTCTATCTTAAGGTATTTTAGTTATTTACATAATTGAAATAATATTAATTTTGTTCAAATATGCAGACACCTAGCCATGGTACGCCTGATGATTCCCTCTTTGAGGAAGAGCTTTCTTCATCCCTATCTCCAGTGTTCTTGTTGCGAAAAAATGCACGAGATGCAAGGTCAGAATTTAATACTTTGATAGACGTGCCTCAAACACCTGAAACAAAAGAGAGGATAAAACAACTTATGAGCCAACTAGAAAGATATCAGGTAATAATAAAAAGTCAAAAGGATATTTTTTTTGTTCTGCATGAGATGAATTGTGATAGTTTGATTTTTAATTTTTACATTGACTAAACTAACAAAAATTTCTTTTGTATGTAGCGTTTTCTGGCACTTGCTGAACCCGGTGTTGGTGGTAGTGGGACACAAGGGCAAGAGATTTCCCAAAAACCCTCTCGTACACCTTCTACTCCTTTAGGTGCCAGCCAAGAAACACACCCTGCCCAAGTAGACACCCAGCCAACCGCTGAACGTGTTGGCAATGATGAGGCCGATATGGCCAACTACATTATTGCGTTTCCTGGAGCTACACGTGTCAGCTCCACAGGGACCATTAATGGCACGTTGTTGGTGAACGATGAAGGTGTCCCTATAAAGCATGTACAACTCCCAAGTAAATTTTAATATTTTAACTATTTCATGTACTTTATCTAAAACATATTTATCATGATTTTTATTTTTAAATTAATGATAATATCTTTTTTTTTTCTATGTAGGAAACAATGAGTTCTACAGGTTTTTGGAGAGCCATGCGTTGGTAATTTTTGGCCCAATCATACGCACAGGGTGGAATTCCTAGAATTCCAACCTGAAAAAAGAACTTCTAGATTATCTAGAAGCCCTTTTTGGGGTCGGCACATTTGACAGAACAACGGTGGCTCGGGTAGCCGACAAATATTTGAAATATACCAGGGACACCTATAGGACGCAATTGAAATTTAGCCCTAGATATGAGCATCCTCTCACAGTTGTTGGTGAACGATGAAGGTGTCCCTATAAATCATGTACAACTCCCAGGTAAATTTTAATATTTTAACTATTTCATGTACTTTATCTAAAACATATTTATCATGATTTTTATTTTTAAATTAATGATAATATATTTTTTTTTTCTATGTAGGAAACAATGAGTTATACAGGTTTCTGGAGAGCCATGCGTTGGTAATTTTTGGCCCAAACATATGCACAGGGTGGAATTCCCAGAATTCCAACCTGAAAAAAGAACTTCTAGATTATCTAGAAGCCCTTTTCAGGGTCGGCACATTTGACAGAACAACGGTGGCTCGGGTAGCCGACAAATATTTGAAATATACCAGGGACACCTATAGGACGCAATTGAAATTTAACCCTAGATATGAGCATCCTCTCACAGTTCCAGAGAGTGAGTGGAGAGCACTCATCCATGACGGAAAAGAGAAAAGGGCAAAGAAAGAAGGAAAAATGCCAACTGGACCCGCAAGGTAAAATACAACTTTAATTTAATAGCTTTAATTTTCTCTGTGTCTAAAATAAAAGTGTGCTACGTCATATCTGACTTCAATATTTTGATGCTAGGTTGCCTCACACCTCAAAGGCAACCAAGGCTAGGATTGAAAAAAAGGGCCATCACAAGCTAGGCCAGGGCGACTACTTGAAATTAGCCGCAAGAATTGTAATTAAGTAGCTAAACATCTTATAATTAATTGTATAGCCTTGCAACGTTTTTGTAATCCTATAAAATATGATTAAAAATACACAATCATATGTAAAGTAGGGTGATGACTTCGGAACAGAAACTATAGAGGAAGATAAAAATATCGCTTTCCATTTCGGCTATCAAGCCGTAGTTGAACGTCGCAGAAGCTTGGGGCAGGTCCCAAGATCCAGAATGCCTGATAAGGTAAAACATTAACCTTTCAATATGTTTGTTTTCATCCATAAATTTAATGTCTAACAAATTTGTTTAAATCAGGGGAGCAACACTACCGACGACACAAATAACCCAGTTTTAGAGCCAAATGTAGATGATCCTCACGTGCAACCTGATCATTGTAGTAGGGACCAGGCCGACAATGCTACTATCAGTGAGGGCCATGACGGTAATTAATTTCCACTTATAATTTTTTCTAATTATACCTTGATGGTTGTCCTTATAACGTTTTTTGTTTAAATGACAGAGAATGTTTCCCTTGAGGATCTTACCACCAGAGAGGAAGACAGGGCAACAGTCCCAACGACGACAACTGGTGCACCAGGTAAATAATCTCATTGCAATTTTTTTAATTAATATTACTGAACTAGTTCAATGATATTTAAAAACTGACAATTAAAATTTAATATTATCTATTTTTGTAGGCGATGCCCCGTCACTGGATGAGACCAGACATCGTGACTACACAACTAGGTCAGCGGCGACAACTGGTGCACTAGGTAGATAATCTCATTGCAATTATTTTATGAATATTACCAAAATAGTTCAATGATATTTAAAAACTGACAATTAAAATTTAATATTATCTGTTTTTGTAGGCGATGCCCCGTCACTGGATGAGACTAGACATCGCGACTACACAACTAGGTCAGTGGCGACAACTGGTGCACCAGGTAAATAATCTCATTGCAATTTTTTTTATTAATATTACCGAACTAGTTCAATGATATTTAAAAACTGACAATTAAAATTTAATATTATCTTTTTTTGTAGGCGATGCCCCGTCACTGGATGAGACTAGACATCGTGACTATGCAAATAGGTCAGCAGTGCGGGCCGAAAGGCACGAAACAGGAGTAGAGGACGATGATATTGATGATGTAATTAGGAGCTTTAGAAATAGGAAGAAGAAAAAGAAAAAGAAAATTTGATAATGTAAAATATTAGATATAAATCTTCCGGATAATCACATGAGAGTTTTAGGAACGACGCGTTTCGAACTACCAACTGTAGTTCATCATCAGGATAATGATGAACTACAGTTGGTAGTTCGAAACGCGTCGTTCCTAAAACTCTCATGTGATTATCCGGAAGATTTATATCTAATATGTTATGGATCACAGAAGCTTGCACTCTCAAATGTAAAATATTGTATTATTATAAGACAAATGTTACCATACTTGGAATGTTTTTTGCGTTATATAAAAAACTCATTTATCATACTATTTTTATGTCAAGCATTAATTTCAATGTTTCCTTGCGTACTTTTTGTTGAATTGTTTTTTTATTAGTTATTGAATATTTTTTTTTATGCTCATGAAAGTAAAAAATGAAATATAGATTGGGTATTGGGGATTTGAGAGTGATGTGAGGGGGGGGGGGAGGGGCCATAAGAGCTTTCACCTTCACGTGGTTGGCCTTGTTTAGTAGAGATTAATTTATTGGAGCGATTTAATCTTGGAGCAAACCTCCCTCAATCCAGCGTAGCAACAAAAAAGTCACTTTTGACTTAGTTGCTACTCTTTCAGATCGTGGGAGGCTTGTTCCAAGTTCATGCGACTCCAATAAATTGTTCTTGAAACGAAGAGGAGCTTATTCATGTATGTTTTGACATTTTCAACATATGTTCTAACATTATCATAAGAATGCATCTTAGAGTAAAAAATACTACATCAATTACTTGTATTTATTGCATAGATAATGATGGATTTTGATTGACTTGGCAGTGCAGGTACAAATCCTCTTGCATCATGAGCAATACAACTTGTCAACCAGGGTCATGTCCAGGATATTTTTGTTTTTGCACTTGACCAAGTTCGTAATGTCACATTTTGTAAGTTCCTTTACAGTTCATAATTCAATATTAAGCTTGTTCATGATTATTATCTAGGTTTTTTGTATGTGTTTTTTCATCTATTCGATTGTAAGCAACTCTGCATGTTTCCTGTTGTTCACTATGATTTCTCCCATTACCATTCCTAGGATGAATCCGACTTTATTGTTACATAGGTTACTTTATTGTTACTATGATTTCTCCATTTACGATTTCATAGGTTACATCATGTAAAGTTGTCAATCTCAGGTTGGTGATGAGCTTTAGTTCTCCAGATTTGGGGCTTTTCCGATATTTTCTCCCTCATGTCATTCCTGCATCACCTCGTTGTTTGAGCATGCCAATTGTCTACCACTTGTACCAATTGGCACATGTCAATCCCTGAGTGGTGCCACATTTCACCTATTTTCAGTGAGAGTTTAGGTTTTCTCTAACATAGCTTCAGAAATCCGATTCAGTGCCTGCTTGAATATTGTCACATAATACTCATGGTTTGGATTGATGAGCATGTTCTGAATGGTTGGTTGATTCATAAGAACCATCCATATAGTCATCTTGAGATATTTCAGAAGTTTTCTCGGGTTTCCTTTTTCACCGTTTCTAGTGGGTGGGACGGTGTGGGGTGATCCATCAATACTGGTGCTCTTGTAGTAGGGAATTTGTTTTTGGGGATATAAAGGAGCATTTGATGTAGACATCCCATTGGATGCATTCACAGATGGGCACGAGAGGTCAAGAATTTAAATTCATAGATGCATTTGTGAAGAACAAACACAATTACAAGTTTTGGGAATGCAATTTACAATTCTGGGGATTGAATAAGACCAAATTGAACTCTGTTTCTGTCTTTCGTGCGGAATTTAAAACAAAAGCTAGGATTTCACAGAGTTTTAACGGGAATTGGGGTAAATACGTGTTTTTTGGGAGATGAACAGTGATTAAATAGGTACAGGCTATGGCGTACGAACTCTGGATTACTGGTATGCAATTGTCTTCAGCAAAATACAGTTGATGGCGCTTGACAGTTTGTTTTTGAAATTCTCTGCATGAGACTTTGGTTGTTCACAGAATAATGAAAATGACGCGAGCAAAATTGTTTTATTCACAAAGTCCAAAGGGTGACAGGGTTTTATTTATTTATTTAATGGATGACGTCAGCAGGTATGGAGGATGAGTCATGGGAGGCAAGCGGTAAGCGGTTTCCATCGCACCGCTTTTGGGGAAAAGTGGTTTTGGGCGGAGGGCGAGTGATTCCATAGAATGATTGACGTGTGGCATGGTGCTGTTTGAAAACCGCCGGGCCATCGCGCGTTATTGTTCGGACGCAGATGGCTAGCGATATCCTTAATAACCGTTGATCTCAGATGGGTTGATCGAACGACGATGGGGACGTGGAAGTGACGGGGATTTAATATGGAGGGCCCGACACAATTAAACGTTAATTAATCTCATCAGGGGGAATCTGATTGGCGGAGTTAATTAATCGTGAGGATTAATCAATTTGTTTATAAAAATGCAGGAAAGTGATCGGGAAATGATTTAACCAAGGTTAGCGGTTAAGGGAGGTATTGGGGATTTTACAAAGGGTTTATAGTTTTAACCGTGGGAAAGGGAGTCAGGGGATTAAAATACACAGGGGAAGAATTATTTTTGTATTAAAACATGTAATAAAACATGTTTTAATTATTTTTTCAATATACTTTTATTATATGATAATTAAATCAGATTAATCTAAATACCATAGGGGGCAGAATTTAATATTACGATATATTTAGCTAAAGGGGGCATAAAGTGGGTTTTTTATTTAAATATGTGGGAATAAATAACTTTGGCTAAAATTTATTAATGGGTTTTTGGGGATATTATATAAAAAGGAGTTATATATAATAGGAGAAGGTTATTTTTGTAATGATTTAATACATAAAATCAATGTTAATATGACAAGGGGACAATGTAAACTCAAAATACATTAATATAACTAAGAAAGTGAAGATTTAAAAGCAAATTGCATTATAATCACTTCATCACTTAGACTTGGAATAAAATGTGATTTTGAGGGTTTTTTATGAAATAATGCATAATTTTCCTAAGTAAAATGGGATTTTACTTAAGAAAAGATGTTTAGAAATGAGTGAATGTTATGAAGAATGACTTCAAGTACTTAGGCTTTTCCAATTATTGGGCCGAGGGTCCGGTCCCTCCAAAAGTCAAGAAAATGCCTTGAGCCCCTCTAATTTTCAAATACCTTAGTACTTAGGGGAAATTAGTGAAATCTTTAGGGGAAGATGAGAAGGGAAGTTAATAACTTTGACTTTGCTTTGCTTTGAATTTCTTCCAGTATAGTGTCTGCCTTTGCACTTTGTGATGAAAGTAAATATTAACACATTTAGAGTAATTGTCCATCACATGCAATTCTGCAACATCATCTACCTACCCTACCTACTTTACTCTACCATTTTTTCTTCTTTATTAGGGTGCACTTAGACTGGCAAACCCTTATCACACTTTCTTTTCTTTTACATGTAGAAATCTATCTAAGTCTAACCTTATTACATCCAAGGGCTCAGTTTAAGCTATTGAGCTTCTTTTATTTACTCTACCTATCTACTTATCCGCCAAGATTAAACTGTTTGATTAGATTTTATTCTCTATCTCTAAAACATGAAATTGAAAGATGAAATAGCCAAGCTTAAATTGTTTGACTATTCATAAATTGTGGCATAGGATACAAGTTGCACACAATTTTATTTATTACATAAGAGAAAAAAGTAGTGGCATTTAGACTTGCACACTTTCCTTGGTCTTTCTTTTGGTGGGGTTCATTTTCTTTTACTTTTTTGGCCATTTTTATTCTTTTTACCCTTTGATTTTTCTTTTAGGGTATACCCTCTTTACATTTTTAATTTTTTTTTGATTTTTTGATAATATGGAAAACCTTTGCAACAAGAAAAGGTATGAACATATTACATAGCCCATCAAGTCAATCATGAAATATGACACCTATTGGTATAGGAGTCTAACACTGGCTCTACTTGGGGATGGCTTTTCCTGGTGAAAAGTCAAGAACAACATGTCAGTTGTCCTCATCCATTGACCTTGGCGAAACTATAAATGTCTTCTGTATTCTGCAAACTAAAATCTGATCTGAAACTAAAACAACACACAAAAGTTTTCAAACCAACTTAATGAAAAACTAGCTAAAAATTAAAAACTAAAAAAAAAATGCTCAAAATTATGAGCTTATTGGCACTCATCTACCTACTCAATCTACTAAAAATCTTATTGAATCAGGTAATACAAAAATGCCAATGAAGCCAATCAAGTAGCTGTAATAATAAATGGATAACTTGATTGCTTGTGATCAAAATTGGAAGTATATTATGATCATGTGCCTTTATAATAAATGATATGATGTGTAAAGGCCACTTTTGATGTATTTGATCCTTATAGAGAAAACATGTTTGCAGATTTGGGCTAAAAATATTCTCCATATAATCTGATATAGGATCAATAAAAGTATGATGTATGTTATTTACTTCTAGGCCTTCAATGACTAGTTGCTCAGTTGTATTCTGAATATTAAGCCTTGAAAATATTTATTCTGTCTTGTGTTTGAAAGAATAATCATCCTCAATATGCAAGTCAAAAGATAGTACAATTTCCTCTTGGTTAGGAGAAGGAAGATTTTCAAAGAATTCTTTAGGATTTCGGAAATTGTATGACTGAATTTGAGAATGCAAAAGTTTAATTTCATTTTCATAATTTTCAGAAATTATCTCAAGAAGACATATTTTATTTTGGGAGAATATTTTCTTGATTTCAAAAGAAGAAATAAAGCTCTTAAAAAACCTTCATCAAGCTGAAGTTCTAATATCTCATCCCTCAAAATAGCTAGTGATTGTTTTGTGAAATTATCATAATTATCATCATACTGATCATGTAAGTCTAAAATATCTTCTAAGAACCTTGATTTTCTTAGGAATAGGTCATTTTGTAATAGCTTGCATCTTTTGAGGCTCCAACTTCACTCCTTCCTTTAAAAAAATATGAACAAAATACTCGAATTCTTATTTCCCAAAAGCACATTTGATATTTTTACATAAAAATGATTGTTCTCAATAATTTATATAACTTTTCCACATGTTTACTAGTGTGGTATTCCCATGATTTATTATAAATATGTGTATTATCAAAGAAAACCAACACAAATTTTATAAGATGGGATCAAACAAAATTGTTCTTAAGTCGAGCCTGCCGGACTTCAAACGACGATAAACCATAATTCAAACCAAATTCGTGTTCCAAAATAGCCTGCTGATGTCGGCCAATTTTGTGACGCGAAAACCAAATGAATTTCGCCCTAATCTTTTTCGGGTCCGAAGTTGGGCTGGCGTACGGAGGGAGAGATGTGATGCGAATTTATTATCAAATTCGCCCTAATATTTTTCGGGTCTAGATTTCCACTACGCGAGCGGCCCAAACAAAGATCCGCTCCAATCAATTTCTGCCACATGTCCTCAATCAGAATTTGCCTTGCTCCCGGCTGCGGGTGCATTCAATGGCGTTTAAGGCGATGGGACATGGATGTGGCGATTTCATATCAATCGCATTAAGTTTTAACGCTGTTCAATTAGCCGATATTTAAGTTCCAAGGTTTTCACATCTAATCGCATTAAGTTTTAACACTGTTCAAGATCGGACCTCCGCTTTTGTTAGCGATTCCGCATGCTCCAATATGATCCGGCCTTCGACTCTCATTAATGATCAGAGATTAATTATGACGGGCGTCCTTCGATTGCATTGCAGTCGGGTCGATAAAATGGAATTTCGCTATGGTTTTTCAGACGAGCCGGTTGCTGGGTTACACTGCCTGCTCACTGTGACGAGAAGAAGAAGTGGCCAGCTGAACTGCTGCGTAGACCTTGCTGCATATCTACATTTCTCTCGGTCTGGTCCTTGTCTGTCTTCCTCTGTTTCTTGGAATTTTTCTTCTCCGTATCCTCTTGTGCCCACTGCTAGTGAGACTGCACCCATGCCTCGCGTGCGTCAAAGGATGCGTTGCCGCAGGGGGAGAACTAGAGGTCAACTCTTGCGCGCTCCCTCCAGCCCCTCAACTGGGTTGTCTTCCGGCCAGTCCAGTGATTATTACGCAGGTCACTATCCAAATAATAGGAGTGGGCGGGGTCAGGTTGTAGGATCTGGCCACCGTATGGATTCCCCTGCTCCTCGTTTCCTCACCGCTAGTTCACCTTCTCCCACGACGCGCATTGCGCAATTTTCCTTTAATTTCTCTCTCAATCGCCCACGAATTACAACTTCAGTCACTGTGGTTTTCCGGGAGGAGGCCCAAATGGAGGAAGAATGCACCCGTCCGGCGGGTCTGAGCTCGGAAAAAGTCGGCCAGCATTCGGGCCTTCAGGAGGGGAGCCGTGGCATGAATGTGGAGGTAGCACCTAGTGATCCTGGACCTTCCGAAGGATGGTGCCGAATCGTCGAGGAGCCGGAGGAGTAGTTTGGTTAATTTGTTTTTCTTGCTTTGAGGCCCACTTAATTGGGCTGCTTTTAGATTATTTTACTGTTCTGGACCTTTGTGATATTTTTGAATTCTGTAAATTAAACGTTCAAGACTAGTTTCCCCGTATGAGGGCAGTCTTCTTAATTTTTTGATTTTTTGATGACAAATTTGCCATGAGTCTGGGCAATGATTTTGACTTCGGTGTAATTTTATTCCCACTGTTAATAGATTAAATTTACTTAGAAAAAAAATGTTGCCCTGTTTCTATTTTAAACCTGTTTTTTGAAATACAGAGCCATGTTTATATGGTCTACGTATTATACTCTTTCTCTGTATATCTAGTACAGGAACCTTTTTGCTATGAACAGGGTGGATGCTGTAGCGGGCTACTAATGGAAACAAGCGAGCCTGAACCTTACATCTCGGATGCAATAGATGGTTACCAATTTCGGAATCAAGCGAGCCTAATCTTACAAGTGAGCCTGGGTTTCTGCAGATGGTTATCACACTCCTCACATGATTAGCGTTTTTCTCTGTTCAAGGATTTTGGGTACTTTAATTTGTATTTGGAACAATGGACGTCATTACTCTATCTGTTGCTTTAATATTCTACATACTGCTATTTCACTTTCTTATAGATGCCTCGGGCATATTTGGATGCTTTCTCAGATTTGTCGATAATCTCCATGTGGACCGTTACTGGGTTTTATATCATGTCCCTGTATGTGACATGGGGTATTTTTCTATCATTGTCTGGGGTGGGACTTCCACTTTTATGGATGGATATTTGGGTTCCAATCTTCAGATGTGAAAATGTAATGACTTCATGGACTGTTTTACTTCATATAATATATTCAAAACAACGTTTTTTCTCTTGTGAAAAAAAAATGATTAATGTTTATCACTCTGCCTTCAAAACTAGCGATGCTGGTCTATGTTGCTGGTTTATTGATATGGTCGGTGGTCTTTTTATATTTTGGACATATCACACTCCTCACATGATTAGCGTTTTTCTCTGTTCAAGGATTTTGGGTAGTTTAATTTGTATTTGGAACAATGGACGTCGGTACTCTATCTGTTGCTTTACTATTCTACATACTGCTATTTCACTTTCTTATAGATTCCTCGGGCATATTTGGATGCTTTCTCAGATTGTTGATAATCTCCATGTGGACCGTTACTGGGTTTTATATCAAGTCCCTGTATGTGACATGGGGTATTTTTCTATCACTATCTGGGGTGGGACTTCCACTTTTCTGGATGTATATTTGGGTTCCAATCTTGAGATGTGAAAATGTAATGATTTCATGGACTGTTTTACTTCATATAATATATTCAAAACAACGTTTTTTCTCTTGTGAAAAAAAAATGATTAATGTTTATCACTCTGCCTTCAAAACTAGCGATGCTGGTCTATGTTGCTGGTTTATTGATATGGTCCGATGGTCTTTTTATATTTTGGACATATCACACCATATCACACTCCTCACATGATTAGTGTTTTTCTCTGTTGCAGGATTTTGGGTACTTTAATTTGTATTTGGAACAATGGACGTCGGTACTCTATCTGTTGCTTTACTATTCTACATACTGCTATTTCACTTTCTTATAGCTGCCTCGGGCATATTTGGATGCTTTCTCAGATTGTCGATAATCTCCATGTGAACCGTTACTGGGTTTTATATCAAGTCCCTGTATGTGACATGGGGTATTTTTCTATCACTGTCTGGGGTGGGACTTCCACTTTTCTGGATGGATATTTGGGTTCCAATCTTCAGATGTGAAAATGTAATGACTTCATGGACTATTTTACTTCATATAATATATTCAAAACAACGTTTTTCTCTTGTGAAAAAAAAATGATTAATGTTTATCACTCTGCCTTCAAAACTAGCGATGCTGGTCTATGTTGCTGGTTTATTGATATGGTCTTATGGTCTTTTTATATTTTGGACATATCACACTCCTCACATGATTAGCGTTTTTCTCTGTTCAAGGATTTTTGGTACTTTAATTTGTATTTGGAACAATGGACGTCGGTACTCTATCTGTTGCTTTACTATTCTACATACTGCTATTTCACTTTCTTATAGATGTCTCGGGCATATTTGGATGCTTTCTCAGATTGTCGATAATCTCCATGTGGACCGTTACTGGGTTTTATATCATGTCCCTGTATGTGACATGGGGTATTTTCTATCATTGTCTGGGGTGGGACTTCCACTTTTCTGGATGGATATTTGGGTTCCAATCTTCAGATGTGAAAATGTAATGACTTCATGGACTGTTTTACTTCATATAATATATTCAAAACATCGTTTTTCCTCTTTTAAAGTTTCATTTTTTAAAAAAAAATTGAACCCGCCGTCGCTATACCGACGCCTTGTAAGCGTCGGTATTGCGACAGATTAAAAACGTCGGAAGAGCGATAGTATAAAAACGTCGGACGAGCGACGTTCAAAACGTCGGGCCACATTTCGTCGGAATTGTGACAGTTTACAAACGTCGGAAGAGCGACGTCCAAAATGTCGGACCACATTTCGTCGGAATTGTGACATTTTACAACCGTCGGAAGAGCGACGTCCAAAACGTCGGACCACATTGCGTCGAAATTGCGACAGTTTACAAACGTCGGAAGAGCGACGTTCAAAACGTCGGACCACATTTCGTCGTAATTGTGACAGTTTACAAACGTCGGAAGAGCGACGTTCAAAACATCGGACCACATTTCGTCGGAAGTGCGACAATTTACAAAGGTCGGAAGTGCGATGGATTGGGAAACGTCGGAAGAGTGATGCTTGTTTCGAAGCGACGGAAAAAGTGTCGATAGTGCGACACTTTTTAATTGCGTCGAAACTGCGACGGTATGGCAAACCACATTTTTCCCGCCCTCGAACTGTTGCTCTTGCGAGGACTATGTGTCGGAATAGCGACGAATTGGCCGTCGGAATTTCCGCCAAATTTTCTAGTGTGGTTATCGCACGACTGTTGGGTGGTAAGCTGTTTTGAACTCAACCCATGCAATATAATAAGGATCGACCATGTGGAGGAGAGAGGAAATGCAAAACAACCCATTTCGCGTGGCTTTGGTGTTTGGGCAATCGTGCATCTATTCTGCGCGATTTGGGATGTCAACCGTCGTATTTGAGAGTCAAATGCGAACGACTGAAATTAATTTGAGAGTTGCACTGGATTAGGGGTGGGACCGGGGTGTATTATGTGTGGATGGGTTTTGAACTTTATCACTAGACATTAATTTAATTCAAAAACATTGGGTTATAAAAATATAGGCGGGGGAGTAATGTAATGTTTTTCTATTTAAAACATTTATAAAAATGTTTCAATAAAACATATGTGGGCACGGTTTATTATATTATATAGTTTTTAACCATTTGAATGGCTTTGAAACTATAGGGGCGGGGTATTTCAAATAATGATAAGTTTTAGACCAAAGGGCTTACAGTCGGGGGTTTTTATTTATGCATGTGGGGATAATAGACTTTGGTCTAAACATTAAAACAATGGTTTTTTTTTGGGTTATTTAAATATAATGGAATTAATAACTACGGGAGGGTATTTTTAGGGATTTAATAAAAATAGATTAAAATTTAATATGAAAGGGTAGTGCAATGTAAAATAAAACACATGTTATCACTAAGTAAAGTGTATATGATAGACAAAGCAAAGCAGTGTTGTCTTTTTTAATATTTTACACTTTAACTTAGGACAAAATGTATTTTTGGGGTTTTATGAATGCTTTTGAAGGGATGAAGTTAATTATTTTAGGGTTGCAATTTTACTAAGTAAGAAATTGTCTTTACTTAGGAAAAAAGGGGTTTTAGTGTATGAATGAAGGGTAAATGATGATAAATGTGAGTTTAACATAATAACTCAATATTTTTAACTAGCCAGTCATCGAGCCTTGGGTCCGATCCCAACAAAATTCAGAGAAATGCTCTGAGCCTGTTTGACTGATAGCTTAGAATACTGAATACTTATATGGGAGGGGAAATTAGTGATTTTTCCCAATGATGTCTTATTACATTCTTGCTCCAGTGCTTTCTACCTACCCAACTTTATTTCTAACATTTTTTCTTCATTTTGTAGGTGCATTTAGGCTTGCAACCTTAAAAAAATTTCTTTCAAAGCATAAAACTATCTAGATCTACCTTATTTCATCCGAGGGCTTAGATTATACAGTTGAGCTCCTCATTATTCTCTACCTATCTATTGATTTGTCAAGTTTAAACTATTTGGAAAATCTTTATTCTTTATCTAAAACATGAAATTGAAAACATGAAAAGTTAAGATTAAACTGTTTATCTGATCATGGATTATGGCATTTATTGACACTCTGCACATAATCATTATTCTTGTAGTAAAATTAAAAGTAGTGGCATTTGGATTTGCTCACTTTGAGGTCTTATTTTTATCTCTTTTTTCTTTTGAGGTCTACATTTTTCTAAGTCCTTTGATCTTTCTTTTAGGACTTTAACCATCTTTTTGACTTTTTATTATTTTCATTTTTTCAAAATATGGGAAAACAACTTGCAAAAAGCAAGGTATGTACATATTTACAAGACTATCAAAGTAAATTCAAAATTTATGAACCCTATTATTATAGGACCCTAACAGAAAGAATGCTAGGTTAATCTCAAAAGAGGATTGTTTTCAAGGAAATTACTTTTAGAGGTGTCAAGAAAAGGCCTATCATTTGTGCAAGGTTGAAAACAATTATATGTTACATCCAAATACATTTTGATAGACACTAGATCACAACCATCCGTATTGTTTTTGATGTAGAATCCACAATGATATGAAACAAGGAGAATGTTTTTTTTTATCAAGGATGTTTGCTAGTTCATGAAAGGTAGGATATAACATATGTCTTGGAATGTCCATAGGGTTTTTTATAATCAATATTTAATACCTAGGTTGAATATTTAGGGTTTGTAATTTTAGGGATTATGAACTTTAAATGAGTTAGAACATTGAAATCTAGGGTTTGTGGAAAAAATCCCAGGACTATTATAGATGTTATGACACTTCTAAGGTTTGTATGAATTTAGGGTCCAAATTTCCCATGTGGGCCCAATGTTAGGTGCATGGTAACATGCCTTAAGTTGTAGAAATTGATCATAAAAAATCCTAGATCTATGCATTTCAGAAGAGGGGACCTCAAGCACCATTTTCATGCACACTACGCAAATAGAAAGAATTCTAGGTGAATCTCAAAATAAGAGGAGAATTTTCAAGGAAATGCATTTTAGAGGTGTCGAGAAAAGGCTTGTCAATTGTGCAAGGTTGAAAGAAATTGTAGTTGACATCCAAAATCATTTTTTATAGGCTCTAGATCACAACCATCCATATTTTTTGTGATCTAGAATCCACAAGGATGCGAGACAAGGTGAAAATGTTGTTTCTCAAGGATGTTTACTCATTCATGAAAGGTAGGATCAATGCATGTCTTGGAAATCCCCTAGGGTTTTGGCTAATCAAGATTGAATACCTAGGTTGAATATCTAGGGTTTGTAATTTTAGGGATTGTAAACCCCAAATGAATCAAAATATGAAAATCTAGGGATTGTACACAAAACCATAGGACTATTGAGGATGTTATGACACTTATAGGGTTTGTATGAATTTAGGGTTCATATTTCCCATCTGGTCCTAATGCTAGGTGCATGCTAACATCCCTTAAGTTGCAAAAATTGATCATAAGGAATGAGAGGTATATTCATTTTGGCAGAGGGGACCTCGAGCACCATTTTTATGCACATTATGCAAATGGAAATAATTCTAGGCAAATATGACAATAAGACAAACACTATCAAGGAAATTCATTTTATAGGTGTCGATAAAAGGTCTCTCAATTGTGCAAGGTTGAAAGAAATTGTAGGTGACATCCATTTTTTTTTTTGATAAGCATTAGATCACAACCATCCATAGTGTTTGTGATATATAATCCACAAGGATGTGAGACAAGGACCAGATGCTTTTTCTCAAGGATGTTCACTAGTTCGTGAAAGGTAGGATGCATACATATCCTGACAAGTCCCTAGGATTTTGGCTAATCAAGATTGAATACCTAGTTTGAGTATATAGGGTTTGTAATTTTATGGATTGAAAACCCTGAATGAGTCAAAACATGAAAATTTAAGGTTTGTGGACAAAAACCTAGGACTATTGAATATGATTGTTGGAAACCTTTAAGAACTACTAAGAGGGGGGGTGAATCAATAGTGTGATCCTATTAATAATCTTTACCAATTTAAACTTCTCTTACTTAATCACACATATGTTAGTAGCAATTCATTATACATGTGCATCACATAAGCATAACTGAAAATCCTAAGCAACAATATAAACCATAATAAATTCACACAATCACATCATCACACATAAGACACAAGATTTATGGTGGAAACCCTTTCAAGAGAAAAACCACCCTTGTTGTTGTTGCTCTTCTCTTAATTTATATTAGTCAAGAAATTCGTATTTTAAATATATTGCTGACTCCCATCAACAGGGAGACTCGACCTCATATACAAAATTCCAACACCCATCGGCTAGGAGACTCGATACTACTGATCAACTCGGAAGAATATTTTCTCTACGGATCTATAGACTACCATTCGCTGAAGGCCACCAGGATCAACGATCCTCACCCAACCATGATTAGAATATCCAATTACCATTGGATGAGAATACATTCCTTTCGCTAAAGCTTCGGTATCATTACTCATCTCTCATTAAGTCACTGCTCCTCTACCACCATGTCGAACTCATTTCATATATTTTCAAATTAGATCCAACACACTATGTTGAACAAGAATTCATCTTTGAATACATGCTTTCAGTAAAAAGATATCATCATCAAATAAAATATAAACACCATAAGAAAAATCTCTCCAAACTAGAAAATATTGTGGCCATAATAAATATGAATACAATGAGACCCTCTCAACAAAATAATGTTGCATAATACAATCAACAACAAAATAAACTATGAATATGTTTCAAATGCATCAAAAACTCCTGCAAAAAATAAGTGTGAGAATCACCATAAAAATACTATCCAACAACATACATAAACTCTCCAGACAAAACTCTACTCCAACAACTTCAAATATGATCTATTTTGCAACATGCTTCACATATTCTCACTATTCATCCATTAACACTCATATACTGAAGGATATATGCTCTCCAATAGGTTTTAAGCATACACTACTTCTATTCAGCCTTCTCACTCACATACACATTCCTCTTACTCACAATCAACCATCACATCGCTCCAAGATCAAGTATATAAAACATGTAGGGAAAAATTGAGCTTGGGGCTAGAATCATGGGTGCAAAAATAGGACCAAGTCAATCCACTAACAACTCAAATTGTGCACTAAATTCATTCACATCATGAGAGGGTCTTTTCAAACCATTTTCGACCTTTCTCACTTATTCTGGAAGCCTCTAGGAATTTACAAGCTAATTTCTTTCCGTATAGCACGGGGAATGCAAAGAAAGTGCCGTGAAATCCCTTAGTCACATGCATGACACTGGTTCCATGCGGCTAAGACCTATAATCACTCCAATAGGTTACTCTTCCAGCGACTGGAGCCTTCCAAATGCTCCCATAGGCTTGGATCCATGTGAATGTGGCTAAGAATCAGGGAAAACATCATTTATTCAGCTATAAACCTCTGCCATTAGTTAGATCACATTCGCTGGCATCTGTACTAGCTTCCATACCTCTGACACATCTACAAGTAGATCAAACATGCCTCCCAAGTGTCACTGCCAACTTGACCTAGAATTCCAACAAACAAGGTTGTAAAGTGTTCCAAAGTGTCCTCCACTCTCTATCAAACATCTGAACAAGATACAACACCTCTTTCTACCTTTGTAGCACAATAATCAATCCATCACATAATTACCACAAGTCATCCTCATAAGCACAGACACGAATACCTAGTTAACAACTCAACTAGTGTGCCATGAACCATCACCATCACATGTAGACTATATCGTCAATCTATAGCAACATCCTCTACCTGTAGCAACACCATCCACAATCATCATGACATGTCCAACAATGAACATGCCAACACAAACCAAAATGAGTAATATCATACTTGTTGACATCAATGCCAACAAAATGATCCCAATGTCAACTTAACTAGCAACATCATGACCATGTTGACATCAATTCCAACACTATAATGCCAACAATGATATGGAAATTCTAGGGTTTGTATGAATTTAGTGTTCAGATATGAAATCCTAATTGATAAATCCTAAATATTAGGGTAAGGGATTATGGACGAAGCACTATGATGGATTGCTACTACTAGAAACCCTAGTTACATGATCTTTATATGAATGTTGTTAATACAATAAAGAGCTAACATGTTGTGTAGTTTAATTTCTTTTATATTCAATCTCTAGTAAGGTAAGAGGAGGGGTTCCCCTTTCTTTGAATTGGTGAAATTATCCCACATATGATGGATTGACCATGTGGGGCCAATGTTAGGTGCATGCTAACATGCCTTAAGTTATAGAAATTGATCATAGGAAATGAGAGATCTATTCATTTCAAAAGAGGGGACCTCGAGCTCCATTTCCATGCACACTATGAAAATGACAAGAATGTTAGGTGAATCTCAAAATAATAGGAGTATTGTGAAGGAAATGCATTTTAGAGGTGTCGAGAAAAGGAATATAATTTGTGCAAGGTTGAAAGAAATTGTAGGTAAGATCCAAATTATTTTTGATAGACTCTATATCACAACCATCCAAATAGTTTTTGATCTAGAATCCACAAGGATGGGAGACTAGGAGCAAATGATTTTTCTCAAGGATGTTAACTAGTTCATGAAATATAAGGTCCATGCTAAAAGAGGGATGGACATTTGTGTGCTAAGGACATTAGTTAATTCTATAATAAAATCCAGTGGGAAAGAGATGGCAATGATGTTAATCTACACCATGCATCCCTTCCATCTAATGCCAATGATAATTCATGCATTCGGTATGAATTGCTAATTTATCTCTTAAAGAGTGTCAATTTTGCTTCCAAAGGAGATATGGGATTGCGTAATGTCAAATGATTCCTCATCAAATGAAGGAGGATGCAGTGAATGTTTACATTCAGATACCAAAAGAAATCATAACCCACAAAGTGTTAAATGCTACTAGGGTATATAACTCCCCAAAATAGTATTAAACATAAACATGAATTTTAAATGCCAGTAATTCAATACAAAATGAATGTCCGAAAACAATTGGAATGCAACCATGAATCTATGATATATAGATAGATTAATGGATCACCTAATGCAACATTGGAAACTATACCTTGTATCCTTCAAATAAAAATGAAAAACACTTACGACTTGAACTCCTCGCGCACATCCCTTAAGAGAACTCTGATTAAACTACAAGAACATAATTTAAGTAATTAGAAGAAATTAATAATACCAAACATGTTGTATATGGGATTTCTAAAAGAACATACCATTAATTAGAGCTTAAAATCAATATTAAGCAAAGTTTTTCCAAACAACTAGATGGATAATAGGATAATATGGTTTGAAAATACCATATTGTGGAGATTTTGTACCATCTCTTTGGGGCTCATTTTTTTATTGGTTCTTTCATTTATGCCGCTAACCTAAAGGGTGAACATAAAATGTATGAGCGACACCATAAAATTTATGTCACTTTAATTCATTCACAATTTGAAGCAAAAAATATATATACATGGTAATACCCGAGGTGTATGTACATCAACAACTTTCATAAATTAGTAATTGTTTTGCTAAGTTAAGTATTTCATCATTCAAAAATGATGAAAAATATATAAGTTCGAATAAATATATAATTAATTTTCAAAGATAAAATGTATATACAATTCAACATAATAAATTTATATGTAACATGCATTATAGCTAATCTTGTAAATTTGATTTTATAATTCATTAATTATAGCTTCCTAGAACATGCCTTGGAAAGGCTTCGACTATCATGAGCCAAGGATCACTCCACATGATCTCTACAATATTTTGCATATCTCTCAAGTTTCAGTCGATCCATCTCATGATCTCTACAATATGTTGCATATCTCTCAACACCTCATCTGAAACATTAACAAATGGTATAATTTTATCCTCATTCTTTGAATGCTTCCTCTTGCCTAAGCCAAATGACACCGCTCATAAACATCCTAAACAACCTCCTTGATCTTCTCCCTTCCTGTTGAGGTGAAAACTCAACACCCCCATTTTTGACGTTTTTTCAAATAATGGGGAACCTTTCCATAAATTTTTGGCTAAACCACCTTTTATAATATTCATTTAGTTAAGTGTCCTACAATTTTTCTATTTTTCATTTTCCTTAGATTTCTATTTTGATTGTTTCATTAAGTTCGACTTTTTGCTAGCTTTCCATCCGTACTTGTTTCTTCTCATTTGGTTACATGGTTTGCAAATGATACTTCACCAAAATTTGATGATTTTTACCGGCTGGGTTTAAAATGTACAAAGAATATATTATTTTAATTTTTTTAGTAATTAATTGTAAATATTATTATTTTTTAAAATTTATTTTAATCAATTAATTCATTTTTATTAATTTATAGAACCATCGCAGCCGAGAAGCAATATGAATATTATAAATATAAGTGGTTGTTGTTCTTGGAGGGGACTCACTCTACGTGGGATCCACTTCACCTTATACCTCCCACTCCAACCATTTATTTCTTTTATTCTATATCGGAACCTTGGGATCTTTGAATTCGTAACACCTCTTTTAAAATTCACCGATGTTCAAAAAACTTCGATACTCCGATGTCATGAAACCCCTTATATTCTTCATCTCTGATGGGTTGGTTACAAAACACTTTATATTAAAGTTTGTTACGTTAGGACGATTCATGTATCAGACCTTGGATATATCTTAATATCATAACCTTTTCTATATAACCTCTGATATTGAAAACTCTCGATGCTCGATGTCCCGTGTGTGTTTGATTGACTTCGGAGCCTTTGTTTTTATAAAACCTCTCATGCATATTTCTTCTGATGGCTTTAAATATGACGTGGTTCTCTCTCTCCTCTGATATAACTTATGCCTCCACATGGCTCCCATTCTCTCTCCCCCAATTTCTCTCTCCTCCGATCAACTCCATATCGGGACCTCTGAGATTTTTGATATAAGACGCATTTGACTAAAAGTTACGATATTAGAGATCTTCAATAGTTCAAACTACTCATATTTATTTACTCTGATAGCTATTTGACTTTTCCATTATATTAAAACATCGGGACATCAAGACCTTTTGGGCATAGAACACTTCTTTAAAAAGACTTACGATAATCCTTTTCTTTGATATTCTAATATTCTTAGACCTCCAACATCTTCAACATAACAAGGATGGTTTGAAATACTATGAAAAAGAGAAGTTGTACATAAAAGTTTTATATTTTGTATATTAAATGATCTGATTTTAATGTTAATTAAATTAAATTTTAATACATTTCTTGTATATAATTTATAATTTTATTAATTTTATTAATTATAATTATAAATTGATTTTTGCACATAATTTTATTAATCAATATTTTTATTTTGTAAATAATTTAATTTATAGGAAAATTATATTGGATTTTATAATTAATTCAATATTTTTTTAGTTTGTAATTTAATTTAATGTTTTTAAATAAAATGTATATAATTAATTTAACAAATTATGTTTAATTAGCAATTAATGAGTTTTTGTTGTGCATTTAATTAGAATTATATCTTTTAACGAGACATTCATCATAAGCCGATTAAGCTAAAATCCCAATTATTATTACTTTTCTCTGGATTAAGAATACTACTCCTTTCGGTCAAGATAGGAATAGGTTTAACATTTGTTTTATGCACATTAGAGTAAGACTGCATTTAGATTTATATATTACTTTAATTAAAATTCTCTTTTGTGGAGGTAGAACCTTCTAGTTTGATCTTGTTCTTTCATTTAAATCATTAAAAGATTAAGCTAAAATAAATTGTATAATTTTGTACATAATTAGTGATATTTAACATATGACACTTTAACATTTAGTTATAGAACTAATTTTAACATTTAATTACTAATACTAATTAGCATTAGAATTAATAACCTAATTTAAAGTAGATTGGTAGTCTTAAAATACAGTAGTATTATCTATACTAATATATAACTTAGTGTTTTGACATTAGTTTAATTTAACATTGTAAAAATAAAATAATATAGTTATAAATATAATTAACATTCTTCTAAAGGATTAACATTACAATATAGCATTAAAATACAAATATTTAGTATTTTGGAATTGTATACTGTATTTTAGTAACACATTACATTCATATTGTATTAGTATAATAGCTTAGAACTATTAAAGTAGTATACTAGCATAAATTTTTTATTATAAGATAATAATAGTGTAGCATTATGCATTACGCATTTCATTAGATTTAGATGAGATATTTAACATATAGTGTTGAGTATTATATAATAGTGATTTTTTAAGATTTTATTAAAGGTACACTTATATATATAGTATAGTATAGTTAGTTAACTAGTATGATATCATGCTATATATTAGTTTAGATTTAACATATAACTTAAATAGGAATATTTTAGTACTTAATATGATTTAAATGGTGCCAGGATGCGGGTGTTTGTTAGTAGAAATAGGGTGGCCATGTGGATGGACACATGGCGCACCTACGTGATCTTTCGTTGGGACTCTCGCAACGTTAATTGCTGGCGTGAGATGGCCATTAAAGCTTCCTCCGCCACCCTTGAGACAACATACCACGGAGCCTTTGCATTAATTCACGCCATGGCTATTAAGTTCACCACCCCAGCTTCTCCCTCTGCATTACGTTTCGCTTGTTTGCTTGCTGAGTTCCTCTTCATCTTGTGGCCCTATCTCAGAAGCTTAGCCATGACCCCTCCTTTGTTCTTGATAGCTGCAGCTTCTTCCCTGATTCTGCCTCCTCCCCCCTCCATTTCAGAGCTGCTCCCTTTTGCACCAGTATGCCCCATCGTCATAGAATGAGGTGTCGAAGGGCAGGGGGGCGGGGCCTTCCCTCTCGCCCACCTCTATCTCTCTCCCTCGACCGCGCTTTGAATCCTTCCTCCTTAGTCTGGAATGCACCCGACAATCCCACTCCTGCGGTCCTGAATGCGCAACTCTCCTTGCAGTTTCCTGCCCCTGCCCTCCTCCCTTCCACCTCCCGCAACAGGAAAAGAGCTCACAAATATACCATCTCGCAGGAGCTGGCTTTCATCCCGCAGAAGATGAAATCTCTTTCCGTGCATCTTGCTTCCAGCAGCAGTGGTGACTCCAGCGACTCCAACGATGGCAGCTCGGACCCGGACGTTGAAGACATCCAAGAGCAGAAGCGTGAAGGTAGCTCAGACCGCCCCCAAGTGCATGAAGCCACTCTGCGGCATGACCCGTAGCTGGACACCCCGATGGAGCATCTTGGTCTCCCAGCCTCGCCACACTCTTCTCCTACCGCAAATGTGTCCAGCTCAGACACTATGGATTTTGGCTGTGTCTGGAGAATCCTGGAAGAAGCTCCTTCCCCCAGCAACAAGCATGAAGGTCCTCCTTAGAATTTCCATTTCAGCTCTTTTCAACATGTTTAAGTCTAGGAAAGATATACTCTGCTTTTTTTGCTCATTTTTGAAAATTCTCTTTGCTGGTTTCCCGTTTTGGGCAACATTATCTCTGTGGTCTCTAAGGACTAGTTTCTCCTCTTGGGGTAGTCCAGCTCTTGGCAACAAACTCTCAAATTATCCCTCTGTAATGGACTTGTCCATTACTTAGGACGTGCCTTGTAACTTTTTGTTAAATATGATATAATAGAGTTAGCTTTACTTAGAAAAAAAAACATGACTTAAATGGTAGTGTACTATTAACATAGTATTACTTTTTGGATTAATAAATAATAGTAACCTAACATAGTTTTATAGGGATAACATTATGATAGTATCATATAGGATTAATGATTAATATTAACTTAATATCATAGAGGCTAGTTAGGTTAAAGTAAGTAAGGTTAACTTTAATACATAACTTAGTTGTGGCTTGCCTGAACCCCAGATCAACTTAAGGGTCACTTTCTCTCCTAAACTTAGAAATAGGGTTGATCCGATGTATCTTCTTTATTGGTAGGTGAAGGGAATACTTTAAGCCAGTAAAGATAGAGAGAATGTAACTGGACCTAGTTTAACTAGTCAGAAACATCATTTGAACGGAAAATGAGCTGCTTTAAGTTCTCGACTGGGTGGTCTCACTTGTAATGATGAGACAGATAATTTCGAGACTACAAAATTTTTGGCACTAAATGGAGGGAAATAATAAAGTGCGTCTCCAATGATTTTGTGCTTTAAAAATTTATTTTATTACTATGGCTCCATTTAAAAGACTTCCTTGGAGTTTCTTTATTGGACCTCATCCAAATACAAATTTGGTAAAGGTAATCGAGACCTTGTTTCAAGTAAAATACAATGGTAAGACATTTGATTTTAATCATCTCCTTCAATTTATTTTAAGCTGCAATAATTTCAATATTGATGAAGATATTTTTGCAGGATCTTTACTCGTACTTTGATAGGAAAAACCAAAGACTGGTGCTTATCACTTCTAGTTGCCTCTGTGCATATTTGGGACGAATTTTTGAATATTTTCCTTCACACATTTCAGGAATAAGACTACAAAAAGGTGTGTGATAAGTTAGAATAATTGCGTAGGATGGAAGGTGATACTTTGGATATGTTTTATGTTAGATTTGAATTAGTTTTAATGTAATTTCAGTCCAAATATTTTCCTCCTCAATTCCAACTAATTGGATGGTTCAAACATTTAATTTCTTTGTCCTATTATAACTATCAAGAACCATAAAGTATATCCTTTACTGACAATGATACACTTGCTCAAAATGACAATTTCGATTCTTCACAAATTGAAATTACAAATGATAATGCTAGAAATGCTCCAAATTTACATAATGTTGATTAAGTAGAAATTCAACAAAATGCACAATCTATTAGTAGCAATCAACAACAATTTAATCAAACAGATAATGTCGGCAACACACAGTATATTGGTGAAACTAATTCACAATTTGTTGATAATAAAACGCAAATGATGGAGCAACTCAACAACAATTTGAAAATCGATCAAATGCACGAAGAATTTGAATTGTCTATTTTCGAAAATCAGAAATCATCTATGCCTAGAGAAACCTTCAGGTATATATCTTCAACCTCCTATTTATCTCTCTACCCTAATATTTTTAACAATATTAAATTAATTCATAATCAATTAGGAGTCCCTTTGAATTCAAATTTGATTTTAGAAAATAGAGGAACTGATATTAATAATGAATTATTAAATATTAGTAGAGAAAATTTAATCGGTAATTCAATCAATAATCTTGAAGATTCTCTTAATTTTGTATTCAATCACTTGCTTGTTTTTTATTTATTTAATTCCGAGGTAAATAAAAATTATGAAGTTATTTATGATGATGACTCGGAAAATGAAAATGCTCAACCGCTTTTGTCTAATTTTTTAGGTGAATCTATTTTTGAAGATAAAGAGAACTTTAATCAAGGATTTATTTTGGTCCATTTCAATTTTCCAATATGTAATCATCATAATAATTTTAGTATTCAAGGACCTATCCCAATTTTTATCCCTACGATGATGGAATTCCCTTTTTGGATCATAAGTTTGAAATCTTCCCATTCCCACAAAATAATGCAAACAGTTAGTTTAACCTTATAATTTCAATTGATAATTGCGGGAAAGAAACCTTTGCAAATGAGTCCAAACCATGTTGTATTATTACTTGTAACATTAATGTAAATTGTAATTTGCTTCATTTTCAGTTCCTTTAGTTTGAATTTATTTTTATTTTGGATTTTATTTTTGAATTTTTGAATACATTGTATTGGAAATTTGAACACTCAAACTGTAGACACTCCTCAAGTGCATTAACAAACTTGTATGAAAATAAATTCCATAATTTCAAGCATGAACATCGGCTACTTCTTATTTTGAAATCTTATTTATTCATCTTTAGTCAGTTCATGTATTATTTTCAAATGAGTATATCTCAAATCTCGGAACTTGAGAGTGAACCATTTCATTCTGGTCAACAATGGAATACTTCGAGAAACCTTTTAACTGTACATCCATAGTTTATCGATCCATTTGAAAAATGTTTGGAATTTCCACTACTCCAGAATATTTCTGATTTTGTCATTGTTCAACATGCTTCAATATTAAAAAATGTATCATTCAATCCAAGCCTGATGTTTCCTTTTCCCTTGAACTTCTTTAAATCATTCACTGAAATACATGCTCATTTTTATGACCCTGTAAACATTTGTTTGAAATAATTTCAAGGTAAGAATTTTGTAAATAAGTTTATTTCCCTAAATTTGTTAATTGTACATAGTAGGCTGAATTTTTATTTTTACAATTTAGCTGCAGTTTTATTTTTGTTACTGATGTGTGACTTGTACACACATACAGGAAATAAAATGTCTGCATGGTTACATTGAAGGTAAGACTATACCTAGTCATGTTTCCTCTCAATTAGTTAGGATTAGACATAGATCAATTTAGATTTAGGTTCCTTTTATGTTTGCATTTATTTCATTATTGTATATTTTTCAATGGATATTGGTAATGAGCTCAAGTGTGATCGTGGTATTCATTTCCTTGATCTAGTGAGTTCATTTTAAGAAAAAATGATCAATTAGCTATTTTCAAATCATAACATTTCTAGGGGAAATTTTATTTTATCATTTTCATTCCTATGCTTTGGATATGTGCTTGGTTTCATGTTTTCTCACGTTGTAGATTTGCAAGTTGAGTCATGATTTCGTTTCTAAATCATGTTTTTCAAATGAAACATTGATCTCTTCCCTATATTACTTTTGTTGATGGCCTTTAGCTTCCTCCATATTGAATGGAAAATTTTGAAAGAGTATTGAAGCAAAAGGGAAATATTTAAATTCTGACAATAGTTGAGAAACATTCTTGTCCATGGTTCTCCTCTATCATTTCTTTGAATTTTCATATTTGGTCGAATTGATTTTATGCCAATTTATTTAATCCCAATGACCTCGGCAAGATCACAGGAAAAATTTCAGAATTAGTAAGATAATTTGAATAATTTGAAGTTTTACGCCACTCGCTCAATTTGATATGGCTTTTAGCTTACTGTAAAATTATTGTTTTGCTCTATCATCTCAAAAATCACCCAAGTACAATTTGAAGTCTGATTTTGAAATTATTTTAAGAATATTATTTCTTTGTAATGTCAGAGAACTATGGGAATTCAACTTCATTCACTTACTTTCCTCGGATGCCCACATCTTTGGTTAATATTATATGTTCTCTCAGATTAAATATTATAGGGAAACCACTATATTGATGCACGCATATCGTAAATATAATTTTAAAATTTTTGAATTTTAATTTTGTGCCATCAAATTTCATAAAGGGACTTGAAATGGATTTCTTGTAATTGTATGAAAATAATGGAGTTGATTTAAAATCAAAAGTGACGAGGAGGATTTCCACTACAATTTAAATGGAAAATAGATGCTAATTGCTCATTTCTTAGTTTTTAATTTAGACTGAATAATGAGATGATTTTGAACATATGCGAATATTGAAAAATGCATGCGAGAACTTTAAGGTTCATGAGGTAAACTTACAATCAATATTATTCCAGGTATGCATTAACATGTTCATCTTCATGTGTTGTTAGTTTTCTTTTTTCATAGTTTACTTATTATTTATGTTTTTTTTCTTTTGTAGGTCTTCACTGGCTTGATTTTGGAGACTTGAGATAAGCAAGCAACCAACCCTTTCTAATATGCAACATGTCTAGGGAAGTATTTGTTGTTTCAGCAGAATTTGGGTATTCTTTAGTTTTCTTCTATTCATATTTTCATTCCCTCGCACATTTAGAAATATGAGTCAATATTCATATTATCCTTCTCATCGATGCAGCTGAAATAAAATGTTTAGACTCTTTATTGCTTAGATTTTCTAAAAACAGAGAAAAATTTGCACATGTTAGAAAATTATATATTATGGAGCAATGCAACACATAAAATATGCGAAAAATACAAGCACACAAAACACATAAAACCAGAGAGACACAGATATACGTGGTTCACCCAGTTTGGGCTACTTCCACCCCGAACAGCCAGACCTTCCTTTCTATTATCCAACAAAAAATTGAAGAGACAAAACCTACAGCAGATCCGATGTAATATCCTCTGTTCTCTCTCATAGTCTCCCTATCTGTTTCTCTCTCTGAGAATACACACATAATACACAGCCGCAATACAATACCCTCATATATACAAGGGGGTTGCCTTCTAGGGAAAAAAACCCTAAACTAAACATAACTTCTACCGTCAAATCATCCACCTATGAACGACCCAGATTGACTAGAGATTACTATACTTTTACAAGGCAATTTTACATCTGTTTTTAGCTTCGGGGGCGCTGCCCCCGAAACCCCCCGCCAGGGGGGGGGGGGGCTCCGAAAAGCGCTGCCGCCCCCCCTAGACCCCCCACGGCAACGATTAATTATGGGTGGCATTGATGCCCCTTTTAAGGTACAGGGGTCCAATGCTGTGATACAAAGTAAACAAGATAATCAGGCTCCACACCCAACAATCTCCCACTTGGAGACTGATTGTAGCAACTCCACCGCTGCTTCATTTGATGGACAATGACTCCTCTTTGGACCTGGTTGTTCCTCATCTTCATCGTCATCCTTGAAGACCAATTGAAACTGAGCACATTCTCAGTTTCTCCCTGGTTACAACTTTTGTTAGCATATCTGCAGGATTTTGGCTAGTGTGTATCTTTTCCAACTTCAACTCTCCATCTTCCAATACTGACCGTATGAAATGGTACTTGAGATGTATGTGTTTAGTCCTGGAATGAAATGTTGAGTTCTTTGCAAGATGAATAGCACTTTGGATATCACTGTATAGTGTGCCCATATCATGCTTCTTACCCAATTCATCCATAAACCTTTGTAACCAAATCATTTCTTTACTAGCCTCTGTAGTAGCAACATACTCTACTTCTGTTGTTGAAAGTGCAACAACACTTTGGATTTTTGAAACCCAACTGACAGTTGTTCCACCTACAGTAAATACATATCCTGTAGTGCTCCTCCTGTTATCTCTATCACCTGCCATATCTGCATCAACATATCCCTGTAGAGAAATGTTTGAACCACCAAAGAATAATGCTTGATTTGTGGTACCTCTCAAATATCTGAGAATCCATTTTACTTCCATCCAATGTTCTTTTCTTGGATTATTCATGTACCTGCTTACAACTCCCACTGCATGTGCAATATCAGGCCTTGTGCGGACCATTGCATACATTAAGCTTCCAACTGCTGATGCATATGGAACTTTAGACATATAATCCATGTCTTCTTGGGTCTTTGGGCACATCTCCTTACTAAGTATGAAATGGCTAGCAAAAGGTGTACTAACTGGTTTTGCATTCTGCATATTAAATCTTTTCAACACCTTTTCTATGTACTCATTCTGAGACAGTGTTAATTTGCGATTTTTCCTGTCTCTAGCTATCCTCATACCAAGGATTTGTTTTGCAGCTCCCAAATCCTTCATTGCAAATTAATTTGCCAATTTTCTTTTGAGCACATTTATTTCCTGCATGTTAGACCCTGCAACAAGCATGTCATCTAAATACAATAACAATATAATATAGCTACCATCATTTTTCATTTTCAGATAAACACAATGATCAGAGTGACATCTAGTATAACCTTGTTCAGACATAAACTTGTCAAATTTTAGATACCACTGCCTTGGAGCCTGTTTTAAGCCATACAAGCTCTTCTTTAGCCTGCTCACTAATTTTTCTTTCCCTTTGACCTCATATCCTTCTGGTTGCTCCATATAGATCTCTTCCTCCAGATCTCCATGGAGAAATGCTGTCTTTACATCTAACTGTTCAAGATGTAAATCTTCTGCTACTACAAGGTTTAAAATAGTTCTGATTGAAGTCATTTTAACAACAATAGAAAATATTTCATCAAAATCAATACCTTTCTTTTGTGCAAACCCCTTCACCACAAGTCTAGCTTTGTGCCTCTGTTTTCCTCCATCTTCTTCCTTCAGTCTGTAAACCCATTTATTCTGCAATGCAGTTTTACCTGCAGGAAACCTGACTAAGTCCCAAGTCTGGTTATGCATTAAGGAGTTCATCTCTTCTTCCATGGCTAGCTCCCACTTCTTCCTGCTTTCAACCTGAATTACTTCTTCATAACATTCGGGTTCACCAGAATCAGTCAACAATAAATAATATAATGAAGGAGAGTATCGTTCAGGGGGTCTACTTATCCTGGTAGATCTTCTCACACCACTTTCAGGTGTTTGAGGTGCCTGTTGTTTTTGTGGTGGTTGTTGCTGCTGTGGTTGTTGATTATTATTATTTTTAGGCACCTTTACTTTTTCAGTTATCCCATCAAGAACCGTGTATTCCTTGCTTTTTTTTTCCTGTTTCTTTTCCTGCAACTGATTCTTATACAAGACCTTTTCATTGAATATTACATCTCTGCTCCTAATGATTTTATTATTTTCATAATCATATAAGCGATATCCAAAATCATTAACACCATATCCAATAAAGGTACATTTCTTTGATTTTGCCTCAAGCTTTGTTCTATTTTCTTTATTAATATGGACAAAGGCCTCACAGCCAAAAGGCTTTAAAAAAGAGTAGTTTACCTTTTTACCTGTCCATGCTTCCTCTGGAATACCACCATCCAAAGAACTTGAAGGCCCTCTGTTTATTAGATAAACAACAGTATCTACAGCATCTGCCCAAAATTGTAAAGGCAATCCCGCATGCAATCTCATGCACCTTGCACGCTCCATGATTGTTCTGTTCATCCTTTCCGACACACCATTTTCTTGTGGTGTTCTTGGAACTGTCTTCTCTCTACGAATTCCATGCTCTGAACAGTACCTATCAAACTCTTTGCTGCAATATTCACCTCCATTGTCTGATCCGAGACACTTCAACTTCTTTCCTGTCTCAATCTCAACCAAAGCTTTCCATTTCTTGAAAGTATCAAATACATCAGATTTATTCTGAATACAATAAATCCATGTTTTTCTAGTTGCATCATCAATAAAAGTAACATAATAACGAGAGCCACCGAGAGATGATACCTGAGTAGGTCACCATACATATGTATGCACAAGCTCCAATTTTTCGCTCTTCTTTTCTTTCCCAACTCTGAGAAATTTGAATCTCTTTTGTTTTCCATAAATGAAATTTTCACAGAAATCCAAATCAACATTCTTCAAACCTGGCAACAAATTTCTCGAGTGAAGAATCTTCATTCCCTTCTCACTCATGTGTCCGAGCCTATGATGCCATAATCCTACATCTGCTCCTTTGGAAGTTAAAGCATTAACAGATTTAGAAATACCATTGCATAAATACAATGTACCAAACTTTTCACCTTTTTCTATTACCAACGCTCCTTTGGTGACCTCCAAGTTTTATTTGTGAAAGTTGTATCACAACCTTCACTGCCTAACTGCCCTGTTGAAATCATATTTTTCTTCAGATCTGGAACATGCCTTACCTCCTTTAGTAGCCATTGGTTTCCATTCTGTTGTTTTACAAGAACTTTACCCATTCCAACAATTTTACAGGGTTTATCATCACCCAAACGAACTTGTCCAAAATATCCTTGAACATAGTCATGAAAATATTTCTTATCAGGTGTGGCATGGAATGAAGCCCCTGAATCTACAACCCAAGAATCAGTAACATTTTTGAAAGAAAGAATAAAAGCATATTGTAACACATCACTTGTCACATTTGCTTCATGATTGTTTTCTTGCTGTGCATCTCCTTCTTTTCCCTTCCAAGATCTACAATATTTCTTTAGGTGTCCTCTCTTTCTGCATTTCCGGCACACTATCCCCGATCTGGACTTGGATATGCCTTTCCTTGATTTACTGTGATAACCTGAGCTCTTTCCTCTTTCCATTCTTCTTCCCCTAGACTCTACACTCAAAGCATTACCCGATGTCTCACCAGAGATTTTCCGTCGCATTTCCTCGCTAAGGATAGCACCGACAACATCATCAAACTTTAAATTACTAGATCCAGAGACAGAGTTACTAATGGCCATAACTAAACCATTCCAGCTTTCTGGAAATGAGCACAGAAATAAAAGAGCCCTAACTTCATCATCAAAGTTTACCCCTACAGAACTTAACTAACTGGTAACTGTATTAAAATCATTTAAATCGTCTGCAACAGATCCACCTTCCAACATCTTCATATTAAATAATTGTTTCATAAGAAATACCTTGTTTGAGGTTGAGGGTTTTTCATATAGTTTCGCCAACGTCTGCATCAAACCCTCTGTTGTTGTTTCCTTCGAAATATTGAAGGTGACTGACGCTGCAAGGCACAACTGTACTGTTCCGAGTGCCTTTTTATCGAGAATGTTCCATTCCGCGTCTGTCATGGCCGTCAGCTTCTTTGTTTTAACGCTCAATGGTAGGTACATATCTTTCTGATACAGATAATATTCCATCTGCATCTTCCACAACGGGAAGTTTTGGCCGTCAAATTTCTCGACCCTAAATTTTCCATCTTCCGCCATTTCTCCCACTCGAACCAAGAACCCTTCTTTCCTGCAAGTTTATCAGCCAAATAGACCTTCGGCTCTGATACCAGTTGTTAGAAAATTATATATTATGGAGCAATGCAACACATAAAATATGCGAAAAATACAAGCACACAAAACACATAAAACCAGAGAGACACATATATACGTGGTTCACCCAGTTTGGGCTACATCCACCCAGAACAGCCAGTCCTTCCTTTCTATTATCCAGCAAAAATTGAAGAGACGAAACCTACAGTAGATCTGCTGTAATATCCTCTGTTCTATCTCACAGTCTTCCTATATGTTTCTCGCTCTGAGAACACACACGTAATACACAGCCGCAATACAATACCCTCATATATACAAGGGGGTTGCCTTCTAGGGCAAAAAACCCTAAACTAAACATAACTTCTACCGTCAGATCATCCGCCTATGAACAACCCAGATTGACTAGAAATTACTATACTTTTACAAGGCAATTTTACATCTGTTTTTAGCTTCGAGGGCGCTGCCCCCGAATCCCCCCGCCAGGGGAGGGCTCCGAAAAGCGCTGCCACCCCCCCTGGACCCCCCATGACAGCGATTAATTATGGGCTGCCACCCCTTTTAAGGTACAGGGGTCCAATGCTGTGATACAAAGTAAACAAGATAATCAGGCTCCACACCCAACAACACAAAACTCTTGCAACAAACGATCTTATCCATGATTTTATCGATGTCTATTCTGCATATTAAAATTGTCGAGTTGATTTGAACCATTGCATTGCACTCATTCATATTGTTTTCCCTTTAGTCACATTCCTTTCTTCCGAAGGGACTCTGAGCATCTAATTGGTGAATCGTGAAATCTTGACCCTCTTCTTTTCATTTTTCCGAGATCATTCCTCATAATTTCATAGTTTATGGCTTATTAGACTCTTGGTTTTGTATTATATCAGAAGAATTTAAAAACAAATTCCTAGATTTACCTCTCCTAGATACACATTTATTTTTCCTCCACTATCATGTCCATTGCACTTAGCGAAGGAAATGGCCCTTATTTCATTGTCTTCACTGGAATCTTGTGGTCTCAAAGTCTTATAAGTTGATTTTGAGTTTCAAAAAATGTTTTCGAGATCTTTAACACTAGATTTATTCTCATATTTATTAAATCTTTCACCCCTTTCATCAAAAGCTTATTTTTATAAACAAATGTAGGTGCTCTTGTTATTTCTTAATCGGAAAAAAAGTTATCAAAGCCATTTTATAAAAATATTATGACATTGATTACCTTTGATACTTAAATTCCCAATATAAATTATTCTCGGGTTATAAATAAAATCCATTCGTTATCAGACATATTTGATATCATAAGATTTACTTATATAAAGTTATGAAAAACTTTTGTTCTGAGATCCCGCTTCCCTTTAATATTCTAAATATCGAGAATCCTTATATCGGAGGTGAAATTTAATTAAACAATTTGAAAAAGAATGTCACCGAAAACATTATGAAGCAAGGTCTTTATTTATAAAAGTTTTTCCCATTAAGAAATTTTTGGAAACCTTGAGCCCTTACCTTTCTCTTTGATTCTCTCGAGAACTCAGAACTTCAGCTTATCAGGTTGAGTATCCTCATAGGTCTCTGATCAATTCATTATGATATTTCACTATCCTCACATGAAGTCTTGCTTGATTATATATATATATATATCTATATTCTTACTTTCATGTTATCATGGTGGTCAAGATCTCGAATCTATTTTGATTATAATTTTATCAAATCCAAGTATTCATTCCTCGAGATAATTTTGGGGATATACATTCCTCATGGCATGTGCACCTGGGAATTTTTTTACTCTTATCAGAAATCTTCTTAGCTAATGAGAAATTTCATCACCTGTGTTTTATTTACATTTTTTCCTCTGTCTCATTATTGGATGTCCATTTCATTATCTCAATAATCATTTCGAGTGCATCTTCATTTGTCTTTCAGGGAAATCTTAAGCAGCCACTATGGTATTGCAACAATTAGTAAGGAATTTGGAACAGGTAAAGGTAATGGATCATGGCTAAATCATGTTTGATTTCTCTTATATTTGAATTTTGATATATCACTCTATATTTAGCATACAAAATTTCAATACCTCTCCATCTATACATATGCATTACATCGTTTGGACTTGGTATTAATTCTAGAAATTTATGAGAATCATGTATTGGATATGAAATTTAAAATATCATGAGAACAATCCTCGCTGCAATTCATAAAAAAACATCGCTTCATTCTCATTTATGTGGATTTTATGTACCTCAGATTCCTTGGACATGAAACATTGTTTTCTTCTAGTTTACTACTTTCCTTAGTTAGATTTAATAAATAACGATTTTGGGTCAGTGAGCTTTCAAAAGAGTTCAACTCATTCATGATTTTAATTATAATCAAAAGAAAAAGTTATCCTTCGTTGGAGAAAATCCATACCTTTCAGGTAAAGTTTTAAGTGGAATTCTTCCAATAGTAAGTTTCATATGCCCACTTTCATTCATTTTCATTTTGGTTTTAGCTTTGTTTTTAATTTTACTGGTCTTAAACTCTGTTTTGCAGGTCTTCATGATCCTTTTTCATACCCCTGATGGATCAGATTGGGAACTCATTCTCTTTATCGTTTTCTTTCGGGTTTGGAACATCATTAATTATTGTTCATAAAATCAGCTAAATTGGGGAGCCCCTGAAATTTTTACTTGTTTCTTAAGCATTTCTTCTATCAAAAAATTGTTTAAGATTATTTTTATGTGAGATTTACTTTGAAACAAAAAAATTTGCAGCAGGCAGAAATTTCTCATTTAGGTTTTATTTTAGCTCATGATTGTTATTCACCTTTTAGTTTAAGAGCCTAATAGCTTATATCTCTACAAGATAAAATTTACTAGATTCTCAACATTAACTAAACACTCGCATGATTATCTTCTTTCACTTTTTGTTGAGACATTTTATAATTAGTCTTGTGGGGTTTGTCTCTAAATTTCATATTTTTTTCTTTTTTGCTTTCACTTTCTCCATTCTTACATTTTTGTAGTTTTTTGATTTCCTTTTCCCCTTAGTTTAGATTTATTTTTCATTTTATTTCTTTTCGTTTGGTTTTGGTGACTCGGTTGAGATTTATTTGAAAAGATTTTTCCTCACCCAACTTTGGTTGAAAAACAAGGGAAACATTTACTTTGTCTATTTAATGAATTTAATTTATCATTAAAGGTATATCTTTATGGAACCATAACACCCTCTTGCTTTAAATATTTTTCATGGAGGAACACACATCATTTATAACTTATATAATTCACATTTTCAAGGAAAGAATTGGTCTGAGTTTAACTCAATGAATCCCTAAAACCCATCTATTTTATAAAAACATATAATTGATAGTCGCGGGAAAAGAATTTGGAGTCAACATTATGAAAGTAATATATCCATTAACATAAGTCTTTATTACCATCCCACCTCTTTCACTCAAATATATCATAAAATAAAGGCTCACAAATGCGATTATCAAAACGATGATTAAAAGAGGAAGCATGAGAAATACAAGTAAACTCGTCGGGGCTATGGACGTTTGCTGGTAGCGGGCCTAGGCTTGTATGGCATAAAATACAACTTTTCCTGTGTATTTTTCAGGTTTTTGGCAGCGAAGTGATGTTAGAGACCATTCATAACAATTTATATATGATTTATCAAAAAACTCATATCTGTACATTCTTCTATTTCTCATATGAGGTAATTTTAAAATAAACGTTTCCCAATATTTGGATTCATGATTTTTACTCAAGTATTCTTTGAATACTTATCTTCCCAAAATCATATTGCCTAATCTATTTATGTGGGAGCCATGTGAAATGTTTTACTCTTAGACGATTTCATGGAATCCAGTATTTTTAACCTTTAGGTAAATTAAAGTTCATTATCTTTAATGAGAGATAAATTAGAGAATGGATATTTCCAGAGTCATAAACATAATGTTGAGAGCTTCAACAAGAGATAACATGTTCTTTCCCATGTGTCGCCAATTGTTGAGGTGAAAACTCAACACCCCCATTTTTTACATTATTTCAAATAATTGGGACCCTTTCTATAAATTTTTGGTTAAACCACCTTTTATGATCTTCATTTGGTTAAGTGTCATGCAATTTTTTCTTTTTTCATTTTCATCGGATTTCTATTTTGATTGCTTCATTAAGTTCAACTTTTTGCTAACTTTCCATCGGTACTTGTTTCTTCTCATTTGGTTACACGGTTTGCAAATGATGTTTTGCCAAAGTTTGATGATTTTTACCGCCTAGATTAAAAATTTACAAATCATATATTATTTTAATTTTTTTAGTAATTAATTGTAAATATTATGTTTTAATTTATTTTAATCAATTAATTCATTTTTATTAATCTACAGAACCACCATAGTAGAGAACAAATATGAATATTATAAATATAAGTGGTTGTAGTTCTTGGAGGGGTATTACTTTTCGTGGGCTCCACTTCACCTTTTACATCCCACTTCAACTATTTCTTTCATTTATTCTATATTTAAAAGCTAGAGATATTTTAATATCGTAACACCTATTTTAAAATCCACCGATGTTCAAAAAACTATGATACTCTGATGTCATGAAACCTCCAATATTCTTCATCTCCGATGGGTTGGTTAAAAAACACTTTATGTTAAAGTTTTTTACATTAGGACGATTCTTGTATCAGACCTTAGACATATCATAATGTCATAACCTTTTTTATATAACCTCCAATATCGAAAACTTCCAATGCTCGATGTCCTGTGTGTGTTTGATTGTCCTCAAAGCCTTTCTTTTTATAAAACCTCTTATGCATATTTCTTTCGATGGCTTCCGATATGACATGGTTCTCTCTCTCCTCCGATATACTTTATGCCTCCACGTGGCTCCCATTCTCTCTTCCCCAATTTCTCTCTCCTCCGATCAACTCCATATCGGGACCTCAAAGATTTTTGATATCGGCGGCATTTGACTAAAAGTTACAATCTTGGAGATCTCCGATATTTCAAACTCCTGATATTTATTTACTTTGATAGATATTTGAATTTGTCGTTATATTAAAACATCAAGACATTAAGACCTCTTGGATATCGAAGCACTTATTTAAAAAGACTTACGATAATCCTTTTCTCCGATATTCCGATATTCTTACACCTCCAAAGTCTTCAACCTAGCATGGATGGTTTGTAATACTATGAAAAAGAGAAGTTGTACAAAAAAGTTTTATATTTTGTATATTAAATGATTTGATTTTAATATTAATAAAATTAAATTTTAATACATTTCTTGTATATATTTTATAATTTAATTAATTATAACTATAATTTGATTTTTTAATATAATTTAATTAATTAATATATTTATTTTGTAAATAATTTAATTCATATAAGAATTATATTGGATTTTGTAATTAATTCAAATATTTTTAGTTTGTAATTTAATTTAATGTTTTTAAACATAATGTATATAATTAATTTAACAAATTGTAATTAATTAGTTTTTGTTGTACATTTAATTAGAAGTATATTTCTTAATTAAATTTTTTAACTTTTAGCCTAGGCATGACGTTTTCAAGAATTCGGATTATTTTGGCAATTCATCTTTGGAGAGGCATATTTGGAGATTTACTTGACCAAATTAAGACCAAAATAGCTCATTGGAAAGCTATGACAAAGGAGGAAAATATAAAATGGTTAATTTTAGAAAATTTCATCATTTAATAACCCATAAATCCAGCAGAAAGAAAAGGGACGAATTTGAAACAAAATAATTGTTATGTTGATTTGTACAAATTTTATTAGCTTTGGAATCCCTCCTCCAACATTTCTCAAAAGAAAATTAGACTCACTAGAAGTAATCACGTCTTTAATTCTATTTGGATTTTAATTCATTATTTATTTTAATTTTTAAACAATTTGTTGAGAATGGATTTTTGTGTTCTATTTTGTTTACCAAATTGATTTTAATTTCTAAATTTCAATTGGTTGTGGCAGGAGAACAGTGGAAGAGATGAGGAAGAGAACATTTCAATCAATGGAATGGCTCCAAGAATAGAAGAAAATGAATTTTAACCAATGAAAATTGTTGGAGCATATTTTTTCTTCAACAACTCTCCTATTTGTAATTCATTTTGTAAATTATAAATAGTGGTTTGTAGAATGTGCAAAGGGCTTATCTCTTTTGCAATTTTGTAATTCTAAAAGCACTATTGTAATAAGGGCTTAAGGTTGTAGGTAGAGAGGATCAATCTCAGATCTGATAATTATAGGGGTTTGTCTTTTTCATTTTGAACTATGTATGAAAGGCAAAGCTTCCCCTATTGTAACTCTTTCTTTTAGCATCAGAGTTTATGCTTTGGAGGAGATTGTGGGATATCATTTATAAATAATAGAGCATGAAAATAGGTTTTAATCACTTTGTATTTTAAATACTATTATTTTTAATGCAAATTTCATCCTTTTAATGATAAATTTGCGTAAAATTTCTTTCATGTTAGTATGAAAATGAAAGATATTTTTTGAATTATCTATCTAGTTCATTAGCTTCATAGATCGGTTGTTAATTTTATTTTTTTACCTTATGCTTAAATCAAATTTCTAAGTAACTGTTTACTCAAAAATCTGTCATCTAATTCTGATTTAATTTTCATTGCCATTATGTGAATTTCTTCCTAATTTTTTTGGTTTATTCTTCATGGTTAATAGATATATGAACAACATGTTTGGTTATCATAATATTAGTTAATTGAACTACTTCATTAGCTCCATATTGTTCTTAAGACTGACATAATTAAAATCTCAATCATTTAATTACTTTGCTCTTGGTTGGGTTAGATATACATATTCTTAATCAATATAGACTTAGGATTTATTTCCTTTTGCTTTCATTCTTGAATTAGTTTGAATTTATATTAGTAATTTCATTTCTATAAGTCCTCTTATCAAAGAGGAAAAAATTTGTTGTGGCTTAGTTGAGCCCCAGATCATCTTAAGGATCACTTTCTTTCCTGATTAGCAAGAAGAGTCGAATTGATATATCCTCTCTATTGGTAGGTGAAAGTCATACTTTAAGCCAATAGGGATAGAGAAAAGGTAATTGAACCTAGTTTAACCAATCGAAACCACCATTCTAATAGAAAAGGAGTTGCATTAAGTTCTCGATCGCTTGGTCTCCCTTATAATGTCGAGGCAGACACTAGAAAATTTGGCCCAATTTCCGACGGCCAATTCGTCGCTATTTCGACACATAGTCGTCGCAAGAGCGACAGTTCGAGGACAGGAAAAACGTGGTTTTCCATTACGTCGCAATTTCGACGCACTGGCAAAGTGTCGCATTACCGACACTTTTTCTGTCGCTTCCAAACAAGCGTCGCTCTTCCGACGTTTCCCAAATCGTCGCACTTCCGATGTTTGTAAACTGTCGCAATTTCGACGAAATGTGGTCCAACGTTTTGAACGTCTCTCTTCTGACGTTTGTAAACTGTCACAATGCCGACGAAATGTGGTCCGACGTTTTGAACGTCGCTCTTCCGACGTTTGTAAACTGTCGCAATTCCGACGAAATGTGGTCCGACGTTTTGGACATCGCTCTTCCGACGTTTGTAAATTGTCACAATTCCGACGAAATGTGGTCCGACGTTTTGAACGTCGCTCTTCCGACGTTTGTAAACTGTCGCAATTCCGACGAAATGTGGTCCGATGTTTTTATACTGTCGCTCTTCTGACGTTTTTAAGCTGTCGCAATTCCGACGCTTACAAAGCGTCGGTATACCGACGAAGGGTTCAATTTAAAAAAAAAATGAAACTTTAAAACAGGACAATAGATCTCTAATATTTGTTATGAATTGTGGGCGTTCCAATGACCATTAAATATTAATATAATAAACCACCCCGCAACGCTTCGACTATAAACAATCATATAAACATGGCTCTGTATTTCAAAAAATAGTTTTAAAATAGAAACAGGGCAACATTTTTTTTTTCCAATTGTTATGAACATAATTCGACCGTGAAATATTAATATAATAAACCACCCCGCAGCGCTTCGACTATAAACAATCATTTTTTTTTTCACAAGAGAAAAAACGTTGTTTTGAATATATTATATGAAGTAAAACAGTCCATTAAGTCATTACATTTTCACATCTGAAGATTGGAACCCAAATATCCATCCAGAAAAGTGGAAGTCCCACCCCAGACAATGATAGAAAAATACCCATGTCACATACAGGGGCTTGATATAAAACCCAGTAACGGTCCACATGGAGATTATCGACAATCTGAGAAAGCATCCAAATATGCCCGAGGCATCTATAAGAAAGTGAAATAGCAGTATGTAGAATAGTAAAGCAACAGATAGAGTACCAACGTCCATTGTTCCAAATAAAAATTAAAGTACCCAGAATCCTGCAACAGAGAAAAACGCTAATCATGTGAAGAGTGTGATATGTCCAAAATATAAAAAGACCATCATACCATATCAATAAACCAGCAACATAGACCAGCATCGCTAGTTTTGAAGGCAGAGTGATAAACATTAATCATTTTTTTTCACAAGAAAAAAAACGTTGTTTTGAATATATTATATGAAGTAAAACATTCCATGAAGTCATTACATTTTCACATCTGAAGATTGGAACCCAAATATCCATCCAGAAAAGTGGAAGTCCCACCCCAGACAATGATAGAAAAATACCCCATGTCACATACAGGGACATGATATAAAACCCGGTAACGGTCCACATGGAGATTATCGACAATTTGAGAAAGCATCCAAATATTCCCGAGGCATCTATAAGAAAGTGAAATAGCAGTATGTAGAATAGTAAAGCAACAGATAGAGTACCGATGTCCATTGTTCCAAATACAAATTAAAGTACCCAAAATCCTTGAACAAAGAAAAATGCTAATCATGTGAGGAGTGTGATATGTCCAAAATATAAAAAGACCATCAGACCATATCAATAAACCAGCATCGCTAGTTTTGAAGGCAGAGTGATAACCTATCAACACATAAAATAGTATCATAAAGCGGATACAAGAAATGTGCAGAGACATGTACTGTTGATATATGCCTCACACAGAAAGCATCCATGATAGAGAAAAAATATGTATAAACCCAGGGTCGATTGTATGTTTTGGCTCGCTTGTTCCCGGAAATAAAAACCATCTGCAGAAACCCAGGCTCGCTTGTAAGATCAGGCTCGCTTGATTCCAAAATTGGTAACCATCTGTTGCATCTGAGATGTAAGGTTCGGGTTCGCTTGTTTCCATTAGTAGCCCACTACAACATCCACCATGTTCATAGCAAAAAGGTTCCTGTAGATATACAGAGAAAGAGTATAATACGTAGACCATATAAACATGGCTCTGTATTTCAAAAAACAGGTTTAAAATAGAAACAGGGCAACATTTTTTTTTCCAATTGTTATGAACATAATTTGACCGTGAAATATTAATATAATAAACCACCCCATAGTGCTTCGACTATAAAAAATCATATAAACATGGCTCTGTATTTCAAAAAACAGGTTTAAAATAGAAACAGGGCAACATTTTTTTTTTCCAATTGTTATGAACATAATTCGACCGTGAAATATTAAATATAATAAACCACCCCGCAGTGCTTCGACTATAAAAAATCATATAAACATGGCTCTATATTTCAAAAAACAGGTTTAAAATAGAAACAGGGCAACATTTTTTTTTCTAAGTAAAGTTAATCTATTAATAGTGGGAATAAAATTACACCGAAGTCAAAAACATTGCCCAGACTCATGGCAAATTTGTCATCAAAAAATCAAAAAAGAAGACTGCCCTCATACGGGGAAACCAGTCTTGAACGTTTACAGAATTCAAAAATATTACAGAGGTCCAACACAGTAATATAATCTAAAACATGCCCAATTAAGTGGGCCTGCGAAGCAAGAAAACCAAATTAACCAAACTACTCCTAAATATCGTTCCTCGACGATTTGGCACCATCCTTCGGAAGGTCTAGGATCGCCAGGTGCTGTCTCCAAATTCGCACCACCGCTCCCCTCCTGAAGGCCCAAATGCTGGCCGGCTTTTTCTGAGCTCAGACCCGCCGGACGGGTGCATTGTTCCTCCATTTGGGCCTCCTCACGAAAAACCATGGTGATTGAAGCCGTGATTTGTGGGCAGTTCAGAGAGAAATTAAAGGAAAAAAGAGCAGTGCGCGTCGTGGGAGAAGGTGAAGCGGTAGGGAAATGAGGAGCAGGGGAGCCCATACGGTGGCCAGATCCTAGAACCCGACCCCGCCCACTTCTAGTGTTTGGATAACGACCTACGTAATAATCACTAGACTGGGAAGACGACTCGGTTGAGGGGCTGGAGGGAGCATCCAAGGGTTGACCTCTAGTGCTCCCCCTGCGGCAACGCATCCTTTGACGCAGGCAAGGCATGGGTGCAGTCTCAACAGTGGGCACAAGACGAGATGGAGAAGCAGGATTCCACGAAACTGAGGAAGACAGACATAGACCAGACCGAGAGAAATGCAGATATGCACCAAGGTCTAAGCAGCAGTTCAGCTGGCCACTTCTCCTTCTCGTCATAGTGAGCAGGCAGTGTAACCCAAAAACTGGCTCATCTGAAAAACCATAGCGAAACGCCATTTTATCGACCCGACTGTAATGCAATTGAAGAACACCCGTCATAATTAATCTCTCATTAATGAGAGCCGAAGGCTGGATCATATTGGAGCATGCGAAATTGCTAACAGGAGTGGAGGTCCAATCTTGAACAGTGTTAAAACTTAATGCGATTTGATGTGAAAACCTTGGAACTTAAATATCGGCTAATTGAACAGCGTTAAAACTTAATGCGATTGATATGAAATCGCCACATCCATGTCCCATCGCCTTAAACGCCATCGAATGCACCCGCAGCCGGGAGCAGGGCAAGTTTTGATTGAGGACACGTGGTAGAAATTGATTGGAGTGGATCTTTGTTTGGGCTGCTCACGCAATGGAAATCCGAACCCGAAAAAGATTAGGGCGAATTTGATAAGAAATTCACGTCACAAATCTCCCTCCGTACGCCAGCCCAACTTCGGACCCGAAAAAGATTAGGGCGGAATTCATTTGGTTTTCGCGTCACAAAATTGGCCGACGTTAGCAGGCTATTTTGGAACGCGAATTTGGTTTGAATTATGGTTTATCGTCGTTTGAAGTCCGGCGGGCTCAACTTAAGAACAATTTTGTTTGATCCCATCTTATAAAATTTGTGTTGGTTTTCTTTGATAATACACATATTTATAATAAATCATGGGAATACCACACTAAACATGTGGAAACGTTATATAAATTATTGAGAACAATCATTTTTATGTAAAAATATCCAAATGTGCTTTTGGGAAATAAGAATTAGAGTATTTGGTTCATATTGTTTTAAAGGAAGGAGTGAAGTTGGAGCCTCAAAAGATGCAAGCTATTACAAAATGACCTATTCCTAAGAAAATCAAGGTTCTTAGAAGATTTTTTAGACTTACATGATATTATTGATCATTTGTTAAGAATTATGCATGCATTTCAAGTCCAATCACATATCTCTTGAAGAAAATATCATTTATATGGAATGATGAGGCTACTTTGGCATTCTCTCTTTTAATGGATGCCATGTCTTCTACACCAACATCAGTTGCACGTAATTTTGGTAAAACATTCATAGTAGAGTGTGAGGCACTAGGACAAGGAATTTACGTAACATTAACACAATAAGGGATATCATTGGCTTTTAAAAGCAAAGAATTCAAAGAAAATATTTGGTGAAATCTACGTATGAAAAATAAATGGAAGCAACATTACATGCAATAAAAAATGGGGATAGTATATCATTGGGAGGTACTTTAAAGTCAAGATATACCATGATAGCATAAAGTATTTTTTGAAGCTATGATTTTCATTAGAAGATTAACAAAAATGAGGAGAAAAAATGCAACGTTTTAATTTTGAGATAATCTGCAAAAAGGGTAAGGAAAATTTAGTACATGATGCTCTTTCTAAAATAGAACAGGCCTCAAATTTATATCCAATTACATTTTCTATTCCTAGGTGGCTAGAAGAAGCTTGCCATAATGGAAAAATGACAATAGTACTAAACAAAAACTAAAATTTATAAAGGATGGGATGAACTCTATGGAGCATTGGGAGTGAAAGAGAGATATACTTTGGTGCAAATGTAGAATATTTTTATGCACGCAAGCATATTCGAATAAACAAATATTAAGGGATTCCCATGTCTCTCTGATGGTAGGACGCAGGTTTCCTTAAACCATCTCAAAGGATCAAAAAATATATTTTTGGATGGAATGAAGAAAGATATTCAAAATTTTGTAAGAGAAGGTCAGGTTTGCATAATTAATAAAAGAGAGATAGTAAAATCTGTAGGGTTACTTCAACCATTCCACATACATATTCAAAGACTAGAAGATATATCAATAGAATTTATTACAGGGTTACTGAAATATAAAGGTAAGTATTACATTTTTGTGGTCATTTATATAGACAAATTTTGTAGATTTTTTTTGTAGAGCTCAAAGTACATAAACAACAAGCCAAGTGGCAGAAGTGTCCGTGAAAGAAATTCATAGTCTTCATGGTTTTCCTAAAGTAATAGTAACAAGAAACTTTTGGAAACAATTATTTAATATGAGTGGAGAAACACTAGCTGCCATGAGTTCTACATATCAAACACAATCAAATGGTCAAACAAAAATAGTTAACAAATGTTTTTAAGGTTATCTACAATTTTACTCTTTAGAAAAACAATCTTAATGGATGAAGTGGGTTCGTCAAGGAAGAATGGTAATATGATACTACCTATCACACATCTACTAAAATTTCCCCATTTCAGGCCCTTTATGGATATCCAACTCCTAGTATCTCATACTTTTTGCAAGATAAGTCCAAAGTATAGGAAACAGAGTCACATATGGAAAATACTAAAGAAACTTTGAAAATTATTATGGAAAACCTTCAAATGACATGAAACATGATAAAAAAACAAGGGGAACAACATTGAAGTGAAAAATAATTTGAGGAGGGTAATTGGGTATTTTTTAGATTATAGCATTATAAGCAATCTTCATTCAAGAAAAAGAAGAATAAATAATTAGCTCAAAAATGTTATGGCCCTAAATAATTATTCATAGGATTGCACAAGTGGTATAGAAGTTATATTTTCCTTCTTCTTGCATTCATAAGGTTTTTCATGTATCTTTCCTAAAAAAGGTTTTGGGAAAAAATATGCCAATGTAAATAGAACTTCCAAAATTAGATGAAGAATGAAAGTAGATTCTTGAACCACAAAAGTTATAGATAAACATTCTGTATCTCTTTGACATATAACCATTATGAAGTACCTAATCAAGTGGAATAATATTCCTCTAGAAGAAGGTACATGGTAAAATGATCAATTCGTGATGAAATACCCACGGCTAAAGGGTTCGTTTGAAATTTTGACAAAGGTTTTGTTATATGTTTTATATAATGCGCAGTGGAATAATTTTATTGTTTGTTAAGGTCCCACACAGTGATCAAATTTGAAGAGTAGGTCTGAATTTCAATTAGAAGGGCATATATCTATGTCGCCCTTCCGTAATGAAAAGCTTTAAAAAAAAAACTTTTCAATTGACCACAATAAATTATTTTTACATTTCATTTTCAGAAAGACAAAACCATCAATCTTTATATTAATAAAAGACTGTTACATATACAACAATGAAGAAGGCTCCATATTTCATTTCTTAAATATCTCATTGGCAATGTCAACATAAGTCTTGAAGACACTATTATAAGAGTTTGGATACATACCACCGGGATATAGGAGATTCTTATGTGTCAGATTGTGTAATGCAATTTTGACTTTGTCTCACAAGGAGCAGCAGCATGGAGGTCTGGATTTTTCTTATAGAATTTTTTTATTATTATTTGAAACATTGTTTATAGATATGAAGACAACAATGAAATTATGAACATGGTGGACAATTAGTCAAGCTCATGATGCCAAACCATGATGATGTAAGTTTGGAATTTAACATTTTTACATGTTAAAGACAAATAGTCAAAATCACTGACAACTTAGTATGCCATAATTAATAATCATTTCCTGTTCACTTTTGTTAATAGGTTTATGTCACATGATGATCTCTCTTCTCTGGCATTTACTTGTATTGAAGATCACTATTCTAGGAATAAGGAGTTATTTTCTCCAAAAACAACCCTAGCCAAACATTGACAATGCATCAAGGATATCTTTCTATGCTTCATAAGCACATTTGTTCTACTTCTAAATCATGTCTTGGAAGTGGTTGTTGTGCTGGAAATTATTCACGAGTTGGTTTCATACCAAAGTCTTTTTCACATTTTCAGCATCCAATACATGAAAAATATAATGGTTTAAAACAACATAAATATTTGAAATTTTGCAAGAATTGTCTGGCACACTTTGAATGTGAATTTTGAAGTCAAGTGCATGATGCTGTATAGGATCAAGTGTCATTTTGAATACCAAATGTTTCACAAGAAACTTCTCAACATGCTACCTTGCAGTAAGGATTAAATGACAATATTGCATCAACTATTTCCATAATAAAAGTGCACCTCGGCCATAAGACTAAACAACTACAAATGTTGTAGATCTAACAAGACCACAAAATCAAATGTATTCCACAAGGCCAATACTGTATGAAAAATGAAAAGGAGTTTGCAACCAAAAATACCTTGGGCAACTAATTCAATTAGATACACCAAACCATCAGCAAAAAGGAAAATCAGCCTACTCAAAAGGCAAGCGTTTACCTCCTTTGAAAAAATTTTGAGTTCCGAAACAAGGGCCTTTATTGTCTTGTCAATGCCCTAGTAATTTGAATGGGGTTTGCACCTGCTGCAACAACCTAAACAAATAGGTTTCATTTCAAATTATTTTCCACAAATTTAAGATACAACCATTGTCGGTTTTGTATTTCCTAACAAGCTCATAAATTTTGACAAAAGAACCAAAATTTTTTAATACCTGATAGCAATTTTTTCACTCAAAAACTATCTTAGACTCAATAAGCCCAACCCAAAACTAAAAAACCAAACACCATAAGACCCTATAAAAATGAATAGATGATCTTAATCCAGTACTATCGACAAAAAGTTACCTTTACACCCTCACTTATTAAACCCTGTGCTGTTGAATTTTAACTTCAACTGCTGCAGCAGAAGGATGGATGCAGCAGCAAAATTTTTTTGGAGGTTGCTTGCACGCCATCCAAAAATTTAATTCAGCATTTAAAATTCCTGCAAGTTTTTTTTGTAGACGGCCGCAGCCATATTTCTGTACAGGATTGTATTTAAACACAACAACTAGCATTAACGCAATTCACCAACCAGAAATTAAACAAACAGAAATTTACCCGACAGTTTTGTAAATTCAAAAGGAGGACACATGGAGCATTAATATTGGATCGCATGAAATTGAAGGGAATCTGAAAACCTGAAAACCGGACCTGAATTTTTTATAGGGCACATTGGATTGAGAATTCGAGTTAAAATTAGGCAGACCTCAGCATCCCATTTTGGAACGCGAATTTGGTTTGAAATTCAATCTATTCAGACTTTTGAAGTCCGACGGAAAGAGTTCTTTAATGTTTTGATAGTTTAATTTTATGTATGCTTTAATATATACATATGTTTTAAACATATGTGATATATATATCATATGCGAAATGAAAGGTGGGCCATAGAATTTAGTTTTAATTTTATTTTTTTAAAAAGAGGGTTTATTATAATATGTTTTATATGTTACGGCATATAAAAATAAAAAGGACGAAAAAGCTTGGTAGTTTTTTTTATAGACAATACGTAAATTTTTTATTACACAACAGTGTGTAAAAAGTGAAAGACTGGGTGTAACTTTTTAAGTGTGTATGCATAGCAGTGCGAAAGGGAAAAACACAACAGAGTGTTTTAGAGACAGAGTATGTTTGTTTTGAACAGACAGTGAGTTGGTTTTATGCACTGCGTTTTGTAGTAGTCATAATTTTGTAATCCCTCTCAGTGAGGAAGAAGTGTAATAGTTTTTTTTTGAGTTATTGAAGAGAATAGAAGTTTGTTTTCAAAGTATTGAAACTCTGTCTCCTGTCAAAGAAATTTTTATTTTCTCTGTGTTAGAGGAAGGGAGATTTATTCTCCATTCATTGTTCTGGAATTTTTCAATATTCCAACATGTGCAAGAACAACAGATGTTGTGGTTCCATCCCCAACTAAATCATTTGTCTTTTCCGCAACTTGCCTTACCAACTTGGCCCCAATATTTTCAACTGGGTCCTCTAATTCAACCAATAAAAAGGCCAAAACCATAGCATTGAGATACATTTCATTACACTGTCAATAACAATAAAATTTGACTCAGCCATAACCCTTTCCTTTTATTGTTGCGAAAAGCTTTATGCATTACTCTAATGTGGCTAGTCCATAGGCCAAGTAGACCACTGGGTAAAAAATATGTTTCCTTTCACCTTTGAGTTTTCAAATTATGCCTACCAAATCTAAGACATTTAAGAGGGGGAACTAATACAACGTTAAAAAGAAAACCAGAGCACACATCTACAAATTACCTCCTTAGCTACTGTCACACCATCATTAACTATTTCGGAGAACCATGCTTGCTCTCCAAGACAACATTTTTCCCTTCGCCCCAAGGGTGACTCCAACAAGATCAGCAAGTTTGTTCACACCGCCTGCAAGACAAATTGACAATGCTTTTAGTAAGTGTGCAATTGAATGCCAGACCATATGCCAAAACAACCCTCCATGAAAAATTAAAATAAAACATTAAAATCGAATATAAGTGGACAAGGAAAGATCCACCGCAGTGAAGTTTCACGTGCAAGTGACCTTCCTTTAAACATAATTTTTTCTCTGACCTGCAATTTTTTTGTCACTGAGCCATCCTTGTTGAAGTACAACTCCTTTTCCATAGCTCTTGTATTAACTACCTTCTCTCTATTGCGTAATCTCAGAGTCCCTCTTCTGCTTGAGCGATTAAAGGAAATGGGTGAAAAAACTGAAAGAGAAGACAATTGTTTGCCATAATTATCAAACATTGCACCCAACTTCTTCCCCTTTCCATTGTTACCCAATGAGGTAGATGTGGCAATTGTTGTCATACTGCCCAAAGCAGAGGCCATCTTCTCTTATCATGAATATAGAATTACAAGATTCTTCATATTAGTATGAACCTTAAAAAACATGACTCCCATTGCTAAAAACCACTTTTAAGTTGTAACAGGAAAACTAAACAACTATCGCAACTTTTGGCAACTTCTGGAGCATTAAGAGAGAAACAACCAAAGAGAAATACAACCAAAATCCTCATTTTAATGAGGCCGGACTATATATTTGCATTAAGATGATAGAAATAAATCACGACTATATTAAGGCCAGCATAAAAAAATCTTTAACCAGTGTCTCTCGCGGCCTTCAGGTTGCCATGCTAGAGGTTGCATATTTTTAATTTAAATTCTTGACCTCTCGTGCCCATCTATGAATGCATCCAATGGGATATCTACATCAAATGCTCCTTTATATCCCCAAAAACAAATTCCCTACTATAAGAGCACCAATATTGATGGATCACCCCACACCATCCCACCCACTAGAAACGGTGAAAAAGGAAACCCGAGAAAACTTCTGAAATATCTCAAGATGACTATATGGGTGGTTCTTATGAATCAACCAACCATTAAAAGAATGCTCATCAATCCAAACCATGAGTATTATGTGACGATATTCAAGCAGGCAGATGATTTGGAAATATGTTAAACACAAACTCTCCCATGAAAAAATAAAAATATGCTCGACAAATGATCACACTCAGGGTAGCCCCGAAGGCTATTTGGGGGTGATGAGTCCAATAGGTCTCAATGAACTGTTGCCCTTGCTGGGGAATACTATTGCAGTGGAATTTGATACTATTTTGGATGTTGAATTCCATGATCCTAATGGAAACCAATACCTTCAGCTCCAGTACCTGTTCACAAAAGAGGGTGCCATAGTCATTCATGCGTGTAGAGAGGGTGAATTGCAGGCATTGCAACAGGAGGTGTTTTTGTTGTTGCATTGGCCACTAGATTGTTTGTTTGGTTCTGTTACAAGCACAGAGTATTGAAAAGGACAGACAAATTTAGTTCAGATATTGTGAAATTGCCTTGGAAATTCACCTACAAAGAGCTCAACAATGGTACGAAAGACTTTTTTTAAATGTGATTGATAATCGATAATTGCAAGCAAGGGTAATCCCCTTGTGAAACCCAAATTTCTGAGCATTTTCTAAAACCTGATGACAGAGTCATTGTAATGAACAAGCGCCTAGGTCCATATTATGTCCAAATCTACCAAGCACCAAGATCTATCAAAAAAATCCACAGTATCTGGGAACTAAGAAGAAGAGGCAGAAAATGTATTCTGCTTACCTGTTCGAATAGTGGTTAGGGTTTACGTCAAGACAAAAATTTGACAGAGCCCATGTAGCATTTCTTATCATTGAAATTCTGGTAGTATCATTCAACTGGGCAAGCACCTGCCTCAGAGTTCCATGACTGAGGGCAAGATCCCTAAATGTTGCAGAGTCTCCAACAATATTTCCCAAAGCCCAGACAACCTTACACGAACACTAGTTGAACTCAAAGTTGGGTACTAGTTTTTTAAATCAAATTCCAAAATTACAGAAATATAAAGATAGTTGGGAAGAATTGGCATGGTCAAACAACGAGGTGATGCAGGAATGACATGAGGGAGAAAATATCAGAAAAGCCCCAAATCTGGAGAACTAAAGCTCATCACCAACCTTAGATTGACAACTTTACATGATGTAACCTATGAAATCATAAATGGAGAAATCATAGTAACAATAAAGTAACCTATGTAACAATAAAGTTGGATTCATCCTGGGAGTGGTAATGGGAGAAATCATAGTGAACAACAGGAAACATGCATAGTTGCTTACAATCAAATAGATGAAAAAACACATACAAAAAACCTAGATAATAATCGTGCACAAGCTTAATATTGAATTATGAATTGTAAAGGAACTTACAAAATGTGACATTACGAACCTGGTCAAGCGCACAAGCAAAAATATCCTGGACATGACCCTGGTTGACATTTTGTATTGCTCATGATGCAAGAGGATTTGTACCTGCACTGCCAAGTCAATCAAAATCCATCATTATCTATACAATAAATACAAGTAATTGATGTAGTATTTTTACTCTAAGATGCATTCTTATGATAATGTTAGAACATATGTTGAAAATGTCAAAACATACCTGAATAAGCTCCTCTTCGTTTCAAGAACAATTTATTGGAGTCGCATGAACTTGGAACAAGCCTCCCACGATCTGAAAGAGTAGCAACTAAGTCAACGGTGACTTTTTTGTTGCTACGCTGGATCGAGGGAGGTTTGCTCCAAGATTAAATCGCTCCAATAAATTATTCTCTACTAAACAGGGCCAACCACGTGAAGGTGGAAGCTCTTATGGCCCCTCCCCCCCCACTCACATCACTCTCAATTCCCCAATACCCAATCTATATTTCATTTTTTACTTTCATGAGCATAAAAAAAAATATTCAATAACTAATAAAAAAACAATTCAACAAAAAGTACGCAAGGAAACATTGCAATTAATGCTTGACATAAAAATAGTATGATAAATGAGTTTTTTATATAACGCGAAAAACGTTCCAAGTATGGTAACGTTTGTCTTATAATAATACAATATTTTACATTATCAAATTTTCTTTTTCTTCTTCCTATTTCTAAAGCTCCTAATTACATAATCAATATCATCGTGCTCTGCTCCTGTTTCGTGCCTTTTGACCCGCACTGCTGACCTAGTTGCGTAGTCACAATGTCTGGTCTCATCCAGTGACGGGGCATTGCCTACAAAAACAGATAATATTAAATTTTAATTGTCGGTTTTTAAATATCATTGAACTAGTTCGGTAATATTAATAAAAAAAATTGCAATGAGATTATTTACTTGGTGCACCAGTTGTCGCCGTTGGGACTGTTGCCCTGTCTTCCTCTCTGGTGGTAAGATCCTCAAGGGAAACATTCTCTGTCATTTAAAAAAAAAACGTTATAAGGACAACCATCAAGGTATAATTAGAAAAAATTATAAGTGGAAATTAATTATCGTCACGACCCTCACTGATATTAGAATTGTCGGCCTGGTCCCCACTACAATGATCAGGTTGCATGTGAAGATCATCTACATCTAGCTCTAAAACTGGGCTATTTGCCTCGTCGGTAGTGCTGCTCCCCTGATTTAAACAAAGTTTTTAGACATTAAATTTATGGACGAAAACAAACATATTGAAAGGTTAATGTTTTACCTTATCAGGCATTTTGGATCTTGGGACCTGCCCCAAGCTTCTGTGACGTTCAACTATGGCTTGATAGCCGAAATGGAAAGCGATATTTTTATCTTCCTCTGTAGTTTCTGTTCTGAAGTCATCACCCTACATTACATATGATTGTGTATTTTTAATCATATTTGATAGGATTACAAAAACGTTGGAAGGCGATACAATTAATTATAAGATGTTTAGCTACTTAATTACAATTCTTGTGGCTAATTTCAAGTAGCCGCCCTGGCCTAGCTTGTGATGGCCCTTTTTTCAATCCTAGCTTTGGTTGCCTTTGAGGTGTCAGGCAACCTAGCATCAAAATATTGAAGTCAGATATGACGTAGCACACTTTTATTTTAGACATAGAGAAAATTAAAGCTATTGAATTAAAGTTGTAATTTACCTTGTGGGTCCAGTTGGCATTTTTCCTTATTTCTTTGCCCTTTTCTCTTTTCCGTCATGGATGAGTGCTCTCCACTCACTCTCTGGAACTGTGAGAGGACGCTCGTATCTAGGGTTAAATTGCAATTGCGTCCTATAGGTGTCCCTGGTATATTTCAAATATTTGTCGGCTACTCGAGAAATCACTGTTCTGTCAAATGTGCTGACCCCAAAAAGGGCTTCTAGATAATCTAGAAGTTCTTTTTTCAGGTTGGAATTTTGGGAATTCCACCTTGTGCGTATGTTTGGGCCAAAAATTACCAACACATGGCTCTCCAAAAACTTGTAGAACTCATTGTTTCCTACACAGAAAAAAAGAAGATATTATCATTAATTTAAAAATAAAAATCATGATAAATATGTTTTAGATAGAGTACATGAAATAGTTAAAATATTAAAATTTACCTGGGAGTTGTACGTGCTTTATAGGGACACCTTCATCTTTCACCAACAACGTGCCATTAATGGTCCCTGTGGAGATGACACGTGTAGCTCAAGGAAACGCAATAATGTAGTTGGTCATATCAGCCTCATCACTGCCAACACATTCAGCGGTTGGCTGGGTGTCTGCTTGGGCAGGGTGTGTTTCTTGGTTGGCACCTAAAGGAGTAGAAGGTGTACGAGAGGCTTGCTGGGAAATCTCTTGCCCTTGTGTCCTACTACCACCAACACCGGGTTCAACAAGTGCCAGAAAACGCTACATACAAAAGAAATTTTTGTTAGTTTAGTCAATGTAAAAATTAAAAATCAAACTATCACAATTCATCTCATGCAGAACAAAAAAAATATCCTTTTGACTTTTTATTATTACCTAATATGTTTCTAGCTGGGTCATAAGTTGTTTTATCCTCTCTTCTGTTTCAGGTGTTTGAGGCGCGTCTATCAAAGTATTAAATTCCGACCTTGCATCTCGTGCCTTTTTTCGCAACAAGAGCGCTGGAGATAGGGATGAAGAAAGCTCTTCCTCAAAGAGGGAATCATCAGGTGTACCATGGCTAGGTGTCTGCATATTTGAACAAAAATATTATTTCAATTATGTAAATAACTAAAATACCTGAAGATAGAGCAATGTTGGCACTTTACATGTTCTTCCGCTGGCCTCTTTCTGCGATCATCCCGTCTCGGGTTTGTTCCAGTACTGCCCTGATCAGTCTGCCACATTGCAATAAAATTATAAATGTAAAAACTTGAAAACAATATCTAACTTAAAAACAAAAAATGAAAACTGAAATAATTTCTAATAAGACACCGGAAGACAGAGTTTGAGTTTCAAATATGCCTTGCATTGAATTCAGTCCTGGAAACATGTCATTGCACATTAAGGCACCCAAACAAGAGACGAGTTGACAATGAAGACCTTATTGAATATATTGTTGGAGCAGCTTCTAGTAAACTTGTTGTGAAGACCTTGAGGATATTTTTGGAGCAACATTGTTGAAGCTGATGGTATAGCATTGTTGGAGACGATCTTGAAGGGCCTTGAAGTGAAGCTTTTGGAGCAACTATTGAAAAATCCTTAGAGCATTTAAGTAAGGCACTTTCTATCTTCCATCACCTTTCCTTTCAATATCCTTTAAACGATTTTGTTGATATTTAATGTTTGAAATCACGTTATAATTCCTTGATTATATGTGTTTGGGGACTTTCCCTTTGAAATTACCCAAAAATACCCTGGCAATTTTATCTTCAGGATGCATGCCTGACCCTATTGTTCAATATTTTGATTGATAGTAGTAAACATAGAGAGTTAGGGGGCTCTTGAATTGGTTTGGTTGGGCCATTAGATCCCTAACATTTACTAGGGAGGACCCCCCTTGATTTGGAGGAGAGCTAGCCCAAAGTGAAAAGAGGTTGGTGAGGTGACAATGGGGCTATTGAATTACACATGGTATCACACTTTAGCTTTAGTACTTTATCTTGAGAAGTGCGAGATTTGCTATATCAATTCTCAAATTGTTTACAACACTATTGTTAAGAACTAATAAGAAGTGATGTTGAAGGGTTTTTGGGTATAAGAAACAATACCATTTAAAAACTATGGTTCTCATTCCTTGGCATTCCTTCACCTGGGCCTAGGGGCACACAAGAATAATTTCACACTAAACCATGCAAACTTAAAAGTAACTTAACAGAACCATAAAGTAATAATAATCATAATTCCTAATTTCCTATTGTACGATATAATGAAAATTATTCAAACATGAAGCAATGAAGACATGTAATCTCTGAATTTCAAGATTGATGAACCAATACAAGAAGTTAGAAACTACAACTTTGATTCAATACTTTGTGTCCTAACTCGAAGAAGGAATCTAGTTTGTAGTACAAAACATGCATTGTGTATTATCAATTCTTAATTGACAACAACTAAAGGTCATCTACCTCATCAATTCCTTCCCATTTTGTGTTTTTATGTTATATTCCTTATAAAAGTGTCAAATTTCTCTCAAAGTAAGCAACCAATGAATAAAATAAAAAATAGTTGAGATATGATTGAGAAATGGTCATTTATTTACTGAAAGGATGTTCACAATTTCTTTGGTTGTTTTTCATCTCAAGAAACAAGAAATGACCTAAGAAACTATTGTGATGTAATATAAGAAACAACACGGTGCAATGGCCATTTTCAAAGCCAAATGATGTCCATTGAGGACATGGCCTTTATTTGGTTCCTGTTTCATAGGAGTTTCGGGTAGAAATGGAACTTTGTTGTACCATTTCTAGTAGTAAAAAAGGAAAACCTTCTTTTTCCATGGGAAATAATTTACCTTTCCTTTTTCAAGATAATCTAAATCACAAAAAATATGAACTATACTGCACACATTCTTGGATAATGTGAAAGTGGAAAAGGAATACCCTACACAAGTGATGCACACATGTACATTTGAACACTAATAGATTTTTTTAGTTGAAATGCAATGCTTGTTTTCATTTAAATGTAAGGTTTTTAAAGCAGGGAGAAATAATGGCTGCCAAATTAATAAGCGTTTCTTTGGGAAAAATTTAAATCTTGTATTGGGTGATGAAGATAATAGAGGGTATTGAATCTTGATTCTTGACATTGTGTTTAACTTGAATAACTCAAATGATTATAAATATCGGCGGATGAGTTCTTTTTTTCAAGTATGTCACTCAAAACTCTTATGTCAAAGCATTGTATGATGGCTAGCATTTGCTTGTTTCCCTTTCTTCAGTTCAATGTAAAAAGTATATTAATATATTGGAGCACGAATGATAAATACAATTGTTTGCTCTGCAGTATATCTAGCTCCAAGATTATGAAAAGTTTGCTCAAGTGGAGCTATTGGTTATTGATGAAGCAACTGCAATTCCATTTCCCGTTGTAAAGGCTCTGCTCGGGCCATATTTAGTGTTTCTGTGCTCTACTATAAATGGGTAATAATTATAAATGAGCCAACCACAATCACAGATTTTGTAACCATTCGGTTTCCATAGATAGTGATGATGATATTAACCCTATATATCAGTGACCTATATCTATATGAGAATGATCTCAACATTGACCTTGATATGTTTGTATGGATGTGACCTTTGGTATGTCATCAGAAAATCCCCAAATCTGGAGAACTAAAGCTCATCACTTTCGATCTGGAGTACTACCCTTGTGATAAAGTTGATGACTTTCGATCTCCCATTCTCTACAACTTTGCACTTCACCTTCAATATAGATCAGACCAAGGGCAATTCGTCACTGGGTGTTGAGATGGATGAGTTTGTCGAACTAAAATCCATAGCTTAAACTTCATGAAACTGGTGGAGTCAAATTCATGCAAGCACAAACACATCTTACACATCCTCTTTGAAACTCATCCGAAAGAACATTGGAAGACATCTAGAGAGAACCTTATAGCCTAGCACAATCCAATGGAATTGACCAAAAAAACACAAATAGAGTCAACCCTACTATAGGAGGAAGGGCCTACAGTAAGAACTTACCATTTTGCAAGAGATGAGGGCAAATTCTGTTCTGCAAGAGCTGAGGGCGAATTCTGAGGGCGAATGCTATTCTGCAAGAGCTGAGGGCGAATGCTGAGGGCGAATGCTGTTCTGCAAGAGATGAGGGCGAATGCTATTCTGCAAGAGCTGAGGGAGAATGTTGTTCTGTAAGAGCTGAGGGCGAATGCTGTTCTGCAAGAGCTGAGGGTGAATGCTGAGGGCGAATGCTGAGGGCGAATGCAGGGTGAATGCTGTTCTGCAAGAGCTGAGGGCGAATGCGCGCGTGATATCAGACGTTAATTTAGTTTTTAATAAAATCATTTTTATGTAGCGCGCATATAAGTGTCGTTATACCGACGACGGAAAAAGCATCGCTATTGCGACAGCTGCCTCCAAACGTCGCAATTGCGACACTTATACATTGTGTTGCACTTGCGACGTTTGGAGGCAGCCGTCGCAATAGCGACGCTTTGGGGCATAGTGTTGCAATTGCGACGTCTTCCTCCAAATGTCGCAATTGCGACACTGTGTCTAAGTGTCGGTATTGCGACACTTTTCTCTAAACGTCGGTATAGCGACGGTTTCGGGCGGGATTGAAAAAATTTGGGGAAATTTCCGACATTTGGTCAAAAGCGTCGGAACCAAGCGTCAAAATTTCCCCCAAATGTACTAGTGAGAGAATTTTGATCCATCAACACTTCCTTGAGCTCCTATGTTGGATGAAATGTCTAACTCATCTTTAAATGAAACAAATCTAGGTGGTCGAGGTGCTAAAAAAGGTGTTGGAGCCCTAAATGAAACATCTCACATAACATCAGGCCATTCATATATACGACCTTTCCCATATCCATATAATATGGATCCCATATCTATATAATTGGGATCCATGTGCTCTCGAAACTTGATTTACAACATACTAGCAAAATATTGTGGCACTTCATCATTATTGGGGAACTTTCCATATGCATATAGGGACTTATGATTAAGAATTGATGCAATATTAGGGTCATTAAATCTTGCAACCTTCATATGATTTTTATCTTTAAGTTTCAAGTCAAAAGATGAGAATGCCATTTCTTTAGTGACCCTTTCTCTCACTTCTTTAAAGGAGTGTATACCACAACTGATGATCTCCTCTTACATATCATTTCCTAAAAAAACCTCTATAATCATTCCAACCCCATGATACGTTGCTATGAGATTATCCAAATTGTGCAAAAGTATCTGGATACAATCTCTAGTAGAGCTAGAGAGATTGTTATTTTCTAGCTCATTTTGCAATATTTTTGAATGCACCTTAAAGCCATTAAGAGTAAGACTGGAGATGTTTTCTTCCCAAGGAACCTCCTTAGGAACATCTTGAAGATGGGGGTAAAGACGTTCATATTTTTCATTACAGGCTTATTGTTGAGCGCTATGACCTCTCCTACCACCACAACATCCCACAAGAGCATGATCAAAACTTGTAACATGATAAATGTTCACACGCTATTAAATATAAATTAATTTCACTTGGACAATTCATATTAAAAAAATGTTTACATTTAAAATTTCCTGGTCAATGAACTCTGTCATTATCTAAGCTGTCATTTGGAGGATGATTGTCCCCTTATGAGGAAACAAAATTAGAGCTATTATGCCCTGTACAAAACATAAAATTTCCATTTGTACATAATTGTGAGAGATGGGATAACATTAAACATATCTTGAACAAAATTTATGTTTATCTTTCACTTGAATTCTCTTGGATGACTTACTAAGAATCAACATGGAGAAGCTGAGGCTGAGAGCATTCACCTATGGATGATGTTATTTTTTCACATTAAATGTGTGTGAAATAAGAAATTATTCACATGTTAAACTTTCAATTTATATAATTTATAGACTTGAACATGTTAACTAACAATCCAATGTGTACCTCCACCATGCGAAGTAGACCCCTATTCGCATATACTCAATCTTGAATCCCTATCAATAGATCTATATGCACGGGCTGTAAAATTTACATCATATTGTAAAACACAAGTATGAGACACATGCAATAAATTTCCTTGCATCAAACACCTCACTTCAATATTTATATTTATATTTTACCCGAACCAACCCTATCAGATAGTTGGTTGGTTCTCAAAGGCAAAGTACTAAAGTCATTTCCACCAACCTCATCAAAGATATTTTTTCACATTAAATATGTGTCAAAGAATATTATTCACGTGTTAAACACCAAATTTATAGCGTAGCGTTGAACATGTTTACTAGCAATCAAATGTGTACATGTACTACACCCAAGGGACCCCTCAAGAATGCCATCTAATATGCATGTTGGAACCTGACATAACTCCTGCTAACAAGGGGTCATTGGAGGGGTTGTTTGATTGCATTGTTCTATATACAAGAGGACTAGTTATTAATATTAATCTTTAAGATTTCTTTCGACAATAATTAAAATTAAATGGATTTAAATATTTTTATTATTTAATATGAAACAATAGTGGTGCTAGAAAAGGGTCGGTATCAAAGAAACTTTTAATCATGACATGACCTAGTTTGGAGTTGGGAATATCATGTTGTGTTATCAAAACCTTAGTTTTAGAAAAATACCTATATGGGTAGAGATCAATGTGGATTTGTTTGAGTTCATTGTTATGGTGCATCTCACAAATCACTGATGGAGTTCGATGACCAATGCCTTTAATCAATATTATTAATTGATTTAAATATTTTTAATGTATTTCTATGGGTTGGGATTTGCTTCATTGTGGCTCTATTGAGGGGTTGGATCCTTGATTTAGTTCTAGGATTTTAGGCACCATTACAATATATAATAAACATGAAATTAAAAAAAAAGAAAAAAAATGTTAAAATTTTGAATTTTTTCTATCATACAAAAAAATAAAATGAAAGATCACTTTCCATCTAAATCTAAATGACCAAGGACGAAAAAAATTGTTAATAAATATTAGTATGAAGGCTAACAATAAAATTCAATAAACTACAAGCTTTTGGGACGTATTTATTTAGAAAATAGGCCCTAGGGGCTTTACAATTGGTTTAAACAATGCTCATAGAATATTGGACTTACTATATTTCAATGAGTAAAGAGAGGTGGATGCATACTTATGTTGATTCCTATGCTAAGGTGTATGGAATTCTATAAGAACCTCTTTTAACAATGCAAACACATGGTTGTTTTAGATGAACTTTCAAGGTTGTGTATTACAATTGTATACCATCTTTGTGATAAAACCCCTTCTATTATAACTTGATGTTTCAACGAAACAAAATGACACTCCTTGTGTTATTATATAGGTTAAAATAACAAGAGTATAGTTGTGTAATTGTAAAGGACACTAAGGAAGTGGAAAGGTAGCCTTTTCAGAGATATACCCAACAATTTTATCAAGTAATGAACCAATTATCATCATGTCTTCCTCCAAAGAAATAAAATGAGTGAATTATTCTAGACCTTGTTCAATTATGATGTATTATTTTAATGTAGGAAAAAAAGGCATTGCATCATGCATGAAGTATAAAAACAATAATGGAATACCACATGCTTAGAAGATATCATATTACAATAGAAATAGTCATACAACTCCTTATGCAAGTTCTTATGATGGCATAAGTGCATAGCACACTATCTATGGTAATATATAAACATATAAACTACAAGAGAAGAGTTGAAATGTTTTGAAGATGTGAGAGTATATATGGAGTATTTCCTACAAAACAAGGGCCATAAATTGGTATACATCGCTATGCGAGTTAACTAGTGATAGGGCTAAAGAAAGGTGTATGGAAACCACCCTTGACAACGATGTCTAAATTTGTAAAAGTATATATTCACCCTAAAAAAATTACATTGGAAGTTTTAGAATATGAATATACATAATGCCAACAACTATTGCCATTTGCAAGCCCTAATGGTATGATCATATAAAACATTCTTATAGGTGGAAAAGGAATGACTTGGAATAGAATATGACCAACTACGTAGGATTAAAAGGAGTTCATGGTATTGAAAGAAATGGTTCATTTATATATTATAACTATGACCACATTGGATACATATCAATAAATTTTCTCATCCTTATTATTCAAGTTGTGATCATTGTTGCAATATAGGTGATAATATCAAAGATTGTCTAGCCATGATGACAAAATGGGAAGATTTGGATTAGAGAAAGATCAACTTGGTTAGTTGTGAGCCCAAATATAGTTTCCTGTGTTCTAACTTAATGTTTTATTGTGGCTCCATTGAGGGGTTTTCTTCTTGATTTATTTCTAGGTTTTTAGCCACCATAACAATATATAATAAATATGAAATTAAAAAAAAAATCCCTTAAAATTTTGAATTTTTTCTTTCATACAAAAAAAATGAAAGACGACTTACCCTCTAAAGCTAAATTACCAATGAACCACTAAAGTATATAGAATTAGGAAATTTACCAAGAGCATATGTGTGTTTTATCTATGGTGGAAACAATTCAAGGAATGGGAAATCACAATGTGGGGAAAAATAAGACCCCATGGCCATGTCCATAGAAAGATGTACATCCATTATTTCTAAAAATGTGTGCACATTAAAATATTGTGTGCACATTGGTATTAAAAAAAGGCGTGAAAATTTTTAGGCCATGAGAGAAACCCAATGTTCAGGTTTTGCAATGGCTAAACTTAAAGAAAAATTAATCTACTTACGAATATGAGAAGGTGTGATTATTGTTAAAAAATTCACTTGCATGCTCTTGTTGCACCAAAACTGAGCAACATCGTAATACAGGCACCCACAATAGTTTCACCTTATACTTGAATATATAGAGCATTCAATCAAATAAGTAACCATTCTATATAGCTAGATATAAATGGTGAAGAGAGAAAAAATGAATCATAGGTATGATGTTTTAAAGGGTTTTGTAAGACTAGGGTTTTCCACATGGTAACGAAGATGAAAAACTATATTGCTTTGAAGATACACAATACAAGCAACAAATTTAATTTGATACAATCGTTCTTAGGCTTATATTAGAAGCCCCTAAAATCAGAAGAACCCATCCTAAAGTAATCATATTTGAGAAACAACCACCACAATTGTTTTCCACAATTTTGTTTCAGTTTTTATGAGAATATTATAGTGGAAGATTTTTTCCAACTTATAAAATTTATGTGCAATGAAACTAGAGAATTGTTCTAAGATTTCAATTCGAAATACAAGAACTCTTGCTCATGTATGCCTTGTAAACATAGGTCGAAAATATCAGAGAGAGGTTCTAAAATATTTGTGTGGAATTTTGTTTCATTTGAAGGGTTCACATAAGATTTTAGGTGCACAAGAAATTGTAGAATAGAATTTATAATAAAAAAACCTTTCCTTTTTAGCACCTGCACCCACGAAGCCACCCGAATAGATATACTCTAACTACTAAAGTGAATGGGTTCTGGTTCATCAACAGAATAAGCTAGCACTGGGTTTGAGCGAACCGTTTTATTCATTCAGTGCCTTCTTTATCACACTCCTTAAAAGGCAAGGCTCAAATAAATAATCTATATTGTAAAAACACTTAATACATGTGAATCCATATCACTTCATAGAATTATTTCCCTGTATACAACAGTTCACTATGTTATGGCTCCCTCTTCTATAATGTTTTTGCGGATGAGGGTAGAAATGGCTGCCAACTCCATGCTTTTTCAAATTTATACCTTTCAAGATTTCAGATGAGAGTCTTAAATAGAATCTAAAATCTTGATTAAGAGTTTTAAATGGAATCTAAACTCTCATCAGAGATATGTTAAATATAATATAAAATCTTGACTGAGAGTTTGTGCTTGAGAAATTGTTTTCACCCAAAATTTCATGCAAGAGAATAAATTAGAATTAAAACTCTCAGCTAGGAGATTTAAATGGAATTTAAAATCTTGACCAAGAGTAGTAATTAGAATCTAAATTTTTGGTTGATATTTTTTTCCTGAGAAATTTTTTTCCCAAATATCTTGATGAAAAACTTGTTAAAATCTCAACCGAGAGTTTTTAAACCCGGGATTAACCCTGCTAAACTCTCGGCCAAATTAATTTCAAACTCTTGGCCGAGAAAATTTCTAACTCTCATCCAGGAAAATATTTAACATTTTTTCTCAGCGGAGAGTTTTCCGAACTGATCCAGATTTATGCAGGAACGCAACAGAATACACATATTACCATAAATATAAAAATTCAGTGGAAATAACACTTCATTTCATTAATATCAAAGAACTGAATTTTGTTTACAGAAATAATGGAAATAAACTAGCTAGGGCGTTGGTAGCTTATCTCTGAGAAGAGATGTGGTGGCTACAGGCCTCTGAACATTGTGTTACAATGAGGCTCGAAGGCCTATATATTATTGAGAAACAAGGGAAAACCCTAAACATCCAAAACCCTGACCCTAGGAGATGAAACACCATAATATGGGCACTGTCAGGTTAAATTGGTACATCAATTTCCCGGGTTCGTAACTTTGGCATACCATCTTCATTTGATGAACATGATACATTGTTAGAAAGATCTATCCGAAGACTACAACTACTAACAATAAATATCAAGGTTAGAACAGACTCATATTTTTCAGAGGTTTTATGCCCAAAAAACTTCGTATAGGGCCTCAAAATGGCTCCAGAAGTTCAGGACCCGAAAAACTACTAAAAATAGTAAACTGTGTTATAATTAAGGAAACTAAAAAACTGAAAGAAACAATGGTGGGGCCCCAAGTGGAATAGGCGGGTGGCCACCAATATCCACCTAGATCATTCCTCCCCCCTTAGGAAGCAATGGTCCCCATTTTGTTGAGTTCCTCCATGAGATGAGGAAACTTCTGTTGAACTTGGTCCCTGGTGAACCACTTGCCTTGGTGCAGGAGTTGGCCAGCTTTGACAACCCGATACAGTTGGATCTTCTGCTAGCGAGTGTTCTTGATTTACATGTCCATGATACAATCTGTGGTGGCCTGTTCCATGTAGTCTGGGTTTAAATTTGTTGGTGTGAGTTGTTCTGCAATGTCAGAGGTGTCCAGTAGAGGTGGGAAATAGGGCCGAAGGCGATCCACATTGAATACTGGGTGCAAACCAAGGAATGGTGGAATACTGAGCTTGAAGGCATTGTTCCATACAACCTTGGTGATGGTGTAAGACCCATATCGGAGCAGGCGAAGCTTGCGGTGGGCTCCAGTGAGGCGATTCTTCTACAAATGTAGCCACACTTTGTCGCCCACCTGGAAGTGGTGTGGCACCTGATGTTGATCATGTCGTTGCTTGTACTTAGCATTGGCTCTGTCCAATATGTCATGAACCTATTGGCGGATGTGATGAATGTGCTCAATGAAGTTGTTCGCTTTGTCAGCTTAAGACTGGACATGAGCCGAATCTGCCTGAGTAGCCACAAGTGGCATGGCTACTTCAATGGGACATAGTGGCTGGAACCCCAGGTTCACCTGAAAGGTGATGTGGCCGGTTGAGGTGTGGAGAGCCCAGTTATAACTGTGTTGTATATAGGGAAGGCTCTCATCCCATGTGCGTGGATGCTTCGAATTGTACATGCGCATAATGTGTACAATCATCTTGTTGATGACCTCTGTCTGGCCATCAATTTGGGGATGGAAATATGTCACTACAAGGAAAAGATCCTCTGGCGGAGGTTATACCGGAGGTTTTTAGTGTTATAAAATTGGCCAAAATTGTCAAAAAAACATTTGCTACAACATATGTTTTCGACAAAATAGGTTTTAGCGGAGCTTCTAACGGAATTTCAACACAACTAAAAAACTCAGGCGGTCGGAGGTTATTACAGATGTTTTTCTCATTGGTGCGCTATTCAGGTGTCAATGCACTGGTGTGTTTTAGAGTAAACGTCCCGGTGCATGTCATCCATATGGTTGGCCCGGGGCAGTCGAAGGTGCATGCATCGGGCTGTAAAGGTCTAAAACTTCACCCGGCGCATTGTAGGTGATACAACACACCTGGCCATTCTAATTGGTATTGGGATTCATGCAGTGCCCATAGGTCATATCAATGCACCAGTTCGTAGTATTACAGAAACGCACCGGTGCACAGTATCACACAAATACACCAATTGTTCTAATTCGTATTGGTATTTGTGCAGTGCCCATAGGTCGTACTAACACACCAGTGATCAGTCTCACATAAATGCATCGGTGCACAGTATCACACAAATGCATCGAGAGTTATAATTGGTATTGGTATTTTTGCGGTGCCCATAGGTCGTAGAAATGCACTGATGCGCTTTATCATACAAATGCACCAGTGTACAATAACTAACATGCACCAATGTTCATTTTGTAATTTTTAGAAACATCGACCTGTGACAGTGCAATTATTGTGATTTTTTAAAATTAATTATTCATCAAAATTCGACACATATCTTATAACAATATTCATATCAATTATATTTTTATTAGTGAATTTGAATGTAATGTTTGGATTAATTTTTTATATCATATCATAATTATTGTGATTTTTTAAAATTCATTATTCATCAAAAGACGACACATATCATATAACAATATTTATATCAATTAAATTTTTATTTGTGCATTTGAATGCGATGTTTGGATGAATTTTTTATATCATATCATCATATTTCACATCTCTTCATTATAATATTTAATCATCCATATATTTATTTAGTGGTGTGTAATATTCCTTTTTGGAGATTCTCAAGATTCTATTTCAGAGATGTACTACAGAGGAATTTACTGGTTATGTCACCTCTGGAAAGAGGGTGAGAACCAGAGGCTACCTGGCCAACTGTAGACTCTACCTATAGAACTTGGAATAATCCCAATTCAGGAATCTCAACAAGACCTTCAGTGAAAACGCTGTATAAGAAAATCTGAGCAATAAGAACGCATATCAGGGCTGGGATTCCCTCATTCAAGTTGTATGTGACATGTACATGCAATTTTAGCATAAAAAAATGAGTTTAAGCATGTTAAATAGATCTCTCGGAAACAAGACTAGCTAGAAATCAGCCAAAGAGAGAAGTTACTACAAAATGAAACCCCCAGCTACTAGAATTGCGCAGATCTGACTGGAACTCAGAGGAGGTCAGAAAAAGGTCTGATATTTCAGTAATATTATAGTAAACCAAAATTACATATGATATTATTGCCTTTACAACTGATTACAAGAAGAACTAGGGCAAGATCCCTTCAGAAATAAGAGCTGCAACTAGAAATAAACTGCAGAAATACATAGACAACGTTATTTTCCAGATGTTTAAGCTGTTGTAAATTGAATTTCAGATCTAGGATAGATCTATGGATGAATCATCAGATCTAATACAGATCTGGAAGCTACAATACTTTAAGAACAAGATCCAATTGGAATTACATCAAAATTCTGCATATTAAGCTGTAGATCTGAATTACAATATACTGTGCTGCAGAAAACCCAGAAATTTATGAAGATAACTTTTATTACTGAAATAGATCAGATCTATAGAGATATGGATCAGCAACCCAATCCATGGATCACCAAGGGAAGACAAGCCTAACACCAAGAGATCTTCCTCCAAACTGATAGCAAACTGAAATAACAAGCCCTCTCACAAAATAACGCAGTATGAAGTAGAAACTGCGCAGAGGGTGAAGAAAACTGAGTACATGGAATAAGAAACATAGATATGATATAAAATATGGATCAGCTAACTCCTTGGAGGCTGAAGAACACTCTCCAATAGAGAAATTCTCTAAAAAACAACTAGATCTAAGCAGATCTACAATGCCACTTGCTACAAAAGATAACAGCTACAAAACCCTCAATGGGCCAGCGCTGCTCATGAAAAATAGAGCTTGGTCTCAAACCAGATAGTGGCCAAATTTAGAAAAGAACTCCTCCAATGATCCTCAAGGGAAGAGATGAAATCCCTAAACAGGAATTCCAATCACAATCCTCCACTAAACAACAGAGAATGGTATTTGTCTAAGAAGACAAATACTTCAAAAATATAATTCATCAACAACCTCTTCATGTGTCTTCTCCTCATTTTTATAACATGAAATGGCCTTTTCAAACCCTAAACCACTTGGATGACTTGGTCCTTTTCACATTAGAAGCTCCCTTCTATAACTGCGCAGTTCCTCTTGGTGATGCATTGAACCTAGACAACGCAGTTGATTTGGTCAAGGTGGACCCAATCTTTGGCTCAATCCTCTTTCACACCTGCAAGTGATTATTTACATAACCTAGATTTGTCTTTTTTCACATGGGCATTGAATTATTAGGATTTTTACATGTCCTCCTTTATTCATTTATTCAAAAAACATAAAATAAATCAAAATTCAATGTCTCCTCTTAGCTAAGGCTAAGTAGGGACATTACATGGTGTTACATTTCACAGTGACAATGGAGAACACAATAGAATAAATTAAAACACACACACACACATATATATATATATATAAGACACTCTTTGTCATACAAAATGGGACAGTTATTAGTATCCCTTTGTCTTTAAATTGGGACACTATGTCAATTACATTAAACAAAATGTTTGACTTCACAGACAAATATTTCAGAAAATAAAACGTCTTGCTTTGACATCCAAACATAATGATCATCATTCTTCACTTGAACCGCTGTCACTACTCGAGCTACTTCCATGAATTGGGTTATTTTGAAGAATGTTTTTTTCACGGTGTTGATTGTTCTCTTCTTCTTCACCTTCCATATACAAACATAAAAATAAACTGTAACGAGTGTATATACATTGGTGAGAATAATGAAAATTTCAATACTAAATAATATTAAATAAAAAAGAAATGACATACCTTAGCAACAATTGACTCATGAGCTATATACATTCTTTCAAAACAAAATTTCATGCCACCTTTCAAGATTTCATCTATTGGCGCAGTTCCATACTTTGTTTCCTGCAAGTTTTATACCCCATAACGAATCATATATTTAATATAAAATATATATTTTTTTCTATTAATTATAGATAGAGCTAAGTAAAACAAGATCGATAGATGCTTACAAATTCCACAATTAATTTTTGATATGCCAACATATACTCACAACCCATATTTAACCCAATGTCAATCAATTCGTTTGATGGTTCTTCCTTCTTTGTATGTTAGCACCTGTTTGAATACATTCAATGATGAGTGTTGTAAAACAACTTAAAATATACAAAAATGAAATCTAGGTAAGTTGTTATAAGGAAGTAAAAATTACTCACAAACTTAGATATCAACCCTTTTCTTCCTTGTTGTCCTATTTTATGTGCTGAATGGGTTCCATTTTCTTTTCTTTTCTTTTCTGCAAGAAAATACTTGAAAATTAATATTTAATGCTAAATTGTTTATTTATTGTACCCAATATAAAATTTCAATGATTACATATTACATTTGAAGCAAGTTGTTGTTGACATGGCTCCTCCTGCGATGCAATTTTGTCCATTTATTTGACCATCTCCTTGTACACCGTTTTGGACATTCCTACTGGCATATTTATGATATCAACTCGTTCATCTTTTGAAATTTTCATAATCTTCATGAAAACGTAACATGAAAATAAACTATTTAATTTTTATATTGATATATGAAAAGTAAATATAACAAAAGTGATATTTATAAATAATTCTAGAAAAACATTTAAAGGAATATTACTTTTTCATTCCTTTTTTTTTGCACGTTTTTGCTATTAAAAGTCTAACATGTCTCATTAACCAATTCTTTGTAAAATCTTCTTGTAGTTTAGATAAAATTTGGTTCTTGGAATCATTGGATTTATTTTTGTATTGTAAGTGGAAAGAACGTCTATACATTCGTTCCACTAGATCGCTCAAACTTTTGTAAAAGTTTCCCCCCCTTTCGTTAACCTCCAGCACCACTCCAGATGAGCTAAGAAGAAATTAATTTTCATTTGCATGTTCTATTTTTTCTTTTCTTAGAACAAAATTCCTTTTCTAAGTTGTTGGTCCTTATAGAAAATTAAACATATGTGAATTAATAGATTGTTTGAAACATGTTATCTAAGAATTTTAAGTATATTATTAATGAAAATAAAAAAAAGAAACTCATATTGGATCGTTAGTATTTTTTCATTCACCTGATTCATCCTTTTGCAATTTTTCTATCAAGATTTTACGCTCTTCTGGTCCTAGATCAGAAATAATCTTATTGAGCTTCGTCATTTTGTGGCTCTGCATGATACACAATAAAAAATACATATTAGTTAAACTTACATATAGTTCAAAAATAATATTTTTTGTAAAGGATTTACAAAGAACTTTCCTTTTTTGCTTTTCTTGATGTGCTATCAGTATTTTTGTTACTTGATCTCTTGTTAGCCATTTCTTTATCAATATGAAACATGTAGCATATCATTCATTAATATATTTTATAAATAAATCATCAACTTTTCAGGTAAAAAAACCAAGAAACCGGCGCGCCTTTAATGTTGTACGCACCAATGTCGGTGCGTCGTGTTCTCATAAACGCACCACCAAAAAAATATAAAACATCGTACGATGCTCTATGTTGAAAAGGAGCACCAGTGCGTTATATGTTAACCAGTGCACCGATTAACATAGACAAATTAATAAAAATCCTCTAGTGTTAGTTTTTGTAGCATATGATTATCGTGGAGGGGGCAGTGCGACCTATTCTTATAAACGCACCGTGAAAACAGGGGATCACCACACAGTGCTCTCTGTTAACAAGGAAACCTGGTGCATTATATGTTAAACGGTGCAACGATTAACACATAAAATACAAATTTTGCCAAACAATACTTGTGCAGTGCGCTATACTGAAATAGCGCACCAGTGCCCTATTTTACATATGGCGCACAGATTAAACAAAAATTTATTTTTAATTTTTTTTACCAAACAGCACGTGCGTGGTGCACTGTGATAAGACAATGCACTGATGCGCTATTTTACACAGGGCGCACCGATTTAAAAAATTCAGTTTTTTAAAAATTCACGCAAGGGCTGACATGGATTGAGATCTGACTATGCAAGTCGTCCCGTGGGTTAGATGTCATAGGCCTATATATATATAGCAATACAAACCCTATAAATCTAAAATGAAAAACTCTAATTCTGAAATCATAGAAACAGGAAGAAGCAAGGGCAGAAACAAAAAGAATGAAGGGTTTAGGGTAAAATGGAATTTATTTATTTATTTTTATTTTATTTTATTTATTTAAATATACAAATTTGCAGGTTCATGCAGATTCCGAATCGATTTCATATGCACAAAATATTCAAACAGCTCCAAAACGTCGGAAGCTCTTATCAGGAGCAGCATATCGCAAGGCGCATTTCGGAAATGAAAATGGACAACTGCTTCACCCTGCTATTTGTAACTATATTTCATCTTCTAGCCACAATCCGGGGACAATGATGGTAATAATAATTATTTGGTATATTAATGTAATTATTTCAATGTCAAACCAATTAATAATGCATTGTCAACGTTCATACTAATTGATATCATATATTTTGTACTAATCATGTTAAAATATATTTTTTGAAATTATTAAGATTCTAGTGATGATGAGCGACCTACCTACCATCTTTCGTTGCACCCCACAACTATGTCAAATCAAGAGAAGGATGAATTAAGAGAAAAAATTGGAGAGGAACGATACCAAGAATGGTTGAATCAACCACCGATTCAATTCCCACTACGTCCAAATTCACCAATTACGAATGACTACAACAATAGTAGTTCTTCACAAGCTAGCAATGGAGGTAATAAATAATGGTTGGTATGGATGATTACTTAAGGGATACGATTTCCATGGAGACAATGTTGTTATATGCATTCCAAAACGATGATCAGTTAAGGGATGATGCTCATATTGTTGACAAATTTTTCTAAAACCTTAAATTTGCTTCCACTACCCTTCTCTTTGGACCTGGCGGTCATTCAAAGTCTACCTAGTTGGGGAAAATGATGTTATTGTATAACTTGAAAGCAAAGTTTGGCTTGCCGAATGCATGTTTCTCAGAAATTTTGAGGTAAGTTACCATAAAGTCCTCCCTTATATAATTTTGACAAATATAATGACACAATGAACATTACAAATGGTCAATTTTATGAACGTTAATTATTATATCGGCATTAATGTACATTTAATATTTTCCATGATCACCAACTAAATGTTATTCAAAGATAAGGTTCTTCCGAGTGATAATGTCTTGCCCGGTAGCTGAGAAGAGGCAAAAAAATTGTTGAAAATGTTGGGTGTTGAGTACATATCATATCATGCATGTCCAAATGATTGTATCCTATATAGAGGAGAATATGCAGACAAAGAGATATGTCCGAAATGTGGGCATGACAGATATGATGAATAAAAAAATAAGGGTAAATCACATGGTCCTCCTTTTAAGATATTGAGGTACATGCCTATAATCCCAAGGATTCAAAAGCTATTTCATTTCAAAGAATTAGCTATGTTGTAGGGATGGCATGCCTCACACAAAAGTGAGTTGGGAGTTATGCGAATCCCAAATGATTCAATAGCCATGAATCATATAGAGGATACATAGCCTGAAAAATTCAAGGATGAAGTACGAATTATACGACTCAACATAGGCATGGATGGCGTCAACCATATTCCCTCCAGAACACCAACTATTCTATTTGGCCTATAGTAGTGATCAATAACAATACCCCCCCATGGTTTTCCGTGAAGAATGAACATCTTATGTTGGCTCTCATAGTCCCTGGTAGAAGACAAGTGAAGAATATGGATGTCTACTTACAACCATTGGTAGATTAATTTAAGGAATTATGGGATGGGATAAATGTATATGATGTATGAAGACCCATTGTAGCAGAGAGGAGTTTTACATTGTATGGCATATGTGCTTACACGACACATGATTATCCAGGCTTAGGATTTTGCTCTTGTAAATTACATGTTTATTGATTTTTTTATATACGTAGCAATATTATTTCGCATATTAGTTATTTAATTCGTTGTAATTGTTTTGATCTTCATGATATTATTTAACGTGCCATGCATATATATTATATACAATATCCCGCAGGTCTTGTACCAAAAGGGTATTTTTGATGTAAATGTTGTGGACCTTCTCTGAAAGCTAGATGATCCAACGACCTACGAAAGCCAGTGTATGACTGCTCCAGGGTATTCCTCCCAGAAGAATACCCTTACAGAAGAGAAACATCTGCTTTCAATGGTAAACGAGAGAGAACCCAAAGGCCTCTAATAATGACACCAGCTGAATGGCTTAGAGCATATGAGAGAGAGAAGGAGAAGGAGTTCATAGAAATGTTCGATTCAAATGGGGAGCCTATGTTCGATGATCTAGAATTCTTCGACACCTATGTTGAGAAATTTCCCATTGGGATGAAAAGGAAATCTATCTTTTATAACCTCCCATATTGTGAGCATCTTAAGATTACCCACTTATTATATCCCATGCATATATTTAAAAGTTTTTCATCTTCTTTATAGAGGCACATATCATCGAAACAAAGTGACACATTGGCTGTTAGGAAATATCTTATTACTTCAAAAACTAAAAAGAAACATTGGCGAAGATGATTAGAAAGTACAGGATCAGAGGCAGGCACTGGTCCCTCCAATTCATAGTATTTCAAAGAAATTGTTGTCCCATGGATTTAGAAAAAAGATGATATTTATTTGGAGAAGGAAGTTATAATGGGTGTGAGGGTGTCTCTTCATACAGGTCTTCACTACGGCGTTGTTTCACCATGGATGACAATTTTTTGGGGTTGAAATCGCATGACCATTTGAATATTATAAGAGTACATATAATGTCAAAAGCACGATTTTATTATTTGTTATATTAAGAAATTTTATCCCATGCAGGGATCATAAAACATAACTAATTTTGTATATTATTGCACGTGTTTATAACTTTGCAGTGTCATTATCCTTTGTTCGTGCATGGGTGTATGAAACATGAATTCCCCGAAGACCTAGGATGTGCCATATCTAAATTATATACATTTTTATGTTGGATCACATCAAAGGAGATTCATGTGGCTAGCATTCCACAGTGTCGTCAAGAGATAGTTGAGATTGTTTGTATGTTTGAGAAGGAACTACCGACGAGTTTCATGGACTTGCAGGTTCATATTCTAATCCACCTAGTACATGAGGTTGAATTATTTGGGGTGGTTTCTTGTCATTGGATGTTCTTCTTAGAGAGGTACATGAAGAAATTGAAAGGTTTTGTTCGATAAAGGGCAAAACCTGAGGGGTCTATGGAAAAGGGGTACATATCGTATGCGTCTTTCTATTATGCCAGTGATTACTTCAAGCAGATCGACAACAGACCAGGTGCGGTGATTTGTGATGATGAAAGGGATGAAGACAAAAGAGCAGGGGAGCTGCTCCAAACGAATGGAAAAAATCACTTGATAAAGAGTAAGCGACTTACAATTTTTCAAATTTACACAAAGTAAATATTCATGTTGAACTTCAATATAATGTATATTTTGATCTCTATGTACTATATTATGTCAGTTTGATTTCATCAGTGAATGCATAAATTGAAGCAATCAATAAATTCGTTCTTTACAATTCTAAAGCGACACAATCATGGGTCGCCTTGTACGAACAAAAGAGGATGAAATGGGATAGTGACAGGAAAGAATTCAGACGGTTGAATGGTAGAAGTGTGCCTTATCCCGATCATTTAAAAGAAAATAAGCCAAAAATATGCCCCAACAGTTGGGTTGCTGACCAAGTCAGAGAGAAATATGGTGCAACTAGTCGTTACCCACGTGCTGACGAGATTAGGAATTGGGTGCACCAACTTGGTAATAATATATTTAATTTATATGTACATTTGAAACTTAATAATGCACCTTTCAAATGTAATTACATTTGTATTTCATACTTTAACTATTGCGTTATTATAAGACACGTGACACTATGCTTTTTTAACTTTTTTATAGGTGCATTTGTTCCCATCTATGTGGGCATATGGACAACATTTTTGCACAGAAAATGTCGATGATGGAAACATGACACAAGGATGTGGAGTGGAAGTCGAGTTCAATCAATCTAGTTGATCACGTGATCAAAACATAGTATGAGGGACGTTAGGTTACGTTGGAAAGATACAAGAGACCATTGAAGTGGATTTCTCTTCTTTCAAATATGTTATTTTTAGGTGAAAGTGGTGGGAAACCTTTGATCAGAATAATGTAAAGGAAGATCGTGATAGTAGGCTGATATGTATCAACTCTAGAAAGATGTGGGATGAAGCTGAGGAGCCCTATGTTTTCCCCAAACACTGCAACCAGGTGTTTTTTTACCCAGATGTGTTGGATAGGGATTGGTGGTTGGTATTGAGACATGACCCTAGATCAAAACATATTTTTGAGAACAATAGTGTTATCATGCCAAGCGAGATGGAAGATAATGAGGATGATCATGAGAACCAAGAGTGATATGGTACATGTGTTATTTCATGATTTATACTTTTTAAGATGGGTTTTTATAAAGAAGAGAACTTAATTACCTTATAACTTATAAGAATTTTTTTTAGAAACATTATAATATGTATTTTGAATTAATTGGTAATTTGCATTGTGTTAATGTTAAAATCAATATTTCACTTGATAATTTGCAATTATGTTGATCTCAAAAACAACGGCATACTGTATAAAGTTCTTTTTTTTGGTATGTAAGATCATAATAAAATAATGATAATTCTAAATTACATGAATTTATTTGCATTATTTTCTAAACTTTATTATGTTACAAAAATTCATATTATTCTAGCTTTATTATTTTACAATTATTTACAATTTTACAAATTTACAAATTTAAAAATTTTAATAAAATCATTTCACATTAATACAATTAAAATTTTCACATTAATATAATTAAAATTTTACAAATATTTTACATACAATTACAATTAAAATTAGAATTAGAATTAGAATTACAAAGTTACAATTTCACATACAATTACAATTAAAATTACAATTACAATTTTAGAATTTTACATACAATTACAATTTTACAGTTACAATCATTTCACATTAATACAATTAAAATTTTACAATTTTTTTACATACAATTAGAATTAGAATTAGAATTACAATTTTACAATTTCACATACAATTACAATTACAATTACAATTTTAAATTTTACATACAATTACAATTACAATTTTAGAGTTTTACATAAAATTTTCAATTACAATTACAGTTTTACAATTTTACATATACACCATTACAATTACAATTTTTTAATTTTACATACAATTACAATCATTTCACATTAATACAATTAAAACTTTACAAATATTTTACATACAATTACAATTAAAATTACAGTTGCAATTACAATTACAATATTTACAATTACAATTACAATATTTACAATTATAACTTTAGAATTTTACATACAATTACAATCATTTCACATTAATACAATTAAAATCTTACAAATATTTTACATACAATTACAATTAAAATTACAATTGCAAATACAATTACAATTTTACAATTTTACATACAATTAAAATTAAAATTTCAATTACAATCACGACATAATATTGAATAAATATCACGATTTAATATTAAATTAAATAAACATCATGATCATGATAAACATCGTAGAAACATCATATTCGACTAAAAAACACATTCAAATTCGTTAACATCATCTAATCATCGTGATCATGATCATCTAACAAAACACAAGCATTGTATAACATCATCACAACACAAACAAAAAATATACATCTCATGCTAAATAATTTCTATTACATACACATCTATCTGCAAGTTGCACATTAAATGAACATATCTAACATGAACTAACAATATACACATCATGATGATCACCAACATGTAAATTAAGTGCAACTGCAACATGAACATAAAATACATGGACCATATATATATAACTGTATAATGTCAAAAAATATACAACTGTAATATAAATGTGAAATATCAGCCGGTGGTACATCATCAAAATTAGTACTAGTTGAGGCCCGCTCAGTTAATGGTGCAGCCTCAACAAACTTAAATAGATGCTGATCATCACATGCCTCCTGATCTGGTGGTGCCTCATGCTGATCAGGATCAACTGCTAGCTGCTCATGATGACTCAACATGGATGGTACAGCCTGCTAATGATCATGAATACTGCTGGATGCTGCAGGTTTCTGATCATGATGACTCGACATGGATGGTCCAGGCTGCTCATGATCATGAACGATGGATGTTGCAGGCTGAGAAGGCTGGCTCGACATGCATGGTCCAACCTGCTCATGACCATGACTGCTGGTAGATGCTGTAGGCTGCACATCTGCGACACAAGCTCAACAATGATCACTCCCTTGATCGTGATCATCAGATGATGTGTCTCTGCTCGACTGTCAACGTATTGCGTCTCGACCATGCCTACGTTGAAGGGCCCTCCTCAAACGCGTCACTAAGCTAGTAGCTCCTATGACATGCCACATCAGGGTCAACATGTCACGTGGCATGCCTCTCCGCATCTCTACTAGCCTAGCATCGACCTGTATCTCTCTCATAGTGGTGGGCCTGACTCCCCCCTCCACAAGTAGTGCACAAAGTTGGTCGCCCAACTCCATCCTAGATCTAGTATCAGGCCTACGCCTCACACCAGCTGGTACCTGTGCAATATGAGGACCAGGTTTTTCTGCACCAGCCTAATCCTCGACATCTACCATGTCCTAATCGTTATCAGGATATACACCTGGATCATTTGGTGGCAGTGGCATCTCATCGCCATCAAATGACCCAATGTCTGCAAAATATATATAAGTACACAATAATAAATAGACAATTTCATTAAACAATTTAATAAAAACAAGTTAAAGAACATGTTAGAATCAATTTAAAGAAATTCGTAATATTACCTCTATCATCCGGCGGCTCATCATCTATGAAGAGGATGTTGGCACACCCTTTCCAATCCAAACCAACATATGGACATGGGACCAAATCGAAGGGATTCTCATCAACACTGGCTAGCAACTCCAGTGCATCATGAGATATCCTCGTGGAAAATTTTCACTCGCCCCTCTTGGGCATCATCTGTCCCCACATCTTCATCCGTATATGCAACATCGGCCTACACGGCTATTGAAAAAAAAGTTGGCCTCGTCTCTGGAAACCTCTCAAAAAATAAATAAAATAGCTCTAAAGCAAAAGGGAAGTTCACCCTCCCTTGTGCTTGAGCACGACATCTATCTAAATCTATACAGAACTGTCACAAAAAAATGACAGACCAGCTCACAAGTCATGGTTCCTGTAATAAAGAATCAACATAAAATAGAAGCAGGCAACTAATGCATTGCCCGTTGCTGATATGGTGTGCAATGGTCGAAATCAGTAGTGAGATGCACCTCACCTCCTCTCCACTAAATGAAGCAATACGTAACTGACCACTGGAGACCTGAAAATCTGCAGGAGATAATATATCCACACTAATGTATCTGTAGGAGTACACAAACTTACTCCCTACTGCATAGCCAACAGGGACCTCTAGGAACGAGGGAAAATATAGCCCTCTCCTCGATAGGCCGGTAATGAAATAGATGTCCTCCTCAGTGGGCGCGTACCACTGGTTAGGACCAACCTAAAAAACCTGTCGGTGGGTATTCCACCTATGGATAAGCTGTCACAAAATCCCACCATGGCACTTTAGGGATGTAGCCTCCTCATAGAACTTGAGGACACCCATCTCCCTTAGGAGCACCTGGGTGGCTGCTATAATAGGGAAAGGCTACATATCTCTCTCCCTCTCTCATGCCTCCCACAGGCGAACCACGTTATACTGGTCCACTTGTTGTTGTTGTTGTTCCTTCTCTTCTCTCCTTTAACGTCACTGAATGATTGACATATTAAATAATTTTTTTTATTAAATGAGACATGTATTTAGGAGTATATATATATATATAATTTTTTTTGAAAAAAAAAATAGTCAGTGCGCCATAAAAAACAAGCATGCACCGGTAATGGTGCATCTGTTTTTGTCGCGCACCAGAGGTGGTGCGCCTAGAAATTTTCAGCGCACCACTCTGCTGGCATTGTTGCACGGTCAATGGTGTGGTGGTATAACCGACCACACCGTTTACTATGTACTAAAGTAGGGAGGGCGATGTGCTGACCAAATTATGCGCCCCGGGGCGTATAGTTAGGAAGTGCACCGCCCTCCTCACTTCACTAAATAGTCAACAGTGCGGTCATTTACATGACCACAACGTTGACTATGTCCAGTTTGGGAGGGCAGTGCGCTGACGAAAATACTTGCCATGGGGCACATATTTCATTCAATACACCGCATTCCTGCAATTCGACATGGTCAACCATGCAGCCGGGTAACTGACCGCACTGCAATTTTTTTAATTTTAAAAAATCATGGTGCATCGTTTCGATACCGCCCTGGAACCGGTGCAGATACCGTTAGCACCAGTCACGATGCAGCCTATAAATTTACAGACAACACTGCAAACCGATGCGAGCTGAATGGCTCGAGTGCACCGTGCGGGATATTTTTTTTTATAAATAAGGTGAATTTTAAGTTATTTTATAAAACTAATCTGCTAAAAGGTTTAATTATGGAAAAACAAGTAAAATACCTATACATTTGGCCGTCGAGGAGGCATATTGGTTGTTTAATTTTCAAAATTAAATTTGCCTACCATTTTTAAAAATTTGAAATGGAGATGGTAGGCAATGGACAACAGCAGTGCGTGGAATGGGAGCATCGATGGCAGGGCGTGTCACACAAGGTAAATTTGCACTAGTGCTTGAGAGCTCTGTAGCACTGAAAAGTGAAAAATGCGGATCTTTGGGCATAATTTTTTTTTTTATTTAACCCTGCTCCAGTGCGCGGGTTTTCGAGGCACACCAGGTGGTTTCTTCAAACCACACCAGGTTGTTTCAGTTTTGACACGGGGTTTTAGGATGCACTAGTGCTGAATTTGTGTAGAGCACCGGTGCGATAAAATAATGAGAAGCACCAGGCGGGTTTGTACCGAGCGCACGGTGTCTGAGTATGCCAATTTTTAGTACGCACCAGTGCTTTCTCTAGTGGAACGCACCGGTGCGGTTTAGGATGAGAAATGCACCCGAAAAAGAAAAAAAAAATCCACAAAACCCGCTACCCGCCAACCTCCTCTAGAAACCTCTGCTACAAACGGATGTCTGGGCTATTTTTATAAGGGGTTCCTGCAAAAAAATCCACTATAGGGTCTTTTACTTGTAGTGTGTGAACTTGGTGAGCGTGGTGTCTAGCATTGACTAGAGGTTGGACCAAAATGTGCTGAGGAACCTGCTGTCCCGATCCGAGATGATAGATTGTGGGATCCCAAAGTGCACCCACACTCGTTCAAAGAAGAGTTTATCATTGGCTTATGTTGTGATATTATTCTTGCAGGCCGACATAATGGCCATCATCGATAATTTTTCGACGACAACGAAAACACAATTGTTTCCATGCTTAGTAGAAGGAAGGCCTGACATGTAATCCATGGAGATGGATTCCCAAGGTTGAATAAGGGTAGGTAGCAGAGTATAGAGGTCTTGCTTCTTGATGGTATGTTTGGAAATGGAGTAAGAAATGCGAGATCTGATGTACTTCCCAACATCCTATCGAAGGTTCGACCAATAGAGATACTTCTGCAGCATTGCCACTCTTTTCTTGACCCTGAAATGCCCAATGACTTGACTGTAGTGTGCTTCCAAAATCCTCTTGGCACACTAGCTTGATGGAACACAAAGGTGTCCTAGGTGACATAATAATGCATCATGGAGGTGAAAATTTGGAACTTGTGTACCCTCCGAGAGTGCCTTGTATGTGTGGACGAATTATAGATCACTCTTGTAGAGAAGCAGCCAATCAGAAGTCTCGTGGCCACAAGAGTTAAGAATGGTGGTTAGCACCACGATCGGTGGGTGGTTGAGGTAGTCTGCAACATTATTAGTGTTGCCCTTCTTATACTGGATGTTCAAATGAAATTTTTGCAAATATGTGGACCATTTCTGATGGTGATCTATGTGGATGATCGTGGACCACTTCTGAAATTTTTGCAGATAGGGATCGGTGGTCTGTGTGGATGACCGTGGACCACTTCTGAAATTTTTGCAGATAGGGGTCGGTGGTCTGTGTGGATGATCATTTCCTTCCCCAAAATGTAATGCTTCCATTGGCGGCATGCTTGCACAATGGAATACATTTCTTTGTCATAAGTGGGATAATTGTGAACTGTGTCGGACAATGTCTCATTGTGATATGCCACTGGATGCCCCATATTGAGTAAGAACTGCCCCAATAGCATAGTCAGAGGCATCCATCTCGATCTCAAATGGTTGTTGCAAGTCTGGTAGTGTGAGCACTGGGACAGAGCAGAGGCGATCTTTCAATTCTACGAATGCCTTCTGTTGAGATTCCGACCAAAATAATTTTCATTTTTCTCCTCCCTTGGTGACTTGACTCAAGGGCCAAATGATATGAGAGAATCCCAACACAAACCTGCAGTAGAAATTAGCAGGACCCATAAAGCTGTAAAGCTCTGTTAGAGTGGTTGGGGCTGACCAATCTTGAATTAATTGGATCTTGGTTGGATGCATATGCACCCCCTGTTCATCAATAATGTATCCTAGATACTAAACCTGGGTCATGCCAAAAGTGCACTTCTCCAAATTGGCACACAATTTGTGTTGCCGTAGTGTTTGGAGGACCCATCGGATGTGGTAGGTGCTCTTCCCAAGTCTGGCTGAAGATCAAGATGTCATCCAAGTACACTACCACAAATGAGTTAGTGAATGGCCACATGATGTCATCCATCAAGCTCATGAATTTTTTGGGAGCATTCATCAACTCAAAAGGCATGGAAAACCATTTGAAAAGGCCCTCCTTAGCTTTGAAAGCAGTCTTCCACACATCAGAGGGTTCGATTGGTACCTGGTGATACACAGAATTCAAGTCAATCTTGCTGAAATATTTTACACCTTTGAGTTGATCTGAAGGTCATCAATCCGTGGGATCGGGTACCTATTGCAGATAGTGAAATTGTTTAGTGCCCGATAGTCAATACAGAGTCTCCAAGTCCCATCCTTCTTCTACACCAACACGATCGAGCTCCCACAGGGCGATGAACTCGTCCGGATGTGACCTTTCTACAACAACTCTTGAATATACCTCTTGATTTCATCGTTCTCCATAATAGAGTGCCGATAGATCGGTCCATTGGGAATGACGCACCTGGGGTTAGATCGATGGGGTGCTTGACTTGAGAGTGTAGAGTCACCCATGTGGGTGAGGTGAAGATGTCCCCATAATACTCCATGACCTTTTCCATTTGTTCTTGTCATGCGAAGGAGCCCTGTCTGGAGGTCGTGGCCACAATATTCTTCTTTCCTTAGGGGCGGATCATCAGGAAAACAAATTTCTCAGTTTTGGAAATGAGCTTACTGCATTGTTTTGCAGTAACCAAAGAGAGAGTCGTAGGCGGTGGTACCTCTGGTATCTTGTACAACTTATTTCCCAAAGTAACAATAACAGCGTGAGGCCAAGACTCAAACATAGCATGTCACTTCCAAAATTATGGTTGGCATAATAATACATCACAAAAATCAAGAGGAGAAATGTCACATAATACCTCATCTATTAAGGGCTTGATGCTATAGGGATGGCGACACTGCTGGCTAACACAGAGATCCTGTCCTTGGTGAAGCCACCTAATGGTGTATGACTGTGGGTGTGTTGTGGTCAGCAAGCCCAAAAGCTTCATGACCTCTGTTGAAATGAGGTTCTTTTTTCTCCCACTGTAAAAAATGAACTGTAGTGGGGAACTCTTTACCCACATCTGAGTGTGGAAGAGACGCTCCTCCTCCTCTGGATCTTCCGGTTCCTCCTTCTGGATCTTTGTAGTGGAAATAGTGGCATTGGGCTTCGCATCAATAATTTTATTCCCTTTTTCATTCCCCTTGTCAGGTTCTGATTCAAAGTTGAAGCATGCATCTGATTCAGAAGCCCTCATCTCGGCCACCAGTGATTGCTTGGCCCGACACTCACTTGTGTTGTGAGTGGAGCTCTTATGGAACTCACACCACTTTCTCGTGTCCTTCTTCGGCTTCGTGGTGTTTTTATTTTCTTTCGGATTTGGTAGGTTAACTTGGGCCGCCATGCCTTGGCTTTGTCCTTTTTTCTGCGGTTTAGGGGCACCTTTCCCTTGCTTTTGATTCGTAGATCCAAAATCTAGCTTATTCTGTTTGAGTTTCTAGTCAATCTTGGCAACATACTGGTATGTTGTACCAAGCAAGGAGATGTAGAGGAACTCCATTTCCTCTTAAATGTATCTATGCAGAAAACTACGGTACTTCAACAGCAAATGTTTCTCTAAATCTTTGATAGCCAACTTTGTGTGCAGGGTATGGAACAGATTCGTCAACTCATGCACATCTTGATCCCTTTGCTGTCGCAGCGTAGTCCATTGTATGTACTTGTCCTCATAGCTCCCCACAGGATAATATTGTTCCCTGATGGCATCTCGAAAATAATTACAAGTGGGTATAGTTGAGAACGGAGAGGGTTCCCCCTCGTCCTTTTTCTCACAGTAGGTTTCCCACTAGTCCTTGACATGGGGGGTAGCTTTGAGGAGTACAAAAATAATCTTCTGCCGGTAAGAAAAGTCATGAATTGAGAAATATCCTTATAATATATTCAACCATCTATCTACGACATCTACATATATTTAGTACTAAAATATGGGAATGTCAAATTTTACTTGTACCTTAAAAGGAGTTGCGCCTCCAAAGTGGCTACAAGATGAAGATGCGCCGCTAGTGGGCAGTTTTTGAAGGATCTGGGCAAAGTTATCCATCCTCACTTTCCTTTTTTTTTCGAGGGCCTTCTCGAGCAATATCTTGATAGGATCTCCAGCTCCGTCATCTTTCTTTTCTTCCGCCATGGGCGGTCGTTGGCGTTTGCGAGGCTGATATTGCAAAGGTTCAACTAGATCGAGCCCTAACTCCTTATACCCTGACCTCGTTGGGGACATGAGAAGAAGGATCAAGAAAGAGTAGACTGCTTTGATACCACTGATCTAGATTTATGCAGGAACACAATAGAATACACATATAACCATAAATATAAAAATGGAGCGGAAATAACACTTCATTTCATTAATATCAAAGAACTGAAATTTGTTTACAGACAAAATGGAAATAAACTAGCTAGGGCGCTGGTAGCTTATATATGAGAAGAGATGTGGTGGCTACAGGCCTCTGAAATCTATGATACAATGAGGCTTGAAGGCCTATATATTATTGAGAAACAATGGAAAACCCTAAACATCCAAAAACCTGACCCTAGGAGATGAAACACCAGAATATGGGCCCCATCGGGGTAAATTGGTACATCAATTTCCTGGGGTCGTAAATTTGGCATACTATCTTCGTTTGACACACATGATACATAGTTAGAAAGATATATGCGAGGACTACAACCGTTGACTAAAAATATTAAGTCTATAATGGACTCATATTCGTTGGAGGTTTGATGCCCAAAAAATGTCGTTTAGGGCCTCAAAACGGCTCCGGTAGTTCAAGACCCGAAAACTGCTAAAAATAGTAAACTATGCTATAATTAAGGAAACTGAAAAACTGAAAGAAAAAATGGTGGGGCCCCAAGTGGAATAGGTCGATGGCCACCAATATCCACTTGGATCACGAACATAGTGCAAATTCTCTACATGCCAAAATGTGTTTCCCATTTTCACATTTTCAACCTAAACAAAAATTATCTTTACATGAGGGGCACATGTTTTAGTGTATTTAATGTCTTCTTTTGAAAACCCTTTGCTACCAGATGAGCCTTCTTCCCTTCAATAACAACTTCAAATGTGAACTAGGCCTTATAGACCCATCAACAATACACCACATTCTTTCCTTATAGTTAAGGAAATTAGTACCATCTTTGGTTCTATATCAAGGAATAATAATCATTAGTCATAGCATGTTCCCATTCACTTCAGCCATATGCATCTGCATATGTATCAAGATCGTATGCCTTTATCACATATGGAATTAGAGTGAAATTATCACATTATTTTCGACTTATTGTTTTTCTTGAGTCGTTTATATCACCTACATCAATACTAGTAGCTTAAATTTTCTTTGTCACCCATATAGGATGATAAATATCACTTGTTGACGGAGTTCCTATACCAAAACCATAACTCTTGGAAAAAAAAAACTTTCAAAAGGCACTAAGGAACCTGTTGTAGCTGCTACAACTAACTTCCGAAAATTGGCACCAGTCTGAAATTTTAGAACCCCGCACCTTTTGATGAGTTCCATGATATGAGAGGTTCTCCTTTGGAAACACTTATTGGGCCTGGGGCATTCCCTTGGCCTATGATATTTCCAATTTAAAGCTGGTAGTGGCCTAACTAATGGTCTGTTTTTGGTTCCATTTGCCTAAGTGTAGTTGCATAGGTTGCATCCCCCTTGATATTGATTGTTAGTGACTTCACAACCTAGTGACCTAGAAAGAGTTGCAAGTCGCAAGGTCATTAACCCTTTAAATTTTCCTACTCTGAGACTAATGAGAATTTGTGACACAGAGAGCCTAATGGGGTCACAAGGTTGCATAGGTCTCTAATCCTTCAAATTTTAATACTACGCAACTATCATGACTTTACAACCTAGTGGCCCGAAAAAGGTTGCATAGGTCGCACCCCCCTTCAAAAACCCACATTTGCGACCCCTGCGACCTAGCGACCCAACGACCTCCTTTCTGGTACCGAGTCGCATGAGTTGCACCAGTCACACGATGGGAACCTACCACAAGTTGCAACCTCGCGACCTAGTGACCTAGCCACCTTGCGATCCCATTTATTTCCTGCACGTGCGACCTCTTATATGTGGAAGGGTTGAGCTATTCACATTCGACCTATTCGACAGAGCATTCGAGGTTTTCTGACTGCCTAATCGGAGAGCAGTATTATCTGGGTAAGTCACCCTAAATTCTAGTAATTCACTTTTCACTGCCATGTGTGCTCACCTGACCCTGGCTCTCCCTCAGCTTAGCTAGGAAACTTCTTATTTACCTCAAGACTCCATTTATTTTTTTTAGCCATGAGCCGTGTTATCTCCATTTTGCTCCATGCTTCCATCAGACATATTTCTCTTTCCCAATTGAGCCCAAACCTCTCTGGTTCAACCCCTTCTCCTCTTTGCCACTCTTACCCAAGTCTAGGGGTGCATCTAGCCTAGGATTATTCTTTATTTTCCATTGTATTTCCTGCCCCTCACACATAGGTCCCACTAGGAAGATTCTGGAGCAAGTTCCCTAGTGTGACCTCGCAACCTTGTGACCCCGCGACCTCGCGACCTCACGACCCTGCGACCTAGTCACAAAATCGCAAACTTTCACTTTTCAACCTTTACAACCAACCACTTAGGACACAAAAGTCACGGTTGCCTACAATATTCTTTGTGTGACCCTTCTTGCTGGCAGCTCGGTGGCCCATAACTGCCTGGGCATTGAGTATCTTGGACTAATTGCTTTCACTTTCACATTATTGCATCCATGTCATCCATATTATTGTGGGATTTTTTCTTGAACATGCCAGCTCATGTAAATGTTGAGCTTGATTTCATTTCAATCTCTTCTCTTTCTAGCGATATGGAACCTCTAACAGTTAAAATATGACAAAATATTTTGGAGGTCAGTGTGTAGGAAAGCTACCAAACCCCCCCACCAACACCTATCTATGGGGACAAGACTTATGTTTATAGTAGAAATTCCAAAATGACATGATATGATATCTATGTTGAATTCTCAAATCATGACATCTCGGAAGAACGGGAAGACTTCCAAGTGTACATAAATGTCAAGAGGTTGAAGCTACATCACATCACAACACACCCTCCAGTCTTCCCATGTGAAAAAGTCATTATTTGGATCTTGGAAAAGACAAATTCTGTTGTGTGGGCCATAAGAGATTGCTCTAGGAAACCATTCACCAACGTCTTCACCAAGGACACTAAAGTATACTATGGGATACCAGAGAAGGATGAATATTTCAACACACGATGGTTAAAAATGCATGATATCCTGGTCCAGGACACGGTAAGAGGCTGGTGGCAAGACCCCTCCAAGTTCAAAGGGAATAAATATCAAGAGTACAAAATGGAGGCGATCTGAAAGGTCTATCACCTCATAGTGGCCATGATGTGTCGATTGTAGGAAAGGTGAGACGCCAATACTTTAAACGAAACATGGTTTCCCCTAATGTATGTGGTTGCCACCTTCGGTACAATATTCAATTGGGCACACTTGCTAGTATAAGCATTGAGGGTAAACATAAGTGCGACACAGGTCCCAGAAGAAGGACTAGCATCCAAGTTTTATATGGCCTCATACATATTGGATGAAGTCTGTGTGAGATGTCACTTTGACCCATGGCCCCACAATTTGAACCCACTAAATGATGGCCCTATTGATAGGGAACTATAGATATTATGCGACTCAAAGTAAAAACAAGACCTCGATATCATATAAGAGACATTCATCACCTCACTATACATGCTGCTATATGGGGAAGATCCGCCCTGCATGTCGAGGAGATACATGGAAACAATAATCAAGGTAGCACGTTGGTTTCTGATCAAGGAATGCATGTAAATTGAGGTCTTTGGCTCACTCAAACCCCCACATGCACTGCTGAGGTTTGTCACCGATAAGTTGCTATTGCAAGAGGTTTGCTACCAGATGAATGGCGGATTCTCAAAAACGCTGAGCAAATGGAGGAAGAAGCCCTGGCCAACCCTCCCTCTTACTATTGGAGCTTACACAGTAAATTTTTTTATGGAAGTGGAGGCAAAAGCTGAATAGATGAAAGGATTTTAGTTCATACCTCTGCACTATCGGTCCTAGGACCTTGAAAGAGTCGTGCTAGCTCATTGTAAGAAAGCCAATTTTAATTGGTCTTATCAACACATAGAGACAACCCCTAAAGATGAAATAAGAAACTGGTACAATGAAAACAGGAAGCTAGGCCCAATAGAAGAGCCTAAAGGGGAAGAGGAGCAGGACGAACATTCCCAAGAGAATGTGAGTTTGTAGGAGAGGTGTGCAGCCATGAAAATAAGGATGCAGGCACAAGGATCCTCTTCCAAGTCGAAGAAACCCAACAACATGATAGTCGAAGACTCTCTGACTAGCCAAGAAGAAGAGCGGTGAAGAAATCAGCAAGAGGAGGAATGGGTGAAGAAACAAGCTGAAGAATTAAAAATAAAGGAGGAAGAAGAAGCAAAAGCAAGGAAAAAATAAGAATAGCATAAGAGGGTTGAGTAGCAGAGAAGAAAAGAAGAGACAGGAGCAAGCTGCAGAAGAAGAGTGCAAAAAAAAATAAGAGCAGGAAAAGCAGAGGGAAGAAATGGAAAGGAAGGAGAAAGAAGAGGAAGCCACTAGGCAACAAGAAGGAACAATAATAGAAGCTGAAGGGACTAGGACACAACAACTCCATCTTGGTGAACAGACAAACTTACCTCCGCTAGAAGTTCCCCCTGCCACTCATATCATTGGCAGTCATCTGCCCCTCTCAGTGTTAGGCCTTTAAGAGGAGAAAGAAGATGAGATACTAGACTTAACTCGATTATCCTATGATCCAGGTGGCTCAAGAGACACACACAGGACAAAAGGGGGCTTATGGAAGCTCAAAAATCAAAGTGTTTGGATTATTCTCAAACAAGGTTCAGGTTGAATATCTGATAGTCTTGATCACAACGGTGTGAACGGTTCATCAAACCGAGCTCGTATGTTAAAGTTAGGAGCAGTCAAAGTTTTTGGTTGCCCTGGTGACTAGGCAGGCTTAAAGAAGGTGCAATTTTGGCGAAATCCGGCCACCGAATTCTAACCAGCTTAGGGAAGATTCCAGGAAAAATTGTGAGATGATTAAATTTCCCACTAATTCCTATTTTAAAAATTAAAAAAAAAAAAAAAGACTATAGGTTTTTAATAATAAAAAAAAAATTAAATTAAATTTTTGGGGTGGTGGGCCACATCCCTCGCCACCCTCGGTCAATGTTCCACCACACATAAAAAAATAAAAATTGTTATGTCTGACGGGTCATGACCCCCGCGGACCCCGTACTCGAACCAATACATGCAATTGGGGAGGGCGGGCCACTTCTAGTGGACCCGACCCTACCCCGGTACCATAGCAAGGAGGTCGACGGCTATCGAACCCATGTCGGCCACGTGGACCGGCCCGCCACCATGTGGCGACTCCAAAATGAAAATCCATCACATTTAAAAATCACCTATATATATCGTATGGTTGTTGAACAAGCGATGCTGGGAGGTATGGTGGGTGAGCTGCCCGATGCAAGCCCGACTCACCACATTTAAAAATATTTTGTTTAATGTTAAAATAATGTGCCATTTTTGGAGGGGGGTGGGGTTTGACCACCCGAGCCCCTCCTCACCATTTTGGGTTGTTGCCAACTACGCCAGCAGAGGTGCCTTGTGCACTCCGCCGCCCCAGGGGTACAAGAACATTAGTTTGCATAATGTGCCGAGGCCAAGGGAGGATCAGGAGCATGCATGAACTTCGAGACAATGATTTTTATTGTAGGCAGGTGCAGAACCATGAGCCAAGAGTACAAGGGGGTGGAACCATGATCTAAGCCATTTTCCATAGGAGTCAAATTTTCACTTTGTCAGAATCAAGAAAATTTTATATGGATTTTTCACCTCTCGGCGCCACGAATCCAACGGTGTTGTCCCTTTCTTCATCAGAGGTCTCCAATTTTTGGGCAATTTTAGTTATGGAGGCATAAGGGTGTAATTATGCATTTAATTCTTGTATTTTCATTTTTTTTTCCACTTAATGAAAGAGGACCTCCCCACTAATTGAGCAGTGCCCGGATATGTAGTCCCAACTGGACGAACTCTTATATCAATTTTGTGTCTTCTTGCATGATGTTAATTGCTTCTCTCTTCTTATGTTTATGCCTTTAAAGTTTCTTGTTTAAGCTCCAGATTTTTATATGCAATTATTTAACACATCTCAAGAAAAATATTTTGGATCAAGTGGTATCAGAGTAGGTGTTTGCAGATGTGAATTGCATGTTTGTATGCTAACTAGAAACATGATACGAAGAGGTGAAGGGGCACTAAAGTCTTTTGATCCCGAAGCGGGACGTGCACATCGAAGAAGAAACATGCATGATGATGTTCGCAATGAGGAGGAGCTAAACTTCCACAAGACCTTCTACACCATGGAAGATTGGGTCGAGAAGTTTTTCTCTATACTTGAGAGACTAGAGAAAGTAGGGGAGAATGCTTCAGAAGGACAAGGATCAGTGCATGGAGATAATGGAGGGGATACACGTCCTTCTCCTCCAGCGAGTGAAAGTTCTTCCTCCTCTTCTCACCATCATCATAGGAATTCAGGAAATTCATCTAAGAAACCCTTCTTTAAATTAGATTTTAAATTTTATCTTCCCACGTATCATGGTGAAAGCAATGTAGAAAATCTTAAAAAATGGGTTAGGCAAATTGAAGTCTACTACAGGATTTAGCAGATCGAGGAGGACGAGGAAAAGATCCAGTTGGCCTCTCTTCGGCTGAACAACACCTCTCTTGTCTGGTGGGAGAGAAAATTGCAAGGCAGCCAAAATGTGGGTAACCTTCTCTCCTCATGGTCAAATTTTTTTTCTGCATTGAGAAACCAATTTTACCCTTTGGGTTATAAGAAAAAGGCATTAATGGAATGGAAAAACCTAAGGCAAAGAAGAGGTAAAAATTTACAAGACTTCACTGAATAATTTAGAAAACAAGCATTGAATTTGGGAATTCCATTAGATTCACCAAATATTGTAACCAAGTATATTGGTTCTTTTGATAATTACATAAGACATTCTTGTTGTTTGAGCCTCCTACCATCAATGAGGCTAGTGTGAAGGCCATGCACGTAGAAATTAGGGGAACACATGAACAAAGTTACCACCCAAAAAGGACTGCAGCATCCAAAAGAAGGGGAGAAAATCCCTCTTGCACACATTGTGAGAAAGAGGGACATGACGAAGAAATTTGCTGGAAGTTGCACCCTGAGTTGAGACCTGAGAGGAATGACAAAAAGGGGAAGCATAATACTGCCACCACCATAGAGAAAAACTAACATTTTGAATCTGAGGAAGATGAAAAGGTCACAGCTGTAGGATTTTCACGAGGTAGACCAATTGACCTGGGGTTTGATTCCGACGATGAAATGAAGCTTGCAGCGTTTGGGATCGCAGCAGAAGGACCAATAGAGTTGGGTTCTGATTTGGGCGATGAAAAAAAAATTTCAACAAATATTGTACCAAATATGGAAAGGACACTTATTGCAGTAGAGTTCAAGAACTTGAAGAGATTAACCAAAGCATCCAAGCAAAGAATACTGAGCTAAGAGGGCTCCTACAGGAAGCAAAGGAAGAAAAAAAAAGGTTACTATGCCAGTGACAAGATATAACCAACTCGAGGTAAAAAGTAACCCTTCAATTTCATGCACTTTTCATGATGATGAATATGCTGCTTTTGGAAAACATACCACAGGGATCAGATCCAAGCTGCTGAAGAAGATGGGGTATCAGGGAAAATGCCTTGGCATCAATGGCCAAGGAATCGTAAACGCCATCGAAGTTGAGGAATTTTCGCATCATGAAAGACTTAGATACACTAGAAAGGAAATGGGAGGAAGTTCCAATATATCTATTGCCCAGCCAACAACAGACGATGAAATCTCTTCCTCATAGTCCAGCGATAGTGACGGTTCCATGAACACTTATCGGAGGAACACCAGGGTAAAGCGCCCCAAGGTGACCCGAAAAGTTTTGAGGAAAAAGAATCGTTGTAGTTGTTGCAACGAAGTGGGACACCAACAAGCCATGTGTCTGATGATCCATGCTCTGGAAGCATCGAGAAAGGAGCTGAAAGGTGAACTTGTTCAACAAATGAGTTCACCACATTCATGGTGGTCTGCTTTATTAAGTTAGTTTTTTTAGAGGTAGTAGCTTGTTATGGCCACTGTTGTAAATCACACGTTGCAAGTAATGTAAAGGTGATGGTGTGTTTCCCATCACTTCGAAACACAACGATGATTTTTTGGTCTTTCCTTATGAGTAGTTGATGGATTGATTGTTTTTTATGTAATCCTTGGCCAATGAGTGTGTGTTATAAACTCTTGGCGAGGGGTTGTTGAGTCATGTGTGTTGTGCATGATTGAAAATGATGTACCAGTTTTGCGTGCAAGAGATTGAAAGTGTTATTTTGAGTGTGTTAATTCTTTTGGAGGACAAAAAGCTCTTTAGTGGTGAGGATTGATCCAGGTGGCTCCAAAGACACACAGGACAAAAGGGGGCTTATGGAAGCTCAAAAATCAAAGTGTTTAGATTACTCTCGAACTAGGTTTAGGTTGAAGATCTCGTCGTCTTGATCACAACGGTGCAAACGGTTCGTCAAACTGAGCTGGTATGTGAAATTTAGGATCAGTCAAAGTTTTTGGTTGACTTGGTGACTAGGCAGGCTTAAGGAATGCACAATTTCACTGAAATCCGGCCACCAAATTCTAGCCATCCCTGATCGGATTCCGGGAAAATTTTTGGGATAGTTAAATTTCCCACTAAAGCCTATTTTCAAAATTAAAAAAAAAAACGACTATTGGTTTTTAATAAAACATTTTTTTTTTTTTTTGGGGTGGTGGGCCACCAACCTTGCCACCCCCAGTCAATGTTCCAGTGCACATAACAAAAGAAATTTTTTTATGGTCCGATGGGTCGTGACCCCCGCGGATGCCGCACCCTAACCAATACATGCAATTGGGGAGGGCGGGCCACCTCCGGTGGACCTGGCCCTACCCCCGGTGGACCTGGCCCTACCCCCGGTACCATAGTAAGGAGGCCAGAGGTTATTGAACCTATGCCAGCCGACCCGCCACCATGCGGCGACCCCAAAATGAAAACCCATCACATTTTAAAACCGCATATATATATATATATATATATATATATATATATATATATATATATATATATATATATATATATATATATATATATATGCGGTTTTAAAATGTGATGGGTTTTCATTTTGGGAATAAACACATGATGGTGAGCGCGTAGATTCGACTAACCTCAAGGCTCACTGAACGTATATATATATATATATATATATATATATATATATATATGATAATATATATATATATATATATATATATATTATCATATGGTTTTTGAACAAGTGATGGTGGGAGGTATGGTGGGCAGGCCGCCCATTGTGGGCGCGGCCTGCCACATTTCAAAATATTTTTTTTCATGTTAAAATAATGCACCATTTTTGGAGGGGGGCGGGGTTTGACCACCAGACCCCCTCCCCACCATTTCGGGTTGTTTCCAACTGCACCAACGGAGGTTCCTTGTGCACTCCACCACCCTAGAAGTATAATAACATTAGTTTTCATAGTGTGCCGAGGCCAAGGGCAGAGCGGGAGCACGCACAAAATTTGAGACAATGATTTTTATTGCAGGCAGGTGCAAAACCATGGTCTGATCCATTTTCCAAAGGGGCCATATTTTCACTTTGTCAGAATTAGGAAAATTTTATATGGATTTTGCACCTCTCGGTGCCATGAACGCAACAGTGCTGACCATTTCTTCATGAAAGGTCTCCAATTTTCGGGCAGATTCAGCTTTGGAGGTATAAGGGTGTAATTATGCATTTAATTCTTGTACTTTCATTTTTTTGCCACTTAATTAAAGAGGGCCTCCCCACTAATTGAGCAGGGCCCGGAGACGTAGTCCCTCTTAGACGAACTCCAATATCAATTTTGTGTCTTCTTGCATGATGTTAACTGTTTCTTGCTTCTTATGTTTATGCCTTTAAAGTTTCTTGTTTAAGTTGCAAATTTTTACATGTAATTCTTTAACACATCTCAAGAAAAAGATTTTGGATCATCCTATGACCTGTTCAATCATAAGATCAGGTAGGAAAGAGAAAAGGATATAGTTCTAGACATTAGAGAAAGTCCTGGGATGATTGATTTGGTCAGGACCGCTTTCACAACCACGACCAAGGTGAATGTAGGAAGATTGAGCAGGCAGATAGTGGAACTATAGAATAGGCTCCGCATCTATGAACAGAAAGCTACCAAGGCAGAAGAAGAGAAGAAATCTCTAGAGGCATAAAACAAGGCATTACAACTAGCGCCCACTAATGCGAGTGAGCTACTAACCATCATTAAAGATGAAATGGATACTTTGGGGGTAACCATGCTACTGGTTTATGAGGAGATGATGAAGTTGCATTAAGCAGTCACCCCTATAGCCGGAATACAAGCAGACATAAGGAAGAAGTCCACCCAATTGAAATAAGCTTCCACAACATCATCCAACATCCTGGAATGGTGTGAAAAATATCCCAGAGCTCCGGATACCTTGCCTAAAATAGATTGGATCACCGTGCAAAATGATAAAGTGAAATTGCACATGAGAAGACAATCCTTGGAAAAGCTAGCCAAGGACGTGGAAAAATTCATGACCACATATGACTACCTCCTTAACATGATAGATTTGATGGCTGAGGTCCATCACATACCCTCCATCGGGATGTTAACAAATTAAAAGAGTCGGGAATAAGTATTGCAGGAGATCTAGACATTTCTCGACCCAATCAGGAGAGCCTCTACCTCGGATGACTTGCGAATGACCAAGGAGAGTGTCACACAGTACGTAGTGGATTTTGTCAGGATATATACGAAGCTGGCCACCTTATCCAACCAGATCCACACCAAAATGGGCACGTTGGTTCCGGGCACCATAGAATGCTTGCACAGACACTCGGAAGACATGCCTCATCTAACCCCGATAGCTTCTAATTATAAGGCATGACATACCTACCTCAAAGAGAAGCTACAGATGGATACCACAGCCTTATCAATCACCCGGTCCTTATCAAGAGACTGATACACAAGAGAAGTCGTCTTTTGTACTACATGAAAACCTAGGAGAAGCTGACTTAAATTTCAAGAGAAGCATAAAATATCCCATGGGTTGCGATCTTCCTCGGGTCGAAACTCCCTGGGGTCGCAATATTCCTCAGGTCACAACTCCCCAAGGTCAAAATATCCCTTAGGTCATAACTCCTCGGGATCGCGATCTTCGCAAAGTCACAACTTCCCCTAAGTCGCAGCTTCCCCTCAGTCGCAAGTAAGCCAAAGAGTTGGAAAGATCATAGGTCACAGGTAACCCAAGAATCATCTTGGCCTATATGTAATTCTAATTGGGATTTTGTAAAGGACTTTTGGTTTTGGAATTTTTAGAGAGACACATTGTTGCTTATTGGATGTATGCCTTTTGATGAATACAAAGAAGTGTTATTGAATCTCACTTTTGAATCTGAAAAATGTCCCTTGTGTGGTTATGCTATGAATATAGTCTCTTCAAATGAATGAATTCTTCTTCAAGTATTGGTGCACCGTTCTACTCATGTATTCTCTTATCTTATGAGCTTCCTTAAAACACATGGATGGTATATTATGCTTTAATGTTAAAGATATGTTGATGAATTTTCTTTCTCGGTATTTTCTTCAAATATTTATTGGAATATGCATGGGTTATAAATGAAATGCTTAGGCATCACGGAATATTTATATTGTTATAAGTATGAGCTTGGTAAAGTTTTTCGTAAGTTTCATGCCTTAAATCTTGCTTTTATTTTCATGGTATTGCGTGTCACAAGGCACTTGTCAATCACTGACTTGTGTTCATTCAACATTCATGCATTCTCCTTTTCAGTGAGTCCCCTCCCTATTTGAAAACCATCTTCACAACCTTAATGGAAATCAGGCCTACATACCAGATGGGATCCCTAAACCAAATTATGTAGAGTCTAATTGGGATTCTACACTAGGGATATCCCCTTACTGTCGGCGATACATTTTTTACCGTCAAAAGATTTGGCGCTAAAAAGAGGGTCGAATGGCAGGTACTGACACACACCCTCACCCATAAATCTCCCATCAAGCTAGTAATTCTCCTCTGCAAACCCCCCCAGCATCCCTTCACAAGTACATCTTCCTGAGATCTTGGGTTTGGAGAGTCCGAACCTCCCCCCCCCCCTTGAGGATACTCCTCCCAAGGAAGATCCCCCTTTCTATGAAGTCACGACCTACCAATTAGGAGACTTACATCCAATCACCCATCAGTTCATTAGGGGTCTCTAAAGCCTCCCCGCCACAAGCTCGCTATCTCACCTGCACACCTAGGAGCCACCGCACACCCGTTAGGGTGTCCTGGTAAATTTGGTACCCCAAACTATAAGTCTAATGCTTGAAGACTACGCAGATGTAGTCAAGAAACTCTCGGTTGAATGTCTCGAGAGTCCTACCACCACTAAAAGGGAAGGCCCAAGAACCACTGCTACTAGGGTCCCCAACCCTATCTTAAACAATGTTCCCTTGAATAACCAACCATAGTCGGAAGACATCCAGACAATTGAACCCCCACCGGGAAGGGGCCATGGTGAGGGTTGGGAAAACAAAATTCAAGAGAATGGTCGAAATACGAATCAAGCCCACCACATCAACCAACCCCAGAATCAAGGAGCATTTCGTTTCTTAGGAATTTTGGTGGTTTCAGAAATTTTGGGAACTATAGGGATATTGAAAATATAAGGGTTCGCAAGATGATGGTGACGCTTCCATGTCAGGCATCGGAAGTGAGTTTGAAGGGGAAGCCAAACCTCTAGTGATTTGACCCTTACCCAGAGCTAACCGAGTGCATCCATTAGCTTGGATGGCCCTATCCCCTCTGGGCATCTGAGGCCCCCTCCACGACATGCCTTGAAACCCCAAGAAGCACTTGCCCAAGTTCAACGCTAAAAGAGGGACATTAGTTGAAGACCATATCAGTAACTTCTACCTTTCCCTAGATATGATGAGGGTACAATGTGATGATGTAACATGCAGGTTGTTTCCCCACACCTTGTAAAACAAAGCTGCTACCTGGTACTGCTCTTTACCCGTGGCTTCTATCCGGATGTGGGAAGAATTCTAGCGGACCTTTCTCGAAAAATTATTGGAGGATAAAAAATCCCTTATGCTCGTCATGGAGTTGATCACGTTGAAATGCAAAAATAAGGAAAATATTAAATGCTTCAATCAAAGATTCGCTACTATCCTGAATAAGTTTCCCCATAACATGTTCCTCTATGATTCCATCACTGTAGATTATTACATGAGGGCTCTTCTGCTAGATATCATTGTGTTCATTAAATGAGAAGCCAAGGTAACCCTAGCTGAAAATTTCATGGAAGCCCTTGCCATCGAGAAAGATATGCTCTCCATAAGGGTCCTCAATCATGATAATCGTAATGACCCCAAGTTCGGAAAAAAGAAGTCACAACCTTCAACCAATAAGCCAGGGGACAAAGATAAGGACCCCGTCAACTTGGAAAGAATTTCCACGTCCCTGAAAATTCTAACGAATTAGGTCTCATATCTGAAAAGGAAGACAAGTGATGCATCCTCAAGTAGTAAAACTCCCAAATATTTTTTCATGAAAAACAACACTACCCCAATCCGACCCCTCCGAACACCAACACAAATTTCAACGTCAAAGAAGTCGGTAAGGATAATTTATGTTATTTTCACTAGGCCTCCCATTTAGAGAAGACCTGTCCCCAATGGATAAATAACATGACCACTATAGTGAACCAATTCCTGGAAGACCAGGCTATAGGGGACCTCGAAGGAGAAGTCAACTTGCTTGAGGAGGAAGTGTTCCCTCCCAATGAAAATGAAGGGCCAATTGTTTTGGCCTTCAAATTCATTTGCGGGGAAGAAGTCCAATCCTTCACAGAGGTCAATGTGAGTGAAAATGCCCAACCCAAACCTCGAAATACATACAACCTCAGAAGCAAAGGCCTAGTCACCGACCCCACCCTCAAGTAGAAGAAGAAATATTCCTAAGGAGGATACTACCTCCTAACACTTCGAGCCAAACCGCGACCCCAACTCCTGGGAAAACCAACCATGCTAACTCCAGGAATGCATTGAAGGTCGCGCAGTCCCCCACTTCACCTCAAACAACCTTAGAAAGCCTCATCCATTCAGATGTCGGGTATAACATCGTAGAATACATGAAGAAAACATGTGCCAATATTTCACTTTACAAGCTCGCCAAGATAGCCAACCATCGCGAAATGATTCTCAAAGCTTTTTCCAAAATGTCTTCGACAGGTAAAGCCTCCCCTTCGTAGAAGACAATATTTTCCATGCCACCTCAATCCGCAGTCAACCTATAGTCCATAGGCAATGCTGTCAAAGCTAACTCTAGGAGGTCCACACCCCCATTTCTCTTATCATTTGAAATTTTCAATTTCAATGGTCGTAACTACCCTGTTTACTCAGGAGCGCCAACCAACAGTATGCCCCTATATGTGTGCAAGAATTTGAATATCCAGCCAGAGAAAAATGACGTTGGGATCATCCAATTAGACCAATCCCAGGTTCACGCCATGGGTGAATAAAATAATGTATTAACCGACTATCCTCAGATTCTAGAGTACACTAGTGCATTGACATCGTCGTAGTTGATATTTCGGTAGCATATGGCCTATTACTAAGCCAAGAATGGTCAAGAAAGCTTCAAGGTTATTTTGCCATCGACTGGTCCCACCTGTGGCTCCCATATAGAGGACACCATCATGGGACCTTGAAGCAATCAACGAGCCTATTAAATTTTCTCAGGAAGAGTTGTGGATGTGTTTCTTAGAGGTCAATTTCTAGTGATATCAGTCCATCCCATTGCCCATCTCCCCAGATGCTCAGCTAGAGCTGCTTCCCTGTTCCCCAGATAAAACTATCATCCAAGAGGCCTCAAATGTAAACTTGTGTGTTTTGGAAAATGCCCAGATTGAGGTGTGGACCTTGTACTATGATGGTTCCAAGACCCAGGACAGGGCTGGCGCCGGATGTATCCTGATAGACACCCATAAGAATAAGTTTCTGATTTCTTCTAGGTTAGAGTTCTAGTGTACCAACAATAGCGCTGAATATTAAGCGCTAATCCTCGGGCTCAAGAAATTTATTGATCTCAAAGTTGGATGCCTGAAGGTAATCGATGACTCTGAAATCATCACCAGACAGGTACACAATACCATCCATTGTTTGTCGATGCATTTGAAATGATATCAAAAAGAGGTATGGAGTTTGATTTCTGCTTTTGATGCTTTTGATATTAAGTCAATTCCTAGGATGAATAATGTCATGGTTGATACTCTAGCCAACGTTGTTGCTAGATTTACCCCGTTAAGGGACAATTTTTTCTATTGAAAATGTATATAAAACCGCAGTGCCGAATAACGTAACTAATCTGCCTGTTTTCAACGATGATCAGCAGGTACTAGATTACATGTTGAAAACTGATGTGTTCAAAGACACCAGCATCTAGGAAGACAAACACGAGTTGTCTTTGCAGAAGGAAGTTGATGAATGTAATGGTAACCTCGTTCCAAAAGGGGTCGTCTCGCTCAAGAAATTTTTTGACTTGCAAAGCCGATTCCGAGGGCCACCTAATAATAAAGTGAAAATTTCCACCTTATCACACGAGTAGATTAACCCCGGGATAGATGTCGACACGAAATTCATCGATCTAGGTAGCAAGATATGGGTGACCGAAGGGGAAATTTGATGGCTTATCTCCAGGAGTACAACTTAGAATTCAAGCCCACGAATATAGTTAAAGGCCACGGGTTATGTAAGTTGGTCGCTGAAGCGGTTGGTTCATATAACTACGATGGGGAAAGTTGGGAACATGAAATCGAAATGTACCAAGCAGAGCACGTATACACGTCTGAATCACCATATTGGTACTCAAACCTCACGCAATACCTCGGTCAAGGAACCATGGATCTGACTTTGATAGCCAGAAAAAAACATGCCATCAGGCTTAATTCTATGTCCTACCAATTACTACAAGGCATATTATTCCACAAACACCACAACGGTGTCCTGTCACGATGTTTGGAGTTTGACGATGCACAACAGGTCTTGAAAGAACTATACGATGGACTGGTCGAAGCGCATTACATGGGTGATATCACAACAGATAAGTTCATGAGAGCCAGTTTCTATTGACCTACAATGTTCAAGGATGCTCATGCTTGTTTTGCAAATGCACCGCGTGTTAGAAATGTGCCAGCAGGGAAGCCTGGGCGGTCGCCCCGCTGCAGTCTATTGCAGTGGAAGAACCATTTTAGTAATGAGGTCTAGAAGTCATCAGAGAGTTTCTATCGCATTCCTGTAAACAACATCGACATATCCTCATGGCTACTGATTATTTCACGAGGTGATTTGAAGTTGTGCCACTACATCAAATCAACGACCAAGAGGTAATATATTTCATTAATTTTCACATCGTTACCAGGTTTGGTGTTCCAACCTCCCTTGTATTTGATAATTCTACTTATTTGTCATCGCTTAGGTTATATGATTTTTCTCTTGAGAATGATACTATTTTGAAACATTCTGCTAACTATTACCCTCAAGGAAATGGGTTGGCCGAGTCGACCAACAAAAACCTAATCCGCATTATCAAGCTAACTTTTCTCTCCCAGCAGCGGAACTGGCACAACACTCTTAATAACTCCCTATGGGTGGATTGAATCACTCCCAAACCCTCTCTGGGAACCTCTCCCTTCTTCTTAGTCTCTGGGAAGGAATCCATTCTGCCTCATAATCTCTTACTGCCTTCCCTTCGATTGTCATAGGAATCACGTGGCACCCTTTGCCCTATAATACATGCCCGTATTGATACTTTAATTAAGTTGGAAGAGGAGAGACAAAAAGCCAAAGAGAATTTTTCCATTCACCAAAGCCGAATCAAGGGGTGGTTTGACAAATCAGTGACCTAGTGCTCAAGAGGGACAAGGCCAATGAGGACAAGGGAAATCACACTAAATTTCAAGCCCTGTGGATAGGCCCATTCGAAATTTGGGAAAATATTGGCCAACACACGTACATATTACAGACCCTGGAGGGGAAGATTGAAACCCTTCTAGTGAATGGCCATGACCTCAAGTACTACTTCACCTAGAAGTCCCAAGAATGATTACAACCTTGTAGCATAGTTGTTTTGTTTTCTTTCACCTATATTTTTCATTTTCTTTTCCTTCCGCATGTTTTTTTTACCTTTCATGTTTTATTTGTTTTTTTTTCCCACTTTTCAGTAAAAGATTCATCCTAGGTAGGCTTTTCGAAATATCTTTCAAATGTACAAGACCCTAAATTTTGATGCAGTTGTTACAAAACCAAAAGAACTACACATGGAGTTGCGATTGCACTTTATCTGTCTTAATCCCTATCCCAGGTGAACGTTTGAATTCCAGAATTGTGGAGAAATCGGCTAAATCAAGACATCTTGGTGTGAGCGGCCAACCCCGAATGCTCATTCGATTTTGCATTAAGATATACAGATTATATGGGAAACTTGAAAAAGGGTAATGAACTAATCTCGACAAGAAAAACACCTATTTTGGAAATAATAAAGCCTCTCAATAAAAGCCAGAAACAACCTCTCTTGCAAATAAAATAAGTTGGGATCCCTCATCCAGCCAGGAAAATAATCGCTATAATGAATAAGTTCCTTGAGAACATACAAATAAGTGCTATAAGCACATTAAATAAATAAGGGTAAATGATTGAGAAGGGCTTCCTATGCAGAGAGGTGATGCAATGAATTCGTCGCGGTACTATCCAGGCTCGCTCACAGTGGAGCAACATTGTGATTTCTAGGTAGTGACTGTGCCGAGGTACTATTCAAGCTTGTTGGCAGCATAGCAACACTAGAGACATATAAGCTATACCAAAATCTACAAATCTCACGTTATTACTCAGACCCCTATGTCGAGTTTCCAAAGTATGAAGCATCGATTTTTAGAAAACCGAGTCGGATTAACCAAGGCCAACTGTTCCACAAAGGTGAAAGGATAACGCATGTGGGACCCACAAGGCGGAAGTAAGAATCACCCATGCCCTCCCGCCATCCAAGGTAAAGTGAAAGCAGAGTTTCTCAGGTTCTACCAGTGAATCACCAATTGTTGTATCTGCTACAACTAACTTCCAAAATTTGGCACCAATCCAAAATTTCAGAACCCCTCACATTCTGATGAGTTCCATGACATGATAGGTTATCCTTTGGCAACACTTATTGGGCATGAGGAATTCCCCTCGCCTATGATATTTCAAATCTAAAGCTGGTAGTGTCATGACTAATGGTATGTTTTGGTCCCTTTTGCCTAAGTGTAGTCGCATAGGTCGTATATCCCTTGATCTTGATTGTACGCGGCTTCGCGACCCAGCGACTCGGAAAGATTTCTTAGGTCGCAAGGTCACTAACCCTTCAAATTTTTCTACTCTGCGAATAATGCAACTTTGTGACCCAGTGACCTGAAAGAGGTCATGAGGTAACAAGGTCACATAAATCACTAATCCTTCAAAGTTTCCTACTCCGCGACTAACGCGAATTTGCAACCCAATGACCCGAAAGAGGTTGTGAGGTCGCAAGGTCACATAGGTCGTGCCCTCCTTCAAAAAACCACATGTGCGACCACTGTGACCTAGCGAGCCATTGACCTCCTTTTGAGTTGTCGAGTCGCATGAGTCACACCAGTCGCACGAGTGGAACCTACCACAAGTTGCGACCTCGCGACCTAGCGACCCCGCAACCACATTTATTGCCTGCACGTGTGACCTCTTATATATAGAAGGGTCATGCTAGTCACATTAGATCTATTTGATGGAGCGTTTGAGGTTGTTTGACTACCTAATCTAAGAGCGGTTTTATCCAGGTAAGTCGCCCTAACTTCCAGTAATTTTCTTTTCACTGCCATGTGTGCTCACCTGCCCCTGACTCTCCCTAACTTTAGCTAGGAAAATTCTTATTTACCTCAAGACTCCGTTTTTTTTTTAGCCATGAGTCGTGTTATCTCCCTTTTTCTCCATGCTTCCATCAGACATCTTTCTCTTGCCCAATTGAGCCCAAACCTCTCTGGTTCAACCCCTTCTCCTCTTTGCCACTCTTCCCCAAGTCTAGGGCTACATCTAGCCTGGTATTTTTCTTTCTTTTTCTTTGCCTTTCACGCCCCTCGCACAGGTCACACTAGGAAGATTATGTAAAAGGTGTCCTAGCACGACCGCGCAACCTCGTGACCTAGTCGCAAAGTCGCAAAATTTCAATTTTCAACCTCTATGACCAACCACTTAGGTCACACAAGTTGTAGTTACCTACATTATCCTCTATGTGACCATTCTGGTTTGCGACTCGACTGCCCATACCTGCTTGGGAATTGATTTTCTTGGACTAATTTCTTTCACTATCACATTATTACATCCATGCCATCAATGTTATCGTGGGACTGTTTCTTGAACATGCTAGGTGGCATAAACGTTGAGCTCGATTTCATTTCAATATATTCTCTTTCTGGCGATATGGCGCCTCCGACAGTAAAAATACGACAAAAGAGTTTGAAGGTTAGTGTGCAGGAAAGCTACCTAACCCCCCCGCCAACACCTGTCTATAGGGACACGGCTTGTGTTTTCAGCAGAAATTCCAAAATGACATGTTATGACGTTTACGCTGAATTCTCAAATTTTGACATCCCGGAAGAACATGAATACTTCCAAGTGTAAATAAATGTTACGAGGTTGAAGTTGCATCACATCGTAGCACACCCTCTCGTCTTCCCATGCACGGAAGTCATTGATTGGATCTTGCAAAAGAAAGTTTCTGTTGTGTGGGTCATAAGAGATAACTCTGGGAAACCATTCTCCAATATCTTCCCCAAGGACACTGAAGTATACAATGGGTTACCAAAGAAGGAGGAATCTTTAAACACACAATGGTTAACAATGCATGATATCTCGGTCCAGGACACGGTAAGGGGCTAGTGGCAAGACCCCTCTAAGTTCAAAGGGAAGAAAGATCAAGAGTACAAAACATAGGCACTCTTAAAGGTCTATCACCTCATAGTGACCATGATGGGTCGATCGTACGGAAGGTCAGACGCTAGTACTTTTGAATGGAACATGGGCTCCCCTAATGTATGTAGTTGCCATCTTCGGTACAATATTCAATTCGGCTCACTTGCTTATAGCAACATTGAGGGTAATCATAAGCAAGACATAGGTCCCGAAAGAAAGACCAACATCTAAGTTTTATATGGAATCATACTTATTGGATGTAGTTTGTGCGAGATGTCACTTTGACCGATGGCCCCACAAATGGAACCCACTGACTGGGGACTCTAGTCATAGGGAACTACAGATCTTCTGGGACTCAAAGTACAAAAAAGACCTTGATATCATATCATAGACATTCATCACCTCACTATACCTGCTACTATACATGGAATATTTTCCCTGCATGTTGAGGAGAGCCATGGAAACAATAATCAAGGTAGCACACTGGTTTCTGATCAAGGAAGGCATGTACATCAGGGTCTTTGGCTCACTCAAACCCCCACACACATTGGCGAGGTTTGTCACCAATAAGTTTCTATTGCAAGAGGTTTGCTACCAAATGACCGACGAATTCTAAAAAACCTTGAGCAAAGGGAAGAAGAAGCCTTGGCCAACCCTCCCTCTTACTATTGGAGCTTACATGGTCAAAAAATTTAGAGAAGTGGAGGTAGAAGACGAACAGATGAAAGGATTATGGTTTTTACCTCTGCACTATCGATCCTACAACCCTAAAATGGTCATGCTAGCTCATTGTAAGAAATCCATTTTTAACTGGTCTTATCAACACACACACACAACCCCTGAAGATGAAATAAGAAACTAGTACAACACAAAGAGGAAGCTAGGACTGTGAGAAGATTCTGAAGGGGAAGAGTAGAAGGGTGAACATTCCTAAGAGAACATGAGTTTGTAGGAGAGGTGTGTGGCCATGAAAAGAAGGGTGTAGACAGGAGGATCCTCTCCCAATTCGAAGAAACCCAAGCACAGGACAGTCAAAGAGTCTCCAACTATCCAAGAATAAGAGCAACGAAGAAAGAAATGAGAGGAGGAATGAGTGAAGAAACAAGATGAAGAAATGAAAATAAAGGAAGAAGAAGAAGCACACACAAGGCAAAAAGAAGAAGAGTAGAAGAGGGTCGAGGAGTAGAGAATAAAAGAAGAGACAAGAGCAAGCTATAGAAGAGGAGCCTAGAAATCAAGAAGAGCAAGAAAAGAAGAGGGAAGAAATGGAAAGGAAGGAGAAATAAGAGGAAGCCACTAGGTAACAATAAGGAAAAAACATAGAAGCCGAAGGGATCAGGACACAACAACTCCATCTCGGTGAACAAACAGACTTACCTCCGCTGGAAGTTCCCCCGACCACTCCTATCACTGGCGGTCATCTACTCCACTCAGAGTTAGGCCTTTCAGAGAATCAGCAAGATGAGGTACTGGACTTAAGACGGTTATCCTATGACCATTTCAATCATAAGATCACGCAGGAAAGAAGAAAATGTCTTTCCAGGAATCTCGCTGAACCTCTAGCATTAACTACAGAAATTGATATAGTTCTAGACACCAGATAAAATCTTGGGATGATTTCTTCGGCCAAGACTGCCTTCACAGCCATAACTGAGGTGAACCTAAGAAGATTGAGTAGGTAGATAGTGGAACTATAGAATAGGCTCTGCATGGTTGAACAGAAAGCTACCAAGGGAGAAGAAGAGAAGAAAACTCTAGAGGCAAAAACAAGGCACTACGACTAGCCCCCGCTAATGCGAGTGAGATACAGACCATCATTAAAGATGAAATGGATACTTTAGGGGGAACCATGATGCTGGTTTATGAGGAGCTGATGAAGCTATGTCAAGCGATCACCCCTATAGTCAGAATACAAGCACATATAAGGAATGAGTCCACCCAATTGAAATAAGCTTCCAAAACATTAGACAACATCCTAGAATGGTGTGAAAAATATCCTGAGGCTCTAGATACCTTGCCTAAAAGATATTGGATCACCATTAAAATGATAAAGTGCAGCTGCACATGAAGAGACAATCCTGGGACAAGCTAGCCAAGGACGTGGACAAAGTCATGACCACATATGACCACCTCCTTAGCGAGATCGATTCGATGGAAAATGTCCATCACATACCCTCCATTAGGATGTTAACAGATCAATAGAGTCGGGAAGAAGTATTTCGGGAAATCTAGACATTTCTCGATCCAATCAGGAGAGCCTCTAGCTCAGATGACCTGCGGGTGACCAAGGAGAGCGTCAGATAGTATGAAGTGGAGCCTGTCAGGATATATATGAAGTTGGCCACCTTATCCAACTAGATCCATGCCAAAAGGGTCACGTTGGTTCCGGATGCCCTGGAATGCCTGCACATACACTCGGAATACATGCCTCAGCTAACCTTGATAACTTCTGATTACAAGGCGTGGCAGACCTACCCCAAGGAGTAGCTACAAATTGATACCCCAGCCTTATCAATCACCCGATCCTTAGCAAGAGACTGATATGCAAGAGAAGTCGTCTTTTGTACTGCATGACAACCTAGGAGAAGCTGACTGAAATTTCAAGATAAGCAGAAAAGATCCCATGGGTAGTAATCTTCCTTAGGTCGCAAATCCCCGGGGTCGCAATCTCCCTCAGGTCGCAACTCCCCGAGGTCACAATATTCTCAAAGTCGCAACTTCACCTAAGTCACAACTTCCCCTCAGTCATAAGTAAGCCCAAGAGTTGGGAAGACCAAAGGTCACAGGAAACCCAAGAGTCATCTCGGCCTATATCTACTTCTACTGGTGATTTAGTAAATGAATTTTGGTTGTGGACTTTTGAGAGAGACACATTGTTGCTTATTGAATGTATGCCTTTTGATGAATACAAAGAAGTGCTATTGGATCTCAATTTTGAATCTGACGGATGTCCCTTGTGTGGTTATGCTATGAGTATGGTCTCTTCAAATTAATGAATGCTTCTTCAAGTATTGGTGCACCTTTCTACTCATCTATTCTCTTGTGTTATGAGCTTCCTTGCAACACATGGATGGTATATGATTCTTTAAATTTAAAGATATGTTGATGAATTTGCTTTTTCGATATTTGCTTCAAATATTTATTGGAATATGCATGGGTTATAAATGAAATGCTTATCCATCGCAAACTATTTCTTGTTTGTTAAGTGAATATTTTTATAAGTATGATCTTGGTAAAGTTTTGCTAAAAATTATTTTCGTAAGTTTCATGCTTTAAATCCCAGTTCGTTATTCATGGTATTGTGTGTCATAGGGAATTCGTCAATCATTGACTTGCGTTCATTCGAAATCTGTGAATTCTCATTTTCAATGAGTCCCTCCTTGTCTGAAAACCATCTTCACTAACTTAGTGGAAATCGGTCCTACATACCGGATGGGATCCCTAAACCAAACGATGTAGAGTCTAATTGGGATTCTTCACCGGGGAAATCCCCTTACTTTTGGCGATACATTTTCAACTGTCAATAGAACCATACAACCTCTTCGAATTACATCTTTCAAAAATACCTAATGAACCATCAAGGCTCTTTGTAAGAACAACTCTTATTCTTTGAAGAAAGGGGTGACCATCAATCCTAATCAAAAGAGTATTTATGAAAAGGCCTTGTTGAACCTTTAGGCCTCTTCAACAAAAACATCTTTCAAAAGGCCCTAATAGACCATTGACCCTCTTTGAAAGAACATATTTTGAGGGGCCCCTATGAACCATTGATCCTCTTCAAAACATCACAACCAAAATTTCATTGTCCTTAATAAGCCATTAATTTTATTTGAAAGTTCAACATTCAATGCACCTAATCTGCCTATTATAACTAGAAATGACACTTAATTTTTTTTAAAAATTTCTATATTTCACATTTTTAATATATAAAATCTCTAACTACTACATTAATTTATAATCTGCTTAGAATTAATGCTATAATCAATTTTACCTCAATTACCAATATCATTATTTATACTCTTTAAACACATTTATTGCTGACTTATTTATTCCACTCTAGAACCTTCTTACTTTATACCCTACATAAACCATCATACTACACTCTAAAACCTCCTTACTTTACACCCTACCTAAGGCATCATACTTTATCATACTTTACCTTTTGATATAATGTTATCAATACTAATTCAAGCATTCACTAGGCTCAAATTTCCTACTTTAAAACTTTAGAAAAAATAATATATAAAATAAATTTATTATTAAAAATATTATATTAATTAATAATCATATCATATACTAATGTATTTATTTAAAAAACAAAAATGCATATAATAATAATATACTCTATTAAAAAAGTTTTAATCACTAAATATAAATGTCTATAACAAAATAATTAAATTATATAATAATAACCTTATCATACTAAAGGAAGTCTAAAAACAAGTAAAACCTAAAAATCAATTTTGGACTTAATTCGAAAGAAAGTTACAATTACGATATTGTCACCACGTATGTGCATATTAAAATTAATGTTATGTGGCAGTGAGAGTCGGTCATTGATAAGTCGTTGCTTGACACTATCAAGGGTTTTATTTTATTGAAAGATGGTGAGTCGAGTAAGTGAAGTTTGGTTGGTAACTAAATTGTTTATTATATCTATATTGTTAAATTCCAATTAATATAGACTATATGCCAATTATAAGTTAATTTTTTAAAGTTTAGCAAGTATGTTGTGCACTAAACACACAAGAAAAATCTAACATAAGGAATGGCACCTTATGGAAAAGAGACTGATTGATGAGGAGATATTATATATATAAAAGGAGATTATATATATATAATATAAGAGGTGAATATACATATTGGTAGCTTTTACAAATTAAAATGGTCAGGTTCTTTCTTTTATTTTAATACAATAATGGTAGTCATTACAATCATATATTTTGGTTATTGTTATTTTCCAACATTCACTTTCATATTACAATGGTATGTGAAAAAAAAAATTATATTTAAAAAATTTAAGTATATATATTTCCGGTATATGGGGCATAAAGAAAACAATGATAAGGTGGTCTATTAAGGCACTTCATGATGTAAAGGTCATTGGTTCGAGATTTCGTGGGAAAAAATCTAGCCATGTTAAGGGTTGGTGTGGTCTAGGATGAGTGTGATCCAAAGGTGATTTTGACGACTTAGATGCCCCTAGGTCCTTGCTACTCAAGCCATAGGTTAGGCATCTCAATCATCTTAGGACTCACATAACCTAGCAAACAAAAAACATATACATATTTCTGACTTTGACCACCAACACTAGGACTAAGAATTTCTTCCAACCTATTCGAGCAAAAGAACCTTTGACAAAAATGATATTTCTAACTAAGAAGATATAGATGGACATAAGGAAAAATGAAACTAGTCATTATGAAAGAAAATTATTTTGCAACAGTAAAATATAATTTTAGAGATGGAATTCAATGTTGTTAAACACGCCCAAGGCAAACACACACAAAGGAAAGATAGGCATTCGTTGCATTTCTATTACTCATAGATGTACATTTATATTACATTAATGTGACTCTTGGATTCATCTTCCAAGGTCACTTGGACTCCTTTGTGACTGTTCGCCTTCCACACATACCCATAGATGATTAGGTGTCCAACATTCCCCCCCTTAATCCGAAGGGTTATGTGTGAGTCCAAGAAGAGAGCTGTAATACAAATCTGCAAAGTATGCATGACAACACTTAGGCTGAATCAGCTCTCTGAAATGTTGGCATAAAGAGGTGGTTTAAGGATGACCACCAACACTGGTACGCAATGCTTAATGTAGTTCTCGGAACTCTTCCAAAACTGCAAGAAGCTCAGGGCTTCTGCTAGAGGAAGTGTCCCTCATATTTGAAGAGGGAGACCTTCAACCTAAAAGAAGGGAAGTCTACAACATGTGATGGTTTAAGGATGACCACCAACACTGGAATGCTTGATGCATTTCCCAGAACTCTACCAAGGCTGGCAAGAAGATGAAGTCTTATGCTAGAGGAAGTGCTCTGAATTCTTTGAAGAGGAAAAATATGCATGCTCATGGGCATCTGTGTCTCTGGCTACAACTCTGAATCTGGAATGACGAATTGTGGCTCAGGCTCGCTTGAACTACTGTGTCTCTGGCTACAACTCTGAATATGTAATGAGAGATTGTGGCTCAGGCTCGCTTGATGTGGCTTTGAAGCTTGTAGATGACCACCATTTTCCCCCTTGTCAGGTACAAGGTGAGATGATGGCGAAAACTCAACTGCAATTTTGTTCAATATTCGAGAACAAGTTATGATATGCGACTTAAACATCTTCTTGGCTGTTGATGCCCATTGCCAAGAAGCGATCCATCCAAGATGAATCTTTGTTCTTGCAGGAGGCTTGTTTCTGAAGCATCTGTGTGAAGAATGGGTGTGCCGACCACAGTGCTTGCATGGGTGAATATCGAAGCAATGATATTTCATATGGCCAACTCGATCACAGTGTTGGCATTTTTCAATTCATTGTTGTTGCTTGGAAGAGGAGCAAGATCTGGAACAGCTGAAGGTGAACTGTCATAAAGAAATCCGAAGCTTTGAAATTTGATGGGCTTGGAGTAGTTCGGAATATGAAAGGACACATCCTTGTCATATCCAAGACCAGTTTTGTGCTTGTTGTGGACAAGCTCATCCCAAGGTCTGATGATGGGCTTGGGAAGTGCATGCTGCATTTCTGCATCTTTCTGCACATCTGCTCCTGAAATGGGCACTGAATGTGGACCAACCTCAACTTTATATTCTTGCTGCTGATAGGAGACTGTCTCAGATTTCTGAACATAAACAAGTTCAGAATGATGACTCCTCTGTTGTAATTCTGCTTGCTGAAGCTGAGATTCAAGCTGCAAAAAATAAATCTTCTCTTGTGTGTTTTGCAGATAAGTTTGAATGTTTGAAAGAGAGGCTTTGCTTATTTTGACCATACTAGACTCAGTCATGGAAAGTATGAGAGTATTTAAAAAATTTAATAACTTCGTAATTCTGACCATTTTGTTAACAACTCACACTCAACAAATGGGAAACGTAATAAGAAACTAAATGTGCAATGTTCCTGCAGATCCCCCCCGGAACAATATGCAAATCAACAATAGTTTTCAACAACCAATGGTTGCAATAATGAAAATAGATGCACTGAGATAATTTTTCTTAGTATACTGAAACTAGGGAATATAACAAACTATTCAATCAACCTTCAAACTTCATTCACTACTAAAATTACCACTTATAGGAATTTTCCTCCACCGCGCTTCTGCTCAATTCAATGCACTTATTGGTTATATATACATACAAGGAACAAAAAACCTTCGACATATAATAGAAAACAAGCATATACATTCCACGACTTTCAAAAAGAGTAATGGCATGAATCCCCACTAATAAAGTAGAGGAAAACACTTGCGAACAATCCCCAATAATAATATTGTGAATCTCTGTTATCCTCTTGTTGATCTTCAAAATCAATCTTAATATGATCAACAACTCCAATAATTGCCAAAGTGGCATATGTGTCTTCACGCTCCTATGTCTCAAACCACATTGAAACTCTTCCCCAACAACCTTTTCTTGAGCGAGTGGGATGACCACTTTCCACGCTTCCTTCAATGTTCTTATTAGTTAGCTTCATATCCAACTCATCGCATTGAACAACTTTCCTTAGTTGTTGAGTTCTGAAAATAATTAGTAGCACTGATACTGGTGTTGTGGATTTGGGTAGCGGAGTTATAGCTTTGATGAGAGCCTGATGCCGAGAGAGACTGCGTTGTATGTAGTAGTGTGTACGGAGAGCATAGGGCGAGAAATGGAGGGTCGAAAAGGAGGGAGGTGGCAGCGTGTGAGGGGCAAAGTGAGGTAGCGCCGAGGAGCAGGTGGTAGGGAGCGTGCAGTGGGAAGCCGCAATGTGGAGGGACGGCGTAGTGGGAGTAGGAGGTTACGGTGAGAGGGGTGAGGTGAGGGGGGACGTGAGTAGGTGTGGAGAGATGGGTGAGGCCCGTGAGAGGGGAGGGCTGGGGAGAGTGGGTGGGGAGAGAGGGTGAGGGAGGGCAGAGTGAGGTGAGGAGCGAGGGGGAGCGGGACGAGAGGAGTGGGATCATAGGAGTGCTGATGTGGGATGGAGGGTAGGGCAGACGGGGGAGTTTGCATAGGGAAGAGCCAGTGGCAGGGAAGGCAAGCAGACAAGTTACAATTGCAAGCCAAAAAAAGGTTACTGCAGGGTGAGACGAAAATGTTACTGCTAAGACAACAATTGGGATGTCAAGGACACATCCCAGGTAAAAAGGATCTGCGTGGGAGCCGACAGGTGGGAGATCATGCACATAGGGAGCCAAGGAGCCGAGGAGATGAGTGAGAGGTTGACGGAGGGCCGAGCTGTGATGAGGCCCGCGGAATGTGGAGGAGGCCTGAGTGGAGGTAGGTGTGGGAGATGAAGCAGTGGAGGAGAGATTCACCAAAACAGCATGTAGACATTAACGCTTAGAGTGAACCATAAGTTGCTCCATTGAATGGCTACGCAACATACTCCCACTCCAGGCACAACTTTGGAAGGAAGTATCCAAGTCTTTTTGGTAATATTCACAAACACAAACATCGGCATTGCATAGCCGAGCGAAGACAGAATTAAAAGGCGAGCAACATCAGGGATTCCATAGATAGGAATAACCGAAGGACTGTCTCGTAACTAAGGCACCATCCTATTACGAACCAAAGACAACGTTCAACCTTTGTAGAGCAGGAGTAGAGCAGGAGTTTTATGACGCTCCAATCTAATGCTTCAAGAATCCATGCGAAGTGACAACGAACAGAGGATAATGACATAAAATAGTAGGATTTTGTGGAATGTGTTTTTGGTTTGAAGAATCAAAACAACACCTAGGTGGATCACATATAGCCGACAAGCCAAATAGAGAGATGATAGAATATGAAAATCCCTAGACCTGACCTAAGCTCTGATACCATGTTAAACATGCCCAAGGCAAACACACACAAAGGAAAGATAGGCATTCGTTGCATTTATATTACTCATAGATGTACATTTATATTACATTAATGTGACTCTTAGATTCATCTTCCAAGGTCACTTGGACTCCTTTGTGACTGTTCACCTTCCACACCTACCCATAGAGGATTAGGTGTCCAACATATGTGTTTAGCCTCTTTTTCATCTATGAATTCATAAATATTCATTGTTCTTGGTTGTAATTGCAGTGCTTCTTTGGAGAGAGAGTCTAATTTGGTATTTAATTCTTTGAGGATGTGTATGAAAGATAATCATTCGAAATATGACATAACCTCTCGAATGTCCTGCAGTATATGATATAAGAAAATGTTTTCAACAAAAGTCTTGTTGTTTTCCTAGTTAATAACCATTTTAGAATCCCCCAAAACCTGAAGCTTTGTAATATTTTTTAATGAAACAATGGAGAGGTGTATGCAAGGAAATAAAATATGCCCAATTGTTTGAACCTAGACCCGAAGCATATATAACCTATAAGAAATGTGATGAAGTAAGAAATATGATTACACCCACTTCATACCTAGCAAGATGTCCCTGTGAGGCACTATCAAAATAACCTGATGGAATGGAAACTTTGAGCAGATGCATCATGGTAATTCCATTATTTTCTACCTTCAAATCAATTCAGTATTATTTTCATAATTTAGTGATCAATTATGTTAGGGTACTAGAGTCTAGGAATAAAAGTGTTTTCCTCTGAATATTTCATTTGGGGGTTTGTCTGTCAATTTATCCTATGAGTCACTCTGTGTCATAGTCTAAATTTTTGTCGGCTAAGGTTTTGTAAATATGTGGGTCATGAAAGGGGTATTTTAACCCAAATATTCAAATTGGTGAGAGTCTAAAGGCACGTGGAGGCAAAAAATTTCAAAATTTTCAAGAACCTGTTGATCAGTGGTTGTCATTGATGTCAACCCAAGCAGGACCAGGGGCTACCCTGATCTTGCATGGGAATTTTGACTTCAAAACTTACATTAATGTAATATAAATGTCCTTGGAATCAATTCAAATTGATTTTTTAAACAAGACTTGTGCAATTCGGAAAACAAAATACACACCTTTTTCTTGCTTTTGAGGAGCTCGATATTGAAATTGGATTAACTTTGTGATTGTGGCTCTTAAATATCTGAAATTCAGCATTGAAGTAGCCCTCTGAAGTCTCTTTTGAATGCCACAGGTCTGACCTGATTTGGATTCTCCAAGACAAAGTTATGTCCAATCTCCCACAATGACCTAATTATGGACTGGTTCAGTAGAGCAAACTTGTACGACTTGCCATGTGTCCCTGTTTGGTCCTTCACCTCTAAAATTGATAGCCAAGAAATTGCAGTCAGTTTACTTGTGACCAATTTTTACGGCACTCCAATCCGATGCTCAGAGAGAGAGTTATTAAACTTTTCCCACAATCACCTCTTTAAGATGAAATTTGGGAGCCTGAAAAAGCAATATCTTCCACAGATCATATCTCCCAAAATTTTGCGAACCAAGCTCTGAAATTTTTTGACGAGTTTCCTCAGGATTTCAGCTTCGCACCATAAAAATTTCAGATTCTAAACCTTCGTAGAAACAAATTTATAGCGCAGATGCCACAATGACTTTTTTAGGAGCCTAAAAAAATACCTAACTTCCACAGATCATATCTCCGAAAATATTGTGAACCAAGCTATGAAATTTTTAGAAGATATTCCTTGGGATTTCTGCTTCGTACCCTAAAAATTTCAGCTTCTAAAACTTTGTAGAAAAACATTTATAGCGAAAATTCCACGATGACCTGTTTGGAGCAGCGAAACCCTAGAATCCAAGCCTCTGATACCAAATGTTGTGTAACCACCTCCAAAAATAGACGAAAAGAGATATCAACACCTTATAAATAAGCCACTTCGAGGGGGAAACCTCCAATACATTACATAAATGAAAAATTCTTGGATGATACAATTTACAAAACCTCCTTTCTATATATAGGAGTCCATGTGGCCATAATGTAATCCTAGTGGGCCACAATGTAATCCTAGCCGACCTAACAATAATAATTTAAGGGCACAATAAAAAAAAAATGGGGGTTACAAGGGTACAATAATAACAATAAGGGGGTTACACTAATAACAATAAGGGACTATACTGTTAATATAGGGACCTAACATATAAGTGACATTGTTGGATAATGTTATGGTTGGGCTTCAGGTCATAGTCTGATAGGATGATTGGTCTAGTTCAAGAAAATCATTGTGAATCATATTGTATCATGGATCATTGTCCTTGGTATGGGAATCCACACTCTTGTTTTATTTCTGATCATTATAGGGTGGCATGAAGGTGCTAGGTTGGTGCATGAAGTCACCTATAGGTTGGAGCCTGTGAAAACTTCAAGGTGGTAGGTCGTTCTAGGATGTTGGGGCATCCATTTAGTTGACTATTGAAGAAAATAGGGCGTTGGGGCATCCTTTCAGTGGGAGCTGGAGAAGAATGTTTTTTTAGAATTCTATGAAGGTGTACCTTTCATTTCAGTTGGGGCTAAATATTAAAGAATTTATTAGAAAATCATTCGGTGGTTTTTGACCCGGAGGGGGTTTTCCACCTAAAATTTGTGTGCTTATTGTGTTATATTGTTTATTGTTGTTACTGTATAAATATCAAGAATAATTGAAGATTAACTGATGTTCTGAAAATATTTAAAAGTGCTAATTGATAAGAAATATTGATTCACCCCCCCTCTCAGTGTTTCCAACAACTGGTTTCAGAACTTGGTTCCTTCAATAGTAGTCTAACAACTGGAAGGAGATCATGGAGTATACTAAGAATAGAGTTCCTCTCTTCAATGGAAATAACTACGCACTTTGGAGTGGAAGAATGCAGGTTCATTTGTTGGCGCAAGGATACGAAGTATGGGAAATCGTTGAAAAAGTCTTTATAACGACCCAGGATGAACAAGGTAAGAAAAACATGGTATATGATGCAAAGGCTAAAGATCACATTATCAGTGGGTTTATCAAATATATCTATCTTAAGGTACTGAGTTGAAAAACTACTAAATAAGTATGGTGCAAGCTTGAGAATATATATGCAGGTGAATCAAACGTGAAAGAAGAAAAGCTTTAAATTTACAGGAAAAAATTTGAGCAACTCAAAATGAAGGAAGATGAAAATATTGATGCATACTTACAACATGTTGGTGAAATAACAAATGCATTGGAAGGTTTGGGAGAACCTGTCAACACGAAATTTGTTGTCTAAAAGATCCTTAGAACCTTGTCGACAAAATTCAACCCAAAGGTATCTGTCTTGGAATATAGTTCGAATCTAGCCAATCTCAGCAAAGATGAATTGCATGGAGTACTTACGACATATGAAATGCGGATTGAATAAGAGGACAACACATCTCACCTAGAAACAACATTCACCGCATCCATGAAAACTAGTAAGGAAAAGCATAACCCGAAAGAGAAAACTTGTAGTTGTAAGGAAGAAGAAAATGAAGATGATGAAGAAGCATTTTAGATAAATAATTTGCCTACTTCACGTGAAAAATGAGAACATGTACGGGTAAATTCAAAGGTAAACTTCCATTGATATTTTTTTATTGTGGTAAGTTTGGAAACTTTGCAGCCAAGTGTCCTCACAAAAATGAGGTTGTTATGAAAGGAAAGAAAGGTCTGAGGAAGTTCAACAAGAAAGGCAAAAGGAAATGGTTTAAGAAGATTTTCTTCTCCAAAGAAGATAACTCCTCATCTGATGAAGACAGTGATAACGAAGAAGAAATCAATAGAAGAGTATTGTTTATGGCCAATCATAATAAGCAAGAAGCATCTGACGAAGAAGAAGAGATGTCTGAGGTTGAATTTCAAAACAAAGTGATCAGGGTTATCAAAGAGCTCAAGGTTGAGAAGAATCATGTCAACACTCTTGAAGACAAATTAAATATAGAAAGGGAACAAGTCCTATATCTTAAAATCAAGGTTGAATAATACAATTGAGTTGAAGAATCACTCAGGGAAGAATTAAAGGAAAACAACAATGAAAGAGAAGCATTGGAAGATGAAATAGTTTATCTTCGAAAGCAAGTAAAAAATGGAAAAACTCTTAAAAACTACACCAACAGCTCCAAGGCATTGGAACAAATCATCAACAATCAATGATCAAATAGTGACAAGACTGGTCTTGGTTACAAATACAAATATGAAAAGGAGCCATGTCCTTCTATGACAACAAAAGAATATGGATATGCAAAATATAACAAGCAGGTATACCTTCCAGCCAACTCAAGAGATCGCGACTCGCAGGAAGAACCATGGAATACAATTCCTCGAAGAAGATTTCCCCCCACGTATCAACCTACCTTCTATGGGCATTGTTATTCATGTGGAAGGTTTGGACATAGAACTATAGAATGTTGCACATATTTTTGGAATAAATACAATATTGGGAGATCTTTCATAAATGTATATTCCAGAACTCAACATAATATTAACAGATTTGATCATTTGAGAGATGATGGCGAATGTTACAAATGTAACAATTTTGGACACCTAGCTAAAGATTTTAGACTTGGAAGTTATTCAAAGGATTTCTCTCAAAATTAGAATGAACAAATATGGAAAAAGAAGACTGAAAAATGTGTTATCACTCTCAAGGCTCAAAGCAACAGAAATTTTTGGTATGTTGATAGTGATTGCTCAACTCATATGACTGGAGATAGGAATAAGTCCATATCCGTGAAGGAAAAGAAGGATGGAACAATGTATTTTCGAAATGACGGGTCTTCAAACGTCATAGGATTAGGTACAGTCACTTGGAAGCAAGAATGCATTAGCGAAAGATGTGTTTTTGGTTGAAAATATGAATCACAATCTGTTCAGTTTTGGACAAATGTGTGATCAAGGACACACAGTGTTATTTAACTCTAAGAAATGTGAAATTAGGAAAGGCAAGTTTGGTAAAATTGCGACTATAGCAAGGAGAGCTCCAAATGACATATATATTTTGGATGAGACACGTAAAGGATTATTTTTGGCGAAAGAAGACGAAAGTTGGTTATGTCACAAACAAATGGGACATATAAATTTCGAAAATTTGGTCAGGATCAGCAAGAAGGAAGCAGTAAGAGAAATGCCTAAAATTTCAAAACCTACCAATACGATATGTGAATCTTGTCGGCACGACAAGCAGACAAAAGTTGATTTCAATACAAAGGAACACTTTGCATCACGTCCATTGGAATTAGTACATACTGATCTATGTGGTCCTATGAGAACAAAAGGTTTACATGGAGAACTATATCTTATGCTAATGATAGATTATTACACTAGAATGACAGTCGTCAGCTTCTTAAAGAAAAACACTGAGGCATTCAAGTGTTTTAGAATCTACAGGGAATTGGTTGAAAATGAAATTTATTTGAAGATCAAATGTATGCGATGAGATAACGGTAGAGAATTCACTTCCAAGGTATTTCAACAGTATTGTGATGAAAATGGAATAAAAAGGCAATTCTCAACAGCCAGAACACCGCAGCAAAATGGAATTGTTGAAAGAAAAAGCAGAACCGTACAGGAAATGGCCAAAACAATGTTAAATGACTCAAAATTAAATGATAAATTTTGGGTTCAAGCAATCGATATAGCTGTATTCATTATAAACAGAGGTATTCTAAGGAACAATTGTAACATGAATCCATACAAAATTTTGAAAGGAAGCATTGACAATAATCTCTATGTGAAAGTGAATCAATATAACCTAACAATTATCAAGGTTTATATAGACGATATAATTTTGGAAGCAATGATGACATATTAAGTAAAACCTTTGCCAAAAAGATGCAAAGTGAGTTTTATATGTCTCTACTTGGCGAGTTGAGATACTTTTTAGGGCTTCAGACATCTCAGTAGGATAAAGGAATATTTATATATCAAAACAAGTACATCAAGGAAATGCTCAAGAAATTCAAGATGGAATATTGCAAGCATGTCCTTACCCCAATGGTAACACGTTGCAAGTTAAGTTTAGATGATTCTTCAAAGGATGTGGGCTATAGGTTGTATAGATCTATGATTGGCAGACTTCTATATGTGACAACTTCTCAGCTAGACGTAATGCAGGCAGTTGGAGAAGTACGAAGATTCCAAGTAGCACCAAAAGAATATCATATTATTATTGTCAAAATAATTCTTCGATATCTTAAGGGCACAACATAATATGGTTTATGGTATCCCAAAGGAAATAATCTAGCTATCCAAGCTTATACATATACAGATTGGGTAGGAAGTGTTGATGACTAAAAGAGTACCAGTGGAGAAACATTCTATCTAGGTGGTTGCCTTGTTTCATGGTTAAGTAAAAATAAGTCTTCAATCTCATTATCCACAACAGAAGCAAAATATATCACGGTAGTAGCTTGTTGTACTCAAGTTCTCTAGGTGAAGAAAACTTTGCAATATCTTCAAGTCAAGTTTGATGAGCCTATTCCCATTTTGTTAGAGAGCAGGTCACCGAAAAGAATATCAAGCTTGAATATGTTGGCACAAAGGAACAAATTGATGACATATTTACCAAACCATTACCTTGTGAAGCATTTGATTATCTTTTCCTAAATATTGGGATTATCCCAATTTCTCATTAGACTCTTTCTTTTTTCTAACTAAGTAAAAAAAGGGGGGGGGGGAAGTTGAGGTGTGTCCAGGTCCGTAGGATGACGTTTTTTCAGGGTGAGTTACCCTTTGCCATTGATGAAAAAGCGGGAGAATGTTGTAGGAAAGGGTGTCATGATCACAGGGGGAGTACTTGTGTTGCCATCAATGCCAAAGGGGGAGATTTTTGTTCAGTTGTTGTCATTGATGTCAACCCAAGCAGTACCAAGGGCTACCCCGATATTGCATGGGAATTTTGACTTGGAAACTTACTCTATTCTATATCATGGATACTTTTTATGGTTTCTAATTGTATAGATGTTTTTGTTGATATATGGCATGCCACCTCATTATTCACGGTTTGAGAGATATTCGTGTTTGAAGTTAGTAACCCTAGTTAGTTAGCTAAAACCCCATGGGGTTGTGGCATGACACTAATCATTGGTTGTGGTCATTGAATAGTCAATAATTAATAATTTTTTAAACACCTAAAATCCCTCCAACATTCACTTGTTGAACATCTTCTCAACCTAAGCATTTATATAAATTGTGACCCTCATATCCTCCTTATGTAAGGATTTCGCTACTTAAAACAGGTCATCGTGGAATTGTCGCTATAGAATTTTTTTCTGTGAATCTTCAGATGATGAAAAAAAAACCCGTTTGAACATAAATCCCGATGACGCTCGTTTCCAAATTTTAGATATTTGTTCGCTATATTTTTAGAGATATGATCTAAGGAATTTAGGGTTTTTGCAAGCTCCTGAATTTCATGTCAAATAGGTGACCTTGGGAAAATCGTCATAAGTTCTCTTTGAGCATTGGATTCAAATTTTGTAAAAAGTGAAAGAAAGAGGATGGGATGTAGTTTTTTGGGTATAATTTTTAGGACCAAAGGTTGAAATAGTGACACGTGTCACTTCGTACAAGTTCCCTCTACTGATCTAGTCTATAATCAGGTCATCATAGGAGATTGGGCATAACTATTTCTTGAAGAATCAAATGTTGATCAGACCTACGGGGTTGGAAAGATGACTCATAGGGCTACCACAAGATGTATTTAAGGATCACTACAGTAAGTAAAACACATCAACAGTCAAGGGTAAGTCTGCTACAACAAGATATGTATGATTAGTGTTTGAATTTTAATTTGAATATCATCTCTGACATGTTTTTTTGCAAGACAGTGTAAGTATTTTGTATCTATGTTTGATTTGGTTTTGTTCATAAATTTTGAATGTATTTACATTTGAATTTTGAATATTTCTTTGACATATGGTTTGCAGGAGTGTGTAAGTATTCTGTTTGTATATTGGTTTGGGTCTTGTTCATTAATGCATGTGCGGGGAAGAGGACACAATAGGACGACTCAGAAACATACTAGAAGGACAATGTAATGAAAAAGTACCATTACTTGAAGCAAGCACAACAATACCTCAATCGGTGCTAGTGTTCAAAGAAGAAATGCCAAGTCAAGTATCAGGTCGTGTCAAAAGTCATTATTGTAAAAATCATCATTGTAAAATTGTAAAAGAGTCAATCTGCCTAGAGTTGGAGAGGCATTGTTGGGAGGTATAAGGGGCTTTGTTGGATAATGTTATGGTTGGGTTTTAGGTCATAGTGTGATTGGGTGATTGGTCTAGTTCAAGAAAATCATTGTGAATCATATTGTATCGTGGATCATTTTCCCTGGTACGGGAGTCCACAATCTTGTCTTATTAATGATCATTATAGGGTGGCAGGGAGGTGCTAGGTTGGTGCATGAAGTCACCCATAGGTTGTAGTCTATGAACACTTTAGGGTGGTAGGTCGGTCTAGGATTTCGGGGCATCCATTCAGTTGACTACTGAAGAAACCTGGGCGTTGGGGCTCCCTTCCAGTGGGAGCTGGAGAAGAATGTTTTTCTAGAATTCTAGGAAGTTGTACCTTTCATTTCAGTTGGGGCTGAATATTAAAGAATTTATTAGAAAAGAGTTCAGTTTTTTTTTTACCCAGAGGGGGTTTTCCACCTAAAATTCGTGTGCCTATTGTGTTATATTATTTACTATTGCTACAGGATAAACATCAAGAATAATTGAAGATTAACTAATGTTCTGAAAATATTTAAAAGTGCTAATTGATAAGAAATATTGATTCACCCCCCCCTCTCAATATTTCCAACAGAACCATCCTCATTTCTCATTCATCTAAAGAAGAATTCAAGCCCTAAAGCAGTCTGAGGATCCAAGAAGGATGTAGGTAGATTCAAGGAAAGGTTTTAAGCTTAACTCACACAGTTGTTGCACAACTGCTGCGTAAAGTGACTGTTTTAGTCGCAGTTTTCAAAAGTGGTTTACAACCAAATGGAGATGAATTGTGGAAAACTGAAAGAGGTTTTTCTCAAGCATGGAACAAAGAACAAAACCTCCTTCATTTTCAACACAATTGTCATATATTTGGAGATTAAAATGCATATTTAAATCCTATTTTCCAGACAGTGAAATTTATTGTTTTAGCCATTATTTTGGGGAATATATTTTGAGGAGATGGGGAAGAATTTGAGGAAACTGAGAGAGGTTTATCTCAAAAACAAGTTCATATACAAAAACCTATCTCTGTTTTTACACAGATGGTATATTTTGGTAATTACAGGTGTCACTCAGAGACCAATTTTCACAATTATTTGTTGACATAATTGTGAAATTTTTGAAATTTGATTTGTAAATGTGAGGATTTTTAGAATTTTGATGCTTGTTGGGAGTCATAAGGTACAAGTGATGAATTTTTAGACATTTTTTTTTTGTGGAGCGGGAAAAGACAATCAAACTTAGAAATTTAAAATTTTGATGCGCAAGTGCTGACTGGGCAGTTCTGAGGTTTGCACGCATGGAAAGAGGCATCATATGGGTCCTACATCAAATCAACAACCTTTTCATCATCCCCATCAGCTTGGTTTCATTCGGTGCAGCCCGTGTCTATGTTGAGATGGAGCCTGCTACGCAACTCATCATTTAGTTTTTTTTTTGTCTTTTTGGTTAGTTTTGGGATTTCTATTGTGATGTTGGTGATATGGATAGAAAAGAATGGATAGCAACTAAATAAGTAGATAAGACAAGGCTTATTTTATCAAAAAATGATGTTGCAGTTTTATTATTATCCTTTTCTTAGTTTTAGCTTTTAAAACTTGATGTTTCTAATTTCAGTTGGTTTCGATCCACTTAGTGGATAGCAAGTACATTGTATCTAGTTATGTTTTTTCACTTTATCAAAATGTACTTAAACCAAATAGAACATGGAAAAAAGGGTTTGGATTTGGAAGAAGGCTTGTGTATGTGTTTTCTTTTTCTAAATAGAATTATCAGTCCAAATTTTTTCCACTTGGTCAGAGATTCATGTGGTACGGATTTCAAGTTTTGTGCCCCTTCTTATGTGTAATGTTAGTATCCATTTATTTGTTATATTTTCATTTCTAATTAGTGCTAAAACAATTTTCAGGATTCATCTATGTCGATGCTCTAGATGATTTGTTTTCTTTCGGAATTATGATGGAATTCACCCTCTGTCAGGTGTTCCATTTTTGTATTCTTCTATATATTTGGTAAAAAATATATGTTGTAGGATTCATTCAATTCTTTTTTGCATGTGATTAGATATATTTGTGTATTTTCTATTTTCTTTTAAAACTCACTCACTATTCTATGATAGATGTTGCAACTTGAAATTATACCTACCTTGCCTCTATTTTAATAAGTCTCTCATGTAAGCGCTGATATTTTTATGTAAAAATATGAATTATAGTTTCACGCTCAATGACCCTCTCTCTTAAATCTACCAACCACCATCATTAAATCCCATTTTCCTCTTCAGATCTAGTCTTTTTCGGGTGTCCTTAAGCTTTATTATTTCTTACATTTAGACATTTTTCGAGTAAGAGATCCCCCTCTAGTTAGAAAAGGATTTTTTTCTAGAAAAAAGAGGTTTGTGGTTACCCCTGTAAACTTTTTCTCAACCTATAGGTTCAATTATAGGGTGCTAACATTCTGGCATCGTTGTTGGGGAGCGAAGCTCTATCTTCCCCGGGAAAGAACAACAACAATATTGATCTGGTTGTTGATGGTGGACAACAGTCAGACATAATAAGGTTGAGCCATTCACCTGGTGATTCCAATCAAGTAGAACTCATATTTTCAAGTTCTATTGGTCTCTCAAAATTTTCACGATGAATTCTCAATCTAGAAGGTATGCTCCCTTGAATAGAGATCATATTCTAGGATTTCCAAACCACATGCCTTGTGTAGATTGGAAAACTTTTTTTCCAAAATTCTAAGATTAGGTAGGAGATGATTTTGCTATTCATTTGGTCAAATTTCACATGCATATACGTAGGCTTAAGTTTCAAATTCATGAGGACCGCCTGATGAATTAGATGTTCATGGTATCATTGGAGGTAAATGTACAATCAAGGTATGAAAGCTTGCCAAATGGTTGCTTGTATTCTCTTAGATATTTTCATCTTGTATTTTATGAGAGGTATAAAGAATGTCATACTTCCTTGTACTTGTTGGTCAAAGAGTATTGTACACATTTTGAAAATTTTAATGGGCATTTGGAATCTTTTTATGAAAATGATCAGTTTATGGATGATGAGATTATACAGGCCTTTGATGAGAACCCTTTTAACCAGGAAGAAGATGTAGAAGTTGGTTTCTATGACACTCAAGAAAGTTCTCAGCAAGTAGTTATTTCTCCCCTGGATGAAAATGAAATAAATATACATTTCAATGATGTGCTTTCTCCTGAACTTGTTCATATAATTTAGCATCCTTTAGACATTCAGAAGAACAAGAGAACAATCATCTCATTTATAATGAAGAATCAATGCTTACATATGATATTCATGTTCCATACTCTGAGTAGGATGAATATTTACAGTAGTCTTGTCAATATTTTTGTGATCAAAGGTATGAGGATACTCATCCATATGTCTCTTCAAATTGTTCATTTCCTGAATCTTTCATTCAGGAACAAAATGGCCTGAATCAGTTTTCTAAAGTAGGAAGTGTAGAAATTGTAGACACTCAAACATCACATATCATAGAGTTGCAAGAGAGAAACAACCCAGTATATGAAACACTTCAAACAGACTCACATAAAGGGTTAACTTTTAATATTGTTGATGCATATGATGTGGCTTTCCTTTTTCAATATGTTAAATAATATGCAAAGTCTCTCCTTTCTATTAATAATGAGGATCATAGAAAAACTACTAACATTTATTTTGAGAGTGGTCTTGAAACTGATGACATAGAATAAGAACAACCAACAGTTATGAATTATGTTTTTTTTTCCTTTTTTGTCAACACGAGGCAATCCTTCATGTTTTTCAAGATCCTTTAGTTAGTTTGTTGGAGTTTGTTTTCTTCGCCAACACAGGTTTTAGACTCGGGTTTCCTTTTGAGTTGCCAACATTGACATATTTTTTTATGCTTACAGAGGGTGTGAGCATAATTTCAGTGAATGGCCATCTCCTTTCTTGGCTTCATTTGAAATTTTGTATTACTTGAGTGAGTAGTTTATTCAGCAGTTAATGTAGATAACAGTATGAAAAATCTCAATTGTTTGAGCATATTTTTTAGTAGTATGTCAACTTCTAGCAGTTTATTTCGGATGTTTGGTATTATTGTTTAGATTTGCAGGTGTGGGTGGCTATCATTAGAATTTGAAGCCCGAGGAGAAGGATCGATGATCTGCTGCCATATGTAAGGTCAAAGTCAAGTCAGTCAGTCAGCTAAGTTTCATTATTTAGTGTTTGAATCTATTTACCAATGGTTAGGCTAATAGTTTGTGGTGTTCTTGGCACCTCACGGGGAGGATGCCATCCCCACTGGAGCCAATGCTAGCATCATAGAGTCTAGGAATCAAAGTGTTTGCCTCTTACTATTTGATTTGGGGGTTTATCTGTCAATTTAGCCTATGAGTCACTCTATTTCATAGTCTAAAATTCTATCGGCTAATGTTTTTTAAATATATGGGTCATGAAAGGGGTATTTTAACCCAAAAATTTAAATTGGTGAGAGTCTAAAGGCATGTGGAGGAAATAAAATTCAAATTTTTGAAGAAACATGCTCATTTCTCATTCATCTAAAGAAGAATTCAAGATTTGAAGTAGCCCGATTCTCCAAGAAGGTTGCAGGAAGATTCAAGGAAATTTTTCCAGCTCAACTCACACATTCGTTGCAATTGCTTAAGGTTTATGTAAATTTTGCAAGTGATTAAATTATGGTTTTAAGCCTCTATTGTCAAATTCATAAACACATAAACATGAAATTAAAAATCAGTTTTTGCAGAAAACATAAGACAACATCACCATAATAGTAAACACAACACAACAAATGATGAAGGAGTTCACCCCTCCTAGGCCACATCTCCTGGTCCAGCTTCCAATATCTAGGTCTCTTTAATTATGCTAAAAACAAATGGTGTTTACATCAAGTTACATTACTCAAATGGTTGTACTGATAGCTCCAATGGGTTTAGAACTGTCAAAAAACCCTGTATAGCCTCTTTCTTCTCCCAAAAAGGAAAAAAACTGAAGTAGTCATGAGCTTCCCAAGTTTTTCTGCAATTCATCCTACAATTTCGACCTGTTTTCTAACCGTCCTAAAAATCTGCCCCAAAAATCGATTATGGAGCGAATTTTTGGCTAATTTCCAGCATAATTTGTGGGATAGATAATTCGTCCAATATTTTCTATGGACCAAATATTTTAATTAAATATGTGGGTTGGGGGCGGCCTGGCCCCTGGTCGCGCTCCTTATTTCCCTTGGGTACGATGACCAGGGTTGGGGCTAGCCCTGACCCACCCCTAAAATAGCACATACATAAACTTTATATAAATGTTTTAACACATGTATATTAAGAACTAAGCTGCGGTATAACGGTAATTAATGTGCCTTGTATACAATCGGTATGTGTTCGATTTCGGTGGGGTGCTTTCGGCCCCACACGAAAAATTTAATTTGCCACTAGGGGGCCACGTGGCAGCCTTTGGCTAGCCCATGTGGTGCTCCCTGGTTGTTCCAACAAAAACCAATCAAAATACACCACCTAAAACCAATTCGGTGAAGCCAAGTGTCGACCAGCCATTAGCCGAAGGATCCCAGTCACCATGCTGACGTCGGCATGATGTCACATGTACAGATTGCATAGTTAGTAGCCTAGTTAGCATGTCTGCAAATTTTTTTTCTTTTTTGAATAAATGAACAAATCGTGATTCCAAGAGCATATTGTGTCAGTTTTGCACGAACCGAGTTGCACCGGATTTAGAATGACAAGATCTATGTAAACACAATAGTTTCGTTCCATTCTGATAACTTTGAATTTTGAGCATAAATTTGATCCGCCAGATCATTTCTCCCCACTGGAAGATTTTAGACCTACAAAATCTCTTTATCTTTAAGTAAATAGATTAGGGCTCATCTCCCTCACCCTTCCAGTCTCTATCCACTGAAATTTGCTTGAATGCGACATTTTGAGCTTTTCTTGAAAACTCATCATTTTCCCTGACTTTGAAGACCTTGACTTGCTGTTGTAGATACCATCTTGCTACAATTTCCCAAAATTTGCAGAACAACAAACTCTCCTTTAAGGAAAAATCACATTCCCTCCTCGTTCGTCAATCAAAGAAAGGTTAAACAACTTCAAATTCTTCTCACATTGAACGTTGTCGACACGACGATGTTTAACATGTCTTGCCTTATGCTTGGCTTGACTATTGACCAAATGTGATAGTCATTTCCATGCAAAATCCCATTTCAAAGAAAAATATTTGTGAAACACACAAGAAGAAATTTTCAACCCAATTCCCTCTTTTTCAAATTTCTTTGGAACTTTCTATTTGACCTTTGCACTCTCTTGCACTGGCATCTTGTTCACATCACTGTATAACAATGATGCATGCTGTTGCAATTTTACCTCATCTTGTTTACCTCTTTTATAAGGAAACATGTTAGACTCATAAAACATCTTATCAAAACCATTAGCAACCTCAATGAAATTATATTTTTCATTTGATGCATATTCTTTAAAGGTCTCATTTGCGACATCTCTATGCATGAACATTAACAAAGAAAAATTATGACTAACATTCACAATTATCTTCATTTATCCAACATGCATAAAAGACAAATTCATCTTCTTACTATGCGCTCTAACAATGTACTCAATCCAATTATTGAACAAGTGATACTTATTCTCATGGTGATGAAATATTTCTCTCCTATCATAAAGATATGAGCTACTCAAAACAATACCAAAAATATCAAGTGGAACTACATCAAGTTCAACTTCATCAGTAAAGTTTGCAGTGACTGCAAATCTAAGTATGCACTTCCTTGTCACCTGCAATTTTTCATTCTCACATATCCAACCTAAAGGATAAGGTATTGGATGAGGAATGTTATCTAAATTAAACTTCTTGACTAAGTCTTCAGAAATAAGATTTGCTTGTGAAACACTATCAAATAGGGTGTCAATCTTGGTATGCTTTGAAATAACTCTAACATGGAAAAGCTCAATTATTGTTTCAACATCTTGAGTACTAGTGAGACAACTTGAATAAATAGTAATTGAAATATCCTTACCTTTCAAACCCATTGTTGTGATATTTATTTTATCTCTAGAAACATTAACTAAATCATGTTGTATTGTTGCATATGTCTTCTCCTTCTCCTTGTTTTTCAAATTCTTGGGTCTCATTTTTGGATGAGGTTTCCAACAATTATCTTCATTATGTCCATCTTTGGAATAGTGTTTACATATGAGTTTTTATCTCTCCATATTTAAGGATTCATTCTTATTACCTTTACCCTTGCACTTACCAATTTATTTCTCTCCATACTCAAAGGTATTATCACTTGTCTCATCTAAAACATGTTTCCCTCTTGATTCTAGATGTGTGCTTGTACACAATCTTCATCTAAATCTGAAGGATTAAACATGAGAATAGTATGTATAAGGTAAATATGCAAACCTCCAATGTATTTTAAAAAAGTTCCTTGAGATGTCAAATCTACACCCAGTATTACTGCTCTTCTCCTAAATTCTTGAGTATAGCTTTGCACACTTTGTCGTTTACCTTGCCTAAAGTTTTTTCAGTCCATTATAGCCTTTTGCATGTATGCTAATGGATAAAATTTTATTCTCAAGGCAACAACAAAATCATTCCAAGAGGTTAAGACCTTACCATGTTTCTTGATGTCCTCTGATTTTTGGCTTCCCACCAAATAAGAGTTGCACTTTCCAATCTTAATGAAGCAAGCTTAATCTTGGTGTCATCATCCTTGATTCTTTGTATCCTGCAATACACCTCAAGTTGACGTACCCAATTATCTAATCTTTTAGCATTTACCTCTCCATCATACATAGGAAAATTAAACTTAATATCAAGCTTAAAAGTGGAGTTTTTCCATGAACTTTTGGAGAATGTGGAGGTGTTTGGGAAGGGCTTGTTGTGGAAGAATATGATGGTGAAGATGGTGGTGAGGATGGAGATGAATAGTATGTTGCTGTGAAAGGTGGTTTGTCACCATTTCCATTACCTTTTGGAGTCTTGTCTCCATCTCCTCCATCTCCTTTTGAAGACTTATCTCCCTTTGGAGGATTGGAGCTCTCACCTTGCAACCTTGTGTTTCTCTCCTCATAGAGAACTTTTACCATTTGTGTCGTATCAAAGAATTCTTTTTTGAAGGCGTTTTCATCCTCTGACATATTTTTAGGCTCTCCTTCATGTGACACACTTGCTGAAGATTCAACTACAACTTGAGGTAGAATTTTTGGTGGATATTGTGGCAAACTTTCTCTCCTTGTCCTTGACCTAACTTGAGGACTTGCAACCACAAGCTTTCCTTCTTCTCTCTTGAGCTTAAAATTTGTAAGCATCACACATACACTTGAAAATAATTAAACCTTCATAGCAACAAATAAAACCTAGGCTTTGATGCCAAATCAATCTGTATGTGAAATTTCTTGACGTTTATGTAAATTTTGCAAGTGATTAAATTAGGTTTTAAGCCTCTTTTGTCAAATTCATAAACACATAAACATGAAATTAAAACTCATTTTTTGCAAAAAATATAAGAAAACATCACCATAACAGTAAAAAAAATATAAAAAATGATTAAGGATTTCACCCCTCCTAGGCTACATTCCTAGTTCAACTTCCAATGACTGGCACTATTTCATTATCCTAAAAAAAATGGTGTTTACATCAAGTTATAGTGCTCAAATGGTTGTACTGATAGCTCGAATGGATTCAGAACTATCAAAAAACACTATCTAGACTCTTTCTTCTCCCAAAATGGATAAAAACTGAAAAAGTTATGAGCCTCCCAAGTTTTTTTGCAATTCGTCCTATAATTTCGACTTGTCTACTAACTGTCCTACAAATCCGCTCCAAAAATCGCTAACGGAGCGACTTTTTGGCTAACCGCCAACACAATTTGTGGGATAGTTAATTCGTCCAATATTTCCTATGGACCAAATATTGTAATTAAATATGCCGGGGGGGGGGGGCGCTAAGCCCTGAACCCTGGTCTTTCCCCTTATTTCCTATGGGCACGGTGACCAGGGTTGGGGCTAGCCCCGACCCGCCACCCAAACAACGCATACATAAACTTTATATAAAAGTTTTAACACATGTATATTAAGAAATAAGCAGCAGTATAATGGTAAGTCATGTGGCTTGTATACAATTGGTCTGTGTTTGATTTTGGTGGGGTGCTTTCAGCCCTACAAAAAAATATTAATTGGCCACAAGGGGGGCCACGTGGTGCCCTCTGGCTCGCCCACGTGGCTCTCCCTTGTTGGTCCAACAAAAACCTATCAAAAGACACTGCCTCAAACTAATATGGTGATTCCAAGTGTCGACCATCCATTAACCAAAGGACCCCAGTCACCATGCTGACGTCATAATCACGTCACTTGTACAGATTGCACCGTCAAAAACCCAATCAACATGTCTGCAAAATTTTTGCATGTTTAACCAAACGAACAAATCGCAATTCCAAGAGCATACGATGTCGGTTTTGCACGAAACCAGTTGCGTCGGATTCAAAGTGACGAGATCTAATCAAACACACTAGTTTCATTCCATTATGAGAAATTTTAATTTTGAGCATAAATTTTATCAACCGGATCATACCCCAGAGAGAAGTGTTTTTTTTTTCCCAGGAAAAAGTTGTAATTTCTCATTATATAAAGAAAAATTACATGTTACATTTTAAATATAAAAACCAGCAAAGTTCATGGTTCTACTAACATCTCCGAGGAGGCAAGTAAGTCTGCAAATATCAGTGCTAAAATAGTCTGCAAGTATCAGTATACATCACTAAACTAGATACAATATGTACAGAAAAAACATGGTAGCAGCTGATATAAATAGAGTTGACAAGCTAACATCAACATAATAATATAATAACACCAAAAATAATGATCCTGTCAAAATTGCAGTCATGGAGTGATTGATCTCATATCATGAATGTCGTCTATGAATGGTCTGTGATAATAATGGTAAACCTGTTCTCCATCATGTTCAGTAATAAGCCATCTGCCCCAATCTAGCTCCGCTTCTTCTTTGGAAAGCTTGTCTGCCACTTGGTTCCTCTGCCTGTAAATGTGAGTGACAGATATAGTGTCAAAATATGTTTTCAGTAGATGCACCTCCCTCAATAATGATATAAGTGTGTGTGTATGGCACTGTGAATGAGAGTTGAACCAATTAATGACAATTTGAGAGTCTCCAAAAATTTTCAATCTGTTGCATCCTTTTTCACAAGCAAATAGTAGTAGAAGCCGAAGACTAAGGAGTTCAGAAAAATTGTTAGTGCCAGGACCCAACCCCATTTTGAGGTGGAAAAAATGGGTGGCTATTCTATATAATACCGCACCGCCTCCACATCCATGGTTATTTGACGCAGTATCAAAGTATGCCCATGGGTGAGTATGATCTATGATTTCAGGGGTGATATCCTTTTTGTGGGTGGGTAGATCCTCATCCAGAATGAGAATGTAAGTGGAAATGGTGGAAGAAACGATGTGGTCCCAGACCACTAGAAAACCATCAAAGGTGAAATGGTTTCGACAGGTCCAGATGCCCTACACAATCAGCAGTGGGAGGTTCTGAAGTTTGTTGCAGGTGGCATCATGCCACCATGTGGCCCAGGCCTCATAAATATATGAGCCATGCCAAGTGAGTGCACAACCCATTGCGTGAGTAACCGAATGCCAAAAACCCCTGATCAATGGAAAATCCAGGAAAATATGTTGAACATCTTCATGTGAGAAACATAAACAATATTTGGATGGGCCCTGGAAAGCCCATTTGCGAAGATTGTCTATGGTAGGGACAAAGTTTTGGAGAATGCACCACATAAGTAGTCGAGATTTTTGAGATGCCTGCAGCTTCCAGATCGAGTGCCACCACCAAATTTTATTAGGAGGTTCCTTGGGTGCACATTGAGTGATATATATAGCCTTCAGGGAGTATTTACCACTGGGTGAGAGAGCCCACAAAAGTTCATCCTCCTGGTTTGATAGTCGAATGTGAGATGCATGTAGAGCCATGATGTATCGATCCCAGTAGGGATGGCCCTCAATGGGTAACGGTAGATCCTACGCTGATAGCCAACCCTGTGCATGCTAGTTTGACCATAATGGATCCACCACTTGAGATAAAAAGTGGTATTCGGCTTGGGCAAGGTGATGTATGATGTTTTGTGGCAATTTATAATGCCTACCACTGCCCGACCATGAGTCCTCACTCAATCGGAACATAACACTAGATTCGATGTGCCATGTAAATCCTTGCTGGATAAGGTGCGTAGACTTTGCGATGACCTTCTAGATGATCGAGGATCCCAGACTGAGTTGAATAGTGCCATGGATCCAATCCAAAGTAGTCCGGGAAGCGATGTATTTGGAGGCTTTAACCTCCTTCCACAAGCTATGACCAGATATAAGGTGCCAACCCAATTTTGCAGCCAGGGCGGTGGAAAATATGGAGAGGTCCTTAATACCCCAACTGCCCCAATCCTTTGGCATGTTGTTATGGTCCCAAGCCACCCAAGAAAAAGTACGCTCGCTACTAGAATTCCTCTAGAGAAATTGTCTGCAAATCTACTGGATGTGGTTGGTGACACCTTTGGGGATCCAAGCAAGGGACATCCAGTAGACAAGAATGGCTTCCACGATAGATTTGATTAATACCAATTGACCTATCCGCAAGAGCCATTGATGATGCCAAATGTTGATCCTACGCTCCACGTTGGCGATCAGCCAGTTCCAATCCTTAATCTGATAATCATTTGGTTTAAGGTGGAAACTAAGATATTTCAAACCTTCCCAAATGTAACTGTGCACAAAGGGGAAAGTATGAATTGAAAGCCCCTGTTCGTGTGCCAATCATTTAGTCAGGATAATGGTTGATTTGCTATTATTTGGATCCATGCCCGTAGCTCTACAAAAAATCTTTAGGATTTTATCAAATTGTGAAGTGTCCTGACATGAGCCATCCAAAAATATAATCACATCATCCAAAAATAATAAATGAGACAGATGTATGAAATCATTTAATATAATTCCATGTATTTCACCAACATCCTTTTCCCTGTTAATGAGGGCCAAGAGGCCTTCCATAACAATGACAAATAGAAGTGGTGAGAGAGGGCAACCTTGCCTAATACCTCTACTAGCATGAAAGAAATCAGTAGTTGCCCCATTGATGAGGATGTTGAAAGTGGCATTCATAATACAACCCATAATCCAATTTGTTAAGGATTGGGGGAAGCCTGTATGGATAAGTATGAGATGAATGTAGTTCCAATTAGCATGATCAAAGGATTTGGCAAGGTAAATTTTGAGGATGGTGCTTTTGAGATTCTTTGTTTTGATGGAGTGTAGGACCTCCTGTGCAGTGCCAATGGCTTAATGAATTTGTATGTGGTGGAGAAAATAAAATTGTTCCTTTGTAATATGAGAAGAGAGAATGGGTTTCATACGATTGACAATGGTTGTGGATATAATTTTGTAAATGCAGTTACAGAGGGAGATAGGCATGTAGTAATGGAATGTGGCAGGGTGATCATTTTTGGGAATCAGTGCAATGAAAGTAGTGTTGAAACCATCATAGATTTGACCATATATTGTACTTTATTCTATGACCTGGAGTAGATCATTGCTAATGAGTTCAAAAAAATGAAGATAGAATTCAATGGGCCATCCATTAGGTCCAGGGCTTTTGTCATTATTAAATCATTTTAGTACACCTTCGATCTCACCCATGGTGACCGGTGCGTTGAGATACTCTGCCTTCTCATCATCAAAAAACCTGTGAAATGTTGGAGCAATGTTCATAATATCTGGTAGATTGATGTTGTGTGACGCTCTATATTGATTTGTGAAACGCTGGATACCCAGATCAGCAAGCTGAGCATGAGATTTGGCCACATATCTAGTATTATCTGATAGCTCCCAGATAGTATTGATGATCCACCTTCCTTTAACACACTGCTGAAAGAACTTAGTATTTTCATCACCAGATTTCAACTAGATGGCCCTGCTTTTTAATCTCCATGCCTCCTCCTTTTGACAGAGGATATTTTCCCTGGTGGTTTCCAATGCGATCAACTGCTCTTTACCCAAGTAGTCGGAATCGGTGAGGTGAGAAATTTCCAATTCAATCCATTTCAGCTTCTCCTCCTCGAGCTTTCTTTTGTGTCGAGACCAACAGATAGTGTATGCTTTGATACGTTTGAGATTATCATTAAATACCCTAGCAGGTTCCCGATCAAGAAAAAGATTGCAGTGCTGCCACTCCTGAGTGACTAGTAGTTGAAATTCAGGATCCTGTAACCATCTAACATTAAATTTGAATGGAGTATGTGGTTTCTGTTTTCTCAGCTAGAAATTCCAAATAAACCGGTGAGTGATCCGAGGCCCCGCTCGAACCCACCCACTATCTAGATCTAACCATTTGGTTATGAAAAGGCTGCTTGATAATGAATCTATCAAGTCGATGCACCATTGTTTCCGCCCCCGTGCATCTATTTCTGCAAGCTTCTTAGGCATGTCAATATCAATAAATTCATCCAATTCCAGATTTGTGGAAAAGAAATCATATAGCGGATCTGAGATGACTTGAGGTCCCCATGATTCCAAGATCCCGATAGAAAAATTTAAGTCCCCGCCAAGAATGATTTGATTATGCTGAAGTAGAGAGCATCGTAGCAGAGAGTGTCAGAAGAACTCTCTGTTAATGCTTGGACCATATACATTGATCAGGGTGAATGGATGTTCAAAATCACAAGTAGTAACATCCATACCGATGGCGCCCTCCCGACCCCTACAATTCATAATCCGAGTGGTTTTGTTGTTGATGCCTAAAGCATAGCCCCCTGATCGACCACGAGCATCAATGGTCACAAAAGTCCAATCCGGGAGGAATCTGTTTAAGATCTTGGTAATGGATGCACCATCCCCCAAAGTTTCTTGAAGGAAAATGGAATCAATGGGAGTGGTAAGTAGAAGGCTTCTAAGTTCCAGTTGCTTGATAGGGTTGGCAAGTCTCCTACAATTAAATGAGAGACAGATCATAATGGAACCACATCCTTGGGTTTTCTTGCTCTAAGAACCTGAAGTAGTGTCATTTGTGTACCGGCGACCACCTCCATGTTGGCCTTGTGGATAGCCTTTGTGATCTCAGAAGTTCTACCCCGTGATTTAGAAGATGAGGGGCCCTGCACCGAGCCAATGCCAAGATCTGACAAGGAGGGCTGCTAGATAGATGATCTCAGGTAGTAGTGGTGCCTGACAGATGAGGAGTTGGAAGCAGTATGGGGGGATAAGCATGAGGTCTCCAAATATGTGTGGGAGATGGTGGGTGGGATAGTGGGGGGAGCCAATGAAACAGAGAAGCTAATGGAGCTCAATGAACAAATAGTATGATGAACATTAATGGATGGTGCAAGAGACAAAATAATACTAGTAGAAGGAGAGGGAAAAGAGGTACCTGAAATCGAAGTTGGATCCTGCTGAGAAGAGTGGATTGACTGGTTCTGGGTACGAGTATGTGTAATCGTCCAGGTTGTTAGAAATTCCTCGGACAGAGATATGGCTTCCATTAGTTGCATCTCTGGTGTCGAGACAATAGTGACCTGGTCCGTTTGAGTAGCCATATGTGCGACTGTCTTGTAAAGGGGAGCCGTGGCACCCAAGAGAGGGAATTCTTTATATAGATGCCCAACCGAATGGCATCGTCGGCATCTAAATGGAACCCCCTCATAGTCCAACATCTGTTGCCAAACCATCCCTTCGAAAAACATGTTATAATTGTCATGGAGGCCATCCCTAGTATCCAATAATACTAATATGTGAGCAATAGAATATATTCCTGACTCCAAATATGATCTGTCATAATCTAGATATAGGCCAAAGTCCTCCTCGATGCTACAAATTGAGGCTTCATTCCAAAATTGAAGCGGAAGCCCAAACAGACACATCCAAATCGGTCCAACACCCAAGTTCTCCTTGTTGGGATCGAAAAGAGGGAACCACCTTTTCAATAGCACTGGATGTGTCTCAATGTGCCAGTATTTGGTTAATACCCAGTCCACCAGTGTAGGCTATGAAAATGTAAGAGAGAACCAGCCCTTGTTCAGAAGTATAACACCTGGAAGATGCTCCATGTGGCCACCCCAAATTTCTTCTGTCCAAAGCTTTAAATGCGCAGTGGTGTATTTGCGACCTTGGACCTTGCCAACAAGTACCGTAGCAGCCGTTGACTCAATGTTAGCCATGCCTCTATCCCAACCAAAATTGCGTTATGACTGTGCTGGTTCTTGGTAGGTCGAGTTTTTTCCCCCCTCCCTCTGTGAATATTTTGGTCCCCAGAGACCTCACCTAGTTTACCAAGTTTGTTAGAGTCGGACGATAGCTGCGCATCACCAATATTTGCATCAAAAGGAATATCGACAAAACATCCAGATGCCACAATCGGCTCAGTCACCACAAAGGATGGAATAGGTAGTTGCAAAGTCTCTTCCTCACTGATGAAGAGGTCTTCAAATGCAAGTGTATCCGCACAGATATTATCAGTAGCCTCAGTAGCACATGAGCCCGAAACAGTGATGTGGAGCTCCGGCAAGTCAGGGGTATCTTATGCCTGATGCTCCCAGAGATGCAACACTGAGGGCGACGGGATAGTGAAAGGCGGAGAGTCCAAACGACCAACAATAGGTTTGGTACTAGTCATAGGTGTGACCTACAGAGACTTTTCTGGCTAGTTTATAGCCGGTGTTGACTCTATATCCGCCATGGCAGCCAGATCATCACCAGTCGTATTCCCCCAAATCTCAACACCTTCCACAGGGCCAGTTGTGTAGTCAAGTTCCTCTTCGTATAAAATCATGGCCAATGGATGGTCAAGTAGGAACCTGGCATAGTCTTTGAAAGAAGACCAAAATACTCGGAGCTCAGGCGTGAAAATCACCGTTGGTGCCGCTAGCGGAAGCCTCAAAACCTGACCTCAGCCAGAAACCTTGCAGAGAAAGCAACTTGCAGTAAGGAAACCCTCCAGATGTCACAATGGTCTCCTTGGTGCACAAGAAAAGAGTGAGTAGGTAGTAAGTAGTAGTGAAACCCAGGTCAAAGGCAGTGGGACAGATACCACCATAAAAAAAGAGCAGACTGCCACATAAAATGTGCACAGAGCAGCACAAAAACCCAACCAAACTTGTGACCGCCAATACGAGTTCTCCAAAAAAAACCGTCACCAAGATAAATGGAAAGAAATAAAAAAATCTTATGGTATAATCGATGCCGGTAAGTGGCCAACAAAAAGAAAGGCACGAAAGTTTAGTCCATGAAAGGTTAATAACCTAAAACAATGTAAAACCTGACAAAAGCCCGGTAGATGAAAGGATAAAATGATATATCTGCCCCCGATGGGTAGACCAAAGATGCAAGGATGCAAATATTATCCAAACATGAAAAAACTGCCAGCATCCATCGATCTCGAGGTTCCCCAGGCCGCCATGGCTAGGGTTCCAGCCTTCCTCAACCCTCATGGTTTTACTCATCACCACTCCCCAGAGAGATGTGTTACAAGAGAGCCTCTAGAGATTATGGGAAGCTAGATACTTAGTAAAAAAAATATGTCCTTAACCCCTCAACCTCTAATATTTTTGGAAAGGGATATCTTGTCCTACTTCACTTAGGGCATGCTTGCCTCCTGGCGAGCCCCCACCCATAGAAAATCAAAACTAGTTTTCTTAATTGTAGCAAGAATTTCTTTGGGGACCTATGCTATGAATCATCAATAAAAATGAATACTTTACAAATGACTTTAAAAAGGTTTAATTTTACTCCTCTTTATAGAAATAAATTTACCCAAAGGAAATCCTTTCTTTGATTGTCTTAACGAGTCAGTACAAGTATGCAAAATGGTATGCATTTGGTTTTAGGTTAAAACCCTAGCATTTGAAGCCAATGTCCAATGAAACATGAGAGAAAGGGAAAATGTGAACTTCTTGTGAATAAACTTGATCGTTGAGGGATTGAGGGATAAAAACAATTTTTTGAATATTTCCTAACATCTCAATATCTAAACAAAAGAGATCAATAATCAATTTCAATTGAGTAGTATCACCCATATTTCTAGCAGATAAGACCAAAATGTCATGAACGAAGAGGAAGTGTGTGAAAAAATGGTTCCCAACCAACTCAATTCCATTAACAAATCCTTTAGACTTAGCGTTGTATATGAGTACACTAAGATATTTTGCTACAAGTAGAAATAGAAAGGGTTAAAGAAGACACCCCTATCTCGAACCCTGAGAAGCCTAGAAGAAATGGGATGGGCCATATTTATAAGTACCACAAAATCAGTTAATTGTAGACAACCCATGATCTAATTCAAAGATCAAAGCCCCATTCCAATATTAATAAACACCAATCACAAGAAAGTGAAACTTGCTCTATCAAAGGCTTTGGATATGTCTAGATTAAGAGTCACAGCAAACACATTTTGTGTATTCATAGAATTAAGGGCTTCCTAAGCTAGCGAGACCGCATCATGTATATTCCTACCATTTAAAAAACCAAATTCTTCCTGTAATATGATATCAGTCAAAAGAGGTTTTATCACTCTGGAAATAATTTTGTAAATGACAATGTAGTAGGAAATTGGATGGAAATCAATGAAATAATCTCCATCTTGTTTCTTATGGATAAATGCAAGGAAGGAGGGGTTGAGCAACCCAAAAACCTTCCCAATATGTTGGGATTCCAAATCCACCTTGAGTAGATCATCTTTCAAGAAATCAAAAACTTCCATTTAGAATCTGACTAGCATGCCTTCAAGGCCCAAGCTCTTCCCCTTCTACATAGAGAAAATGGTCTCATTTTTTTTTTTCGATACCTCTTCCTCTAGTGACTAGTTCATTTCCTCATTGATCATAATGGTGAATTTTGAGATTGTGTCCAAAATTTCTCAAATGGGACAACTAGTTGAATTTCTAAAAAGAGTTTGAAAGAATCTAACACCTTCCCTAGTAACATCTTTGAAGGAATAGAACAAGGAGCCATATTCCCTTTGGATCTCCCAAATGGAATTTTAATATTCCTATATGAAGCAAAGTGATGAAAAGATTTGGTATTGTTATCCCCTTCATTAATCCATATTTCTCAACATTTTAACTGTGAATCAGATTCTTCTTTTTCCAAGAGTGTTCGTCTTTCTTGTTTCGTAGAGAAAAGAGAAGTTGCCACTTATATCGAGAGAAGTCCTAGGAGTTTTCATCATATAGTGATTTAATGAGATGTTTTATCTCTCTTAGCCAAGCCTGCTACTTTTTCCTAAGGTGAAATGACTAAGGATTTATAGCTTCCTTGAGCTAGGATAAGTGCTTTATGAATTGGCCTATGTAAGAGTTAGGATTTGGTGCAGATAGTGTAGGTTTTAACGCTATACCCAAATTACCCGCAAAAAAATTCTTGAAACATAAAAATTATATAGTAAAAAATATGACTCAAAAATAGACATGAATACTCCACTGGATCTCATTTGAGAGTTTAAGGATTAGATTAATTATTATAACAATATTAAATATTACAACACCACATATATATATATATATATATATATATATATATATATATATATATATATATATATATATATATATATATATTGATATATTCTCAAAAACACAACCCTAATCACCAGTTAGAGACATATTGTCTGTTCCACTTGACCGAATCACCCACAAAATACCATGGGAAAAAAACCATCATGCCCAAAACCATGTGCAAACCCCGCGCACAAAATCATGGGTAGGTACGCCAACCATCTTTGGGTTTCCCCCCCATCCTTCGGTCCACCCAACTATTATTGGAAATAAAATAAGACATACCCAATAGATAGGTGAACCAAAGATTCCATAGTCATATCTTTGAACCTTCTTCCTAAAACTAGGAGTGTTTCAAGTGGAAAGGTAGGAAAGGTCTAATCCTACCATGAATCAGTCAAAGAACAATGGGAAGATGATAACAAAGGCCTCTCGAGGAGACCCATGATTGTATGAGTTGCAATGAGGAAAAGAGATCAACTGAAATTAGGAAGCTATCCAATCATTTAGAATCTATTCCATCATCATCCAAAAATTTATGCCAAGTGGGAGTGAGTTTTGGTGGCCTTGGATCCAAACGATGAAAATGTTCAAAGAAATTGGCACTAAAAGGAAAATACCTTCTAGTAGAGGTTAAAATGAAATGTTTTAGTGTTATAAAATCAGAGAAAGTTGTTAAAAAGACATCTACTAAAACATTTGTTTGTGGTAGTAGATATTTTAGCGGATATTATAATGAAACTTCATCACAATTAAAAAAACCTGGGCGGCTAGAGGTTTTAGCGGATGTTTATTTTGCGGTGTGCTTAATGGAAAAAGTAGCACCGATGCACTACATATATCAAAAGCACCAAGTTTCACACATAACTAAAAGCATCGATGTGTTGAATGCAAATAACACCGATACCTAAAATGTATATTATTCCAGTGTGTATACATCAAAAAATGCCTCAGGACGTTCTTTTAAGGAACGACATCGGGGTACACAAAATAATATTGTAGACCTGGTGCTTTGATTTAAAATCATAGCATCAATACATATTATTTGTATAAATGCACTAGTGTGCTAAAATTATAAAAGGACAAATGTTGTTAACTTTAATAATGCACCGTGGCCTAAAATAATATTTTGTTGGATCGAGGCGTTAGTTCTATAAAATAACTGGCGTGTTAAGAATTGTAATGCATCGAGGCGTTAATTGCAAACAATACTGGTGCTTGAAGAACTAAATGCCCTGATGATTTTTTTTTTCTAAACAGGCACCGGTCACGCAAAAAAAATGTTGTCACAGTGCTTTTATATAACATAATGCACCAGTGCATGTTTATGTTATAGATGCACTGGTATTTTTGTATGAGATTTTATCTTTTTTGGAAACATCGACCTGTAAAAATGCAATTATTGTAAACTTTTAAATCCTTTATTCATCCAAAAATTGACATATATCTTATAACAATATTCATATAAATTAAAATTTGATTAGTGCATCTTTATATGATATTTGGATTAATTTTTTATATTATCATATTTGGAATCTCTTCATTATAATATTTAATCATCCATATATTTAATCAATGGTGTAACATTTCACGATGACATTGGATAAAACAACAGAATAAATTAAAATGTATTCTATTAGATATCAATAAGAGGCTCTTAATGGGATTGTTATTGGCAACCCCTTGTCTTTAAATTGGGACAGTATTTCCATTACATTAAACAAAATGCTTGATCTTCATAGACAATTATTTTAAAAAATATCATAGGTTGCATTGATATCCAAATAGATCATCATTCTTCATTGGAACTTTCATCAGTTCTCGAGCTACTTCCATGGCTTGGGTTATTTGGACGAATGTTTTGTTGATTGCATTTCTTGTTTTTGTCTTCTTGATCTTGTTCCATCTACAAACATAAAAATAAAGTGTAATGAGTGTATCTACATTGGTGAGAATAATGAAAATTGAAATAAAAAATATGCATCATTGTAAATTGAATAACAATGTATCATAGCAAGAAGTGACTCATAAACTATACACATGACTTCAAAACCAACTCTCGTGCCTTGTTGCAACAAGTCTTCTGTTGATGTAGTTCCATTGTTTCATGAATGTTTTAAACCCCATTATAAATTATGCATTTAATATAAAGGATTTTTTGTTCTAATAATTATAAACTCAAAGAAGTAAAACAAAATATATACTTACAAATTCCACAATTAATTTTGATATGCCAACATATACTCACAACCCATATTTAAGTCAATGTCAATTAATTCTTCTGATGGCTCTTCTTTGTATGTTAGCACCTATTTGAATACATTCAAGGATGGTTGAACTATAAAATGACTTAAAATATACAAAAATGAAACCTTGAGTTGTTATAAGGAAATGTTAACAATTAATCACAAACTTTGAAATCAACCCTTTTCTTCCTTGTTGTGCTATTTTATGTGTTGAATGAGTTCCATTTTGTTTCCTTCTGCAAGAAAATACTTGAAAATTAATATTTAATGCTAAATTATTTTTTTATATGTACAAATTCAATTATATGATTACATACATTTGAAGCACGTTGTTATTGAGATGGCCCCTCCTATGATGCAATTATGCCCATTTCTTTTACCATCTCTTTGTACTCTTTTTTGGACATTCCTACTGACGTGTTTTGCATATCAGCTTATTGATCATTTGGGATTTTCATAACCTTCTAGAAAAAAGTAATAATCTATTTTTATATAGATGTATGAAAACTAAATATAACACAATTGATATTAATAAATGAATGTTTTGTATTAATATATTCATATAATTCTAGAAAATCATTTTAATTTGGAATATTAGCATTTGAATGATTCTTTTTGTTGTTGTATGTTTTTTCTATTGCAAGTTTGACATGTCTCATTGACCATTTCTATGGAAATGCTTGTTGTAGTTTAGATATAAATTGGTTATTGGAATCATTGGATTTATTTTTATATTGTAAGTGAAAATAACGTCCATACGTTTTTTCCACTAGTTCCCTCATAGTTTTGTAAAAAAATCCCCCCCTTTCAGTAACTTCCAACGCCACTCCATGTGAGATAAGGGCCAATTCATTGTCATTTACATGTTCTATAATTTTTCTTTTCTTAGAACAACATTGATCTTTTCCTTCAGTGTTTCTCCCTACAAAACATTAAACATATATGAATTAATATATTGTTTGAAACATGTTATCTAATATTCTTAAGTATATTATTAATGAAAATTTAAAAAAAAAAGTCATATTGAATCTTATTTTTTCATTCACATAGTTCATCCTTTTGCAATTTTTCTATCAGGATTTTACACTTTTCAACACTTAGATTAGAAATAATCTTATAGAATTTCTTTATTATGTGGATCTGCATGACACACACTAACCAATACATAGTGGCTACACTTACATATAGTTTTGTTGTCGTTGCTAAAACACTCTCCAAAATTTCACTACATTTAAATCTTCGAGCCTACTCAGCTGTCACATCAAGTGTCACTTTGGTTGTAACGTGTTGTGTCAAGTAATTCTATGCGCTTCAAGTGTTCTTGACCCTTCTCAAGTTTCATTGCATTTATTATAACATATTTAGTGCATTTCATGATCATGACACCTTTGTTTGCTACAAAACGACACTTTTGGTCGCAGTCGCATACACTTTGTCTATTGTACTTGGGGAGTGTTTGTAAATTGGTGTTTTCATGTATATTTGTAATTACTTAAGTCTGTCTAAGTTTCATTAATTATTTGGTATGCATCACACATGATTCTATGTATAAATTATTTTGTCCACCCCTTGTTATATCCTCCACACTAAGACAAATTTTGATTGTTAAAATGAACCCATTAAGACAAAGAGTGCAAAATCACACTCTTAAGTATTGAGCAGAAATCATTTGTTGTTCTAAAATGTGCCCTACGCCCTCCAAGAGTGCATAGTGCACTCTTAGGCATCATTCCCTTTAATTTTTCTTAATTGTGACCTTGAAGAACCAAGTCTTCCTTTGAGCGCACTCCTTCAACTCAAAGAAGTGTGCCCTCGTAAAGTGCATGAGATCACCCGAAAGACCTGGATCCTAACCCCTTAATCCTTCAGCAATGCGCTATGTGCCATACTTGGCCTTTTGAGTGAATCAGCACACTCTAAAGGCCCAAAGCTCCACCCCTTCAACCTTCACCAATGAATCTTGTGCCCTCCTTTTCCTTCCTAAGTTCATGAGCACACCCCAAAGCCTGAACCCTTATCCCTCGTCCTTCGGACCTGCACCCTCCCTTGAGTTTATTTCTCTTCTCTTGAGCACATGAGTGCATCCCGAAGCCCCGAAGATTACTCTCTTCATTGCTTCAACCTTTCAAAGTGTGCCCTTGCGCCTAGAAGTCCACCTTGTTTGTCCCGAGCGCACTGTCAAGACACGAACATAAAATCTGCATGAAACATGTTAGAATAGGATATTTTTTAAGCTGATGGTTTCTTGTCATGTGCGATTTTAGTTACAGGTAATTGAAGAATAACATGGCAAGGATGCATGAAGAAGATTGGGTAAATAAGGAAGACAAAGGAATCATTCAAGAACACAGAACACATTGATGTCTTGATGATAAAATCACCTTGAAGAATCCATAGTATCAAAGACCCTTTGCAGGGTGAAGACATCAATGATCAGAAGACACGAGTGGTAACCATGTCACCATTAAATAAATTCCATGTCATCACCCACTAAGGATCCAAGTCATCAATAGTAGTGACTTGTCATGTCCTTATCACATGATGATGTGGAAGTTATGATGTAATAATGTAATCATTGTAAAGACAAAGAAGTGGAATTCCAAGAGTAATGTACGGAAAAAATATGCATGTATAGAAGTCCAAAATACATGTAATACCTGTTGAAATTCAACAATAAATGCACCCACATACTAGTGTGGAATTTCAGTCGCACATTGATGAGAAATTCAGCTACACATTAGTGCAAAATGTGGACGTCTAATTTATTTTTCCCTTAAATAAATTGGACAATAAATTGTAATTTCATCTCATAACAAATTTTATCAATTAACTAAGTCATGATGATAGAGTTAGCTCAAAAAATTCAAGTTGAGGGTCTAAGATGAGGCATGTAGAGTGATCCTAATATTTATGGGGGTCCAGTTGTAGTTTTAGCACTAGTGTGGTGTGAGTGTAATCAATTAACTGAAATTAATTGAGTTAAAATCAGTTTAACTAGTTCTAACTGAGTGCTGAATTAGTAAGAGGTCCACTGAATTAAATCATATTTAATTCACAATTATTGATCAATCATATAATTGATGATTTGCTCTTAATAGTTTCGTGCATGTAAATTATGATGAAGACCTTGTTGAAACAAAGGTTAAAGGGAACATAACTATCAGTTGTATTATTAGAAAATTGCTCGGGTGCAATTATAAATTCATGAGAAGGCCATGATGGATTGTGCAATAAAGGAAGGTTGAATTTCCTATTTAATAGGGGTTTATTTCCCTAGGAATTGTGTGAGAAAGGCAAGCTGAATGAAGGCAAGGAATTGGCTATGTGTTTGTCCAATTTTGCCTAGATCAGTGTGAGACAATTGGTAGAATGCAGGAGATTCTTGTGAGAAAGAATGCATTGTAGTGTTTCATGATTCCTTGACTTTATACAATATATGATAGTAGGATTTTGAGCACTTTCTTTCCCCAAGAATATCTTGTGTTGTGCGATTGATTTACTTCTTTCTCTTACTTGCATGTGATTGAGCGACCATGTTTTATATTCCACAAATATTATAGAAGGATTCAATATCTTATTTTAGTACATCGCAATATAGGATTGAAACCATTGGCATAATTTATACATGGTATCAAAGCGCCATGAATCACAATAGAAGAGAAGAAATTGAGTTTGTGTTGAACAAGATTCAAATTTGCAGATTCATTCTTTGGTACCTAGCAGTTGACCGAGATGTATTTCACTAGCTTGATACTGAGATATGCACTCGATGGAAATTCGAACTATATTGCATGGAAGGACAGGATGGAGGCAGTATTGGAGGGTAACGGACTAAAGGAATTCATTAACACTGATATTCATGAGCCCACTCCAACAGATATTGCGTAGCATGAAGCATGGAATAAGAATGCTGCAAAGTCGAGGAGGATATTCTTAGAGGGAGTTCGATATAATATTGTCTCGAGTATCCATGGCAAGGCAGCTCCATATGCTATGTGTAAGGCCTTGATAGATATGTTTCAAATCAGCAGTGATCACGGGAAATTGGTACTCGAGGGCAAGCTCAGGAAAATCAAAATGGAGAAGGGAGACACAATCAAGAATACTTGACCAAGTTCACTCTATGTCGAGATGAGCTTGGAAGTGTTGGGATTACTATGGCTGATGATGACTTGGTGAGCCTAGCACTTCTAGGCCTTCCCAAGAGTTGGTATAGTTACCAGGACTCTGTGAATGGGTGGGGAAAGTTACCAAAGTGGGAGATACTACGGTCGTATTTGGTACAAGAAGAGTTTCAGTGGACTACCAAGGATGGATCCTCATCCAAGACTGATGATGAGGAAAATTGTGCCTTAGCTGGCAAGGCAAAGAAAGGGAAAGGGAAGAAGTTCCATTCCAAATCCGAGACCAGCAAAGAAGGCAAGAAACGAGACATGTCAAAGGTGAAATGTTTCAACTTTCATGATCATGGACATTATGCCACAAATTTTCTACAAAATAAGAAGAACAACAAGAAGGCTCTGGAAGCTACAACGGGAGAAGCTTTGGCCTCACAGTTTGAGTTGAACTTCTCTCTCATCGCATATATGGTGTCAAATGTGATGGGATCTATGTGGTACTTGGATAGTGGAGCATATTTCCACATGAATGGAAACAAATAATTATTTAGTAGCTTGGAGGATAAGGATATTCGTATGCATATCGATATGGGTGATGATGGGAGTTATAGCACTATCGAGATTGGTTCAGTTACTTTCCAGAGAGAGTCAGGTAAACCTTTCATACTAAATTATTTCATGCATGTACCAAGTTTGAAAAAGAATTTAGTTTCAGTTGCTATGTTGGAGGATCTTGGATATGATGTGGTTTTCAGTGAAGGAAAGGTGTTCCTTCGTCACAACCCCACAGGACAAGTAAAGGAGATTTGGGTTCATGTGAAGAACCTCTACAAACTTGATGTAGATGGTTGTGCAACATTGAGCAGTAAAGCAAACATCAGGGGAATTTTGAGGTCTAAAATGGGCCTCCTAAGGAAATTATAAAATAATAGTGGAAATAATAAAATAATATTAGATTACATCATCAAATTTTAGAGGGAAAAAAAAAAAAGTTTTTTCAACTTGTATTTTCAAATTATCTCCCTATGGGTTTACTCAAATTTCAAGCAGGAAAACTCATTGGATGTATAATTTGATTCCTCATCCAAGGAGTACCCATGTTTCATACTTTCGATGGACCCTACTACACGAAAAATGAGAAATACATGAAAACCATGATTACAATCACGCTTTTTCATGTATTTCTCATTTTCGTGTAGCAGGGTCCATCGAAAGCATGCAACATGGGTACTCCTTGGATGAGGAATTAAATTTTGCATCCAAAGAGTACTCCCACTCGAAATTTTAGTAAAACCTTCGGTAGATAAGTTGAAAATACAAGTTGAAAAAGTAGTTTTATTATTTTATTATTTTATAATCTTTTTACTTTTTTACCCCAAAAATGGTGAAATATCCCCCATGGTTCAAATCATCATCTTGAATCCTATTGGTTCTTATAAAGTGTATTTTGGTTGTAAATTTTTCTTAGGAGGCCCATTTTAGGCCTCAAAATTTCTCTAATGTGAGGTGGTGAGCGAGGATACCGGTGACTTATGACATAGGAGGTTGGGTAATCTACACCACAGTGCTTTGAGGATCTTGCAATAGATTTCTACAGGGCTTCCAAAGGGTACACTTGTGTAGAGATACATATGCAAAGGTTGTACTATGGAGAGGTATACAAAGGCCACCTTTCATGAGAAGGAGAATCGAGCAGCGGCAATCCTTGAGAGAGGTCACTCAGACATGTGTGGACCATTCTCAACAACTTCCACAGAAAAGCACAAGTATAATGTGATTTTTGTTGATGATATTTCTAGAAAGTGTTGGATTTTATTCATGCAGAATAACTATCTAATGTTCTCCAAGTTTTGTGAGTTCAAAGCACTGGTAGAGAAAGATACAGGGCATAAGGTGAAGGCTCTAAGGAGCGATAATGGTGGTGAGTATATATCTAATGAATTCAAGAACTTCTGTGCTAAAGAAGGAATTAAGAGAGAATTAATTGCACCTCATAACCCACAACTGAATGGGGTTGCAAAAAGAAAGAATAGAACAATTATGGGAGCAGTATGAACTATGTTACATGATTAGGGCCTACCATTGCATCTATAGGTAGAGGCATGCAACACAGTGGTATTTTTGCAGAACTGTAGTTCTCATTGGATACTTGGCATGAGTACACTAGAGGAGGTTTTTTCAGGTAAAAAATCAGATGTTTCATATTTTAAATTTTTTGGCTCATCTCTCTATTGCCATCTGACCAAAGATGCCAAGAAGAAGCTAGAACCAAAAATAGAGGTTAAGATATTTTTGGGGTACATAGATACTCCCCACAACTATCAAGTGTATTTGACAAAACACAGGATGACATTTTTCAGGAGAGTTGTGAAATTTGATGAGGATAAAGCCATGTGATTGTCCCTTGAGAGGGATTTTGACTTGCATGCAGCACAGGAACTCTTAGCTCCAAGGATGAACCTTGAGATGTGGAGCAACCACAAGCAAAGGAAAAAAGCGTGGAATAAACCACTCATGCAGAGTCATCCACCAAAAATGGCAGGAAGCACACTAGAGAGGCTGACAGATTGATGCTAGATGCAACGTAGAATGTAGGTGCACCTACTTCACAATGCAGGCAAAGAAAGTCCCCAGACAAGTATACAGGATACATGGATCTTATGAGCGAATTTATTGTGATAAAACCATCCTCTTTTGAGGAAGCAATGAAGCAACTGGTATGGGTTGATGCCATGGTTGAGGAGTATGAATCAGTTATCAAAAACAGTGCATGGGAATTGGTCCCAAGACCAGTGGGGAAGTCATTGATTGGATCCAGGTGGATCTAGAAGGTGAATCAAGCAACAGATGGGAGTGTGAAGAAATACAAGGCTATATTTTTGGCTAGAGGATTCTCATAGGTAGATGGGATTGACTATGAGGATACTTTTTCCCTAGTTGCAAGGTACCCATTGATTAGATCTATTCTTGCACTCTTAGCAAAGATGGGATGGCAGATACATCAGATGGATGTAAATACAACCTTTCTCAAGGGAGTTATTGAGGAAGAAGTGTACATTAAGCAACTAGAATGTTTTGAGACCTTAGAAAGGGAGTTTCATGTGTGCAGGCTCAAGAGAGCATTGTATGGGCTAAAGCAAGCACCTCGTGCTCGGTATAGCAGGATCGACATCTATTTCATCTAGTTGGGCTTCACAAAGAGTGAAGCAGATGCGAACCTATATCATATTGTCATTGACGGTATGATTTTGATTATTGTACTTTATGTATATGATCCGATACTAAGAGGGGATGAGCAACTCATAAATTATTGCAAAGAGGATATTGCAAGAGAATTTGAGATGAAGGACATGGGGCTCTTGCATTATTTCCTTGGTTTGGAAATATGGAAAAGAGATGAGGAGGTATTTTTATCTCAGGGAAGGTATGCCAAGAAGATTCTGAGGAAGTTCCACATGGAGGGCAGCAAACCCGTGGAGACTCCTGTTGCAGGAAACTGGAAGAAGGAGGAAGCTAATTCATGTGAGGTAGTGGATGCTATTATTTATAGGCAGCTTGTGGGTTCACTTATGTATTTGGTGAACACACGACCAGACATATGCTATGAATTTAACCAGCTTAGTCAAGCTATGGTTAAGAAAACCAAGCTCTTTTGGAAGGCAGGGAAGCATGTTTTGAGATATCTCAGGGGCACTACAAATTATGGATTATGGTACATACAGACATAGGGAGCGAAGCTTCAAGGCTTCACTGATGCAGATTGGGAAAGCAGTCCATCAAATAGGAAGAGCACATCAGGGGGCATCTTCAGCATGGGATCAACATCTATTTCTTGGTACAGTAGGAAACATAGATCAATTTCACTCAGTGCAGCGGAGGCAGAGTACATGGCAGCTAGTCAGGCTGCATGCAAGTCCATATGGATGAGGAAGATACTTGTTGGTTTTTTCGCTCATCAGATGGATCCAATGGTGATACATTATGATAACTAGAGTTGCATAAAACCCTCAGTTAATCCGGTATTCCATGATAGGTCCAAGCATATTGATATCTGGTATCACCATCTCATAAATTGTGTTTAGAGGTGCATTATGTTGTTCCAATACATTCGCACGAAGGATCAAGATGCAGACATCTTGATGAAGGCACTGGAAAAGAGAAAAATAGAATACCACAGAGGCAGCATTGGGGTCGTTGATAATCCCTTTCTTGTTGAGAGGGAGTGTTGAAATTCAACAAAAAAATACAACCACATACTAGTGTGGAATTTCAGTCACACATTGATGAGAAATTCAGTTACACATTAGTGCGAAATGTGGGCATCTAATTTATTTTTCCCTTAAATAAATTGGACAATAAATTGTAATTTCATCTCATAACAACTTGTATGAGTTAACTAAGTCATGATGACTGAGTTAGCTCAAGAAATTCGAGTTGAGGGTCTAAGACATGGCATGTAGAGTGATCCTAATATTTTGGGGGTCAAGTTGTAGTTGTAGCACTAGTGTGGTGTGAGTGTAATAAGTTAACTCAAATTAATTGAGTTAAAATTGTTGGAAATGTTGTCATTGATGGCAAAGGAGAAAGCGCTGAAGCACAACGAAGAAGCAATGGAGGCAGCAAAGAAGCAAATGAAGGCAGAGGTAGAGCGACATAAGTTGCAGAGGCAGCAAGAAGAATGTCAAAATGTAACAGTCACAGAAGCACAATGAAGAACCGTTATCGGAAGGCAGAGACAGAGGCAGAGAGCCGTTATATCATTCCGGGAATCACTTAACTCCAGCGAAAATTCTGCACGAGGCTCTGTATTTAATGAGAGAATAATCGAAGCTATGACAATCAAGAACCACGAGTATAATCCACAATAGAGGCATGGCTTTAACCCATGTATAGCGGAAGTGGTGCTCATCAGACGAGCACTATAGAACGAGAAGATAAGACGCACGAGAATTATATCAAATTTGAATAAACGTTGAACCCAACGGGCAGAACCGGAGTGTAAGGGAGAAAAGCAGAACCGTGAGGGAGAATGGAACCATGACCGATGAACAGTGAAAGTGGATTGCCGAAAACCGCCCTGCAATTTCGCACCGCTTTTCCGAAGCAGGCGGTATTTGTGGAATCGGAGCGATTCCATAGGGAAGTCGCCGCGTGTCCCGGTGGTATTGTAAAGCGATGAGTTAACGTGCGCCTTCATGCATTAAGGATCGACGGAAGACGCCCAGCGAAATATATATAGGGTTCGTTGATCTGGAGAAAGGCTATCCAATGGTGGGCGCTTGCAGGACTTGCACGAGGATTAACAAAAGTGCGTGGACGATAAGTAATGTACGGTGTATGCATTCGCGATGGTATTGTGGGCCCGGGACGGAGATCTATGTTATGAACTTGGTTTATTAACATTAATATAAGGTCCGACGGAGTTATATGTAAGGAGTTTGGTTATTAACGTTAGTCGATGCATTATAAGGTCCGATGGAATATATATGGAAATATTACGTATAATCGATATATGGATATTATGTGGATTAATATATGTACGTGCCGAGGGCCAATTTACCTGGTTTCAATAGCCAAGGTACTATGTCGATTATAATAGTTATATATGCGAAGTTGGCACATATGCGTGTGCAATGGACTGTCGGGCTATAACTATAGAGGAATGATGAAATTATATCCCAATTCCATGAATTGAGACATTAAAATAAACCAGACATATTTGTTTGAGTTGCCAGCGTAGAATAAGTGCAGAGAGAAAGATTGCCCGGGTTGGAATATGATTGAGCATGAAACTAAAATGAAAATATGGAAAAAGAAAAAAAAGAGAGGAGAGCATGCAGAGATAAACAGAGATTACAGGTTTGACAGGTATACATTCACAGGTGCACACAATTACAGTGAACCAAGGTATGCATAACAGTTTCTTAATAGCAGTAGAAAAAGGCAAAATCCAGTAAAGCCAAAGTTCAGAAGAGGAGCTGAGTGATATGGAAATACGTAATTAAGAGTGTGAATGTAAATGATGTAATTTTTTTTTTTTTTTTGTGATGCAAAGGCAAGTATCCTAAGGAAAAGAAAAAATCCCATTGTAGCATAAAATTTGTACATGTTGTAGTAATTCTAAAATTGAGTTGAAAAAGGAATAAGAAAGACAGAAGCCAAAGAGTCATGACTATTCACTTCAAATTCCTTGTGAAATACAAACAGTCATGTGAGAATATCTATATATAATATCAATTTGATAAGCTCAAAGGAGTGAGAGAGAACAAATATAGAGAATGCAGAATATAGAAGAAAAAGCAAAGAATATTAAGAAAAGAAAGAGAAGCTACAGAACAGAGCTGATATCTGAGGTAAATCAGCAAACATTCAGGTTGTTGAATTGAGGAAGTTGGAGCTTCCCTATCAAGTTGTTGCTTGATATTTGTCAGTTGTAGTTGACTGAGGTTGAAGCCTCCTGTAGGTTGGTGCCTACAGAAAATTGAAGGGAGTTGGTGCTTCCTTGCAAGCATCAACACGAAATTGAGAGTAGAGCCTCACAGCAGGTTGGTGCTATTGAAAAATTAGTGAGAGGAGTTTAGACTTGCCTTTGCATCACAACAATAATAAGATGTGGTTTTCTCCCTTTATGGATTTCCACTTATATCTGGTGTCTCTGTGCATGATGTTTATGTGTTGACCTGTTTTATATCATCTGCTTAATACCTGTTGCTCTCATATTAAAGTCTATTGTTATATTATATTAATACTTGCTGCTCACATTCTAAGATTACTCACATATTAAGTTGGATATGAAATGAAGGTGTAACTAAGGTTTAATAAAAGGTTTAAAATATTATAACTGTGTTAAACTGATTCACCCCCCCCCCCTCTCAGTTTAACTAAGAGTTCAACAATTGGTATCAGAGCAGGTTCCTTTGTACAAGTCTAACAATTGAAAGGAGATCCTAGGTTCCCAAGATGTCTAGTATAGAAGGATGCTCAACCAATAAAGCCCCTTTCTTACCTGGTGAAAATTATGCTTTCTGGAAAATCAGAATGAGGACATACATAATGTCTCTAGGAATAGAAGTTTGGGCTGCTGTGGAATTAGGATATGCCCCGAAGGAAACTGAAACAGAGAAAGAATCAAAACAATATTTTGTGGCTAACGCAAAAGCCATGAATGCCATCCTGAATGGATTATGTGAAGCAGATTTTATTAAAGTAATGCACAAAGACACTGCCAAAAAATATGGGATACTCTTGAAAACATACATGAGAGAGACCAGAAAGTAAGGACTGCCGAAATTCAAGTCTATAGAGCCCAGTTTGAAAACTTAAAAATGAATGATGATGAAGACATTGCCAGTTTTTTCCTAAAGGCTGCAGAAATTATTAAAAATATGAAAGCTCTTGGAGAAAAAATGCTAGAAAGTATAATTGTGCAAAAGATTCTAAGATCTTTTCCATCTAGGTTTAATCCAAAGGTGTCTGCAATAGAAGAAATAGCTAATTGGGAGCCCTTGACCATGAACCAGCTACTTGGAAATCTAACAGCCTATGAAATGAGGCTCCCACAGAAGAAGCCAAGTACGAGGGAAGCAGCCTTCAAAACAGAAAAGAAGAAAGAAGAAGAGGGAGACATATGCTCTTGCTCGGATGAAGAAGAGGCAAAGTTTGTCAAGAAATTGGATAGAGGTTCAGGTAAAAACAAAGGGAAACTCCCCTTCAAATGCTTTAACTATGGAAGAGTGGGACACTATGCTACTAAGTGTCCTCACAAGAAAGTAAGAAATCAAGCTCAAGAATCAGAGAAAAACACATCAAAGAACTGGCAGAAAGGAAAGCAATTTAGCAGAAAATCCTTCTATGCTCAACAAGACAGCAGTACATTTGAAGACTTAGATGAATCCTCGGGAGAAGAGGGAACCTCTGAATTTTTACTAATGGCCATAGAAAATCTTGAAGGACTCTTGCTAGAAGAAGAAGAAGAAGGGGAATTCGACCTTGAGGGGGAGCTAAGAAGTGCTCTGGAAGAGATTGACAGACTCAAACTGAAGTGCAGAAAATAAAAGGACATTCTTCTTAAGTATGTAAGAGAAGAACAAAATTTAGAAGTTCTCATGCAACTAAAGGTAGAACTTGAAGAAGCCAAGAAGATAGAAGACATGTTACTTCAGCAAATCAAGAATAGAAACCGAGAACAAGAGAAACTGGAAGAAGAAGTAGTATGTCTCAGGAAGAAACTAGAAAATGATAAAAGGACAGTGCTTATAAACTCTTCTCAAACAAACTCTAGTAATTTGAATGAAATTCTGGTTGTTCAAAGATCCCCAATGATAAAAAAAGGAATAGGCTATGAAGGAGAATCGAGTAAAGGCAAAGAAAAGGAAAACAAAAATATTATTTTTTTAAAAGCTAAGAAGAATGATGAAGTAGCTCAAACAATTCCTACAAAAGAAGAAATCAACAATAAGGAAGACAGAGATCAGAAGAAACCACTAGTAGTAAAGAATGAAATAAATACTCAGACTCCTGAATATGTAAAATTTGGAAGCCATCAAAGGAGATTCTTCCCTCCAATGAAGAATGCCACCTGTTATGTCTGCCACAAGCTGGGACACATTGCTGCATATTGTCATGCAAGGAGGAGTGATTCAAACCAACAAAAGATGCAAACATTGAGGAGACTGCCTCGAGAAAAAAAATGGAAGAGACAACCTTACATCAGGTATGCAAATATATTCTATGGTTACTGCTTTTATTGTAAAGAATTTGGTCATAAAATCATTGAGTGTAGAAAGTATGGACAAAGGTTAATGTTCACCACCTCAAGGAGGTTTAGGAATCAAAGAAATTTTGTTCATACTCACAATTCTACAAAAACTATAATCAAATGTTGTATATGAAATCAAGTTGGACATATGCCTCCCAAATGTCCTCTCAGAAGATGTAGTTCATCACCTCACAAAAGATATCAAACAAAAGCGTGCCTCCAGTGGATAAAGAAAATGAATAAATGTGACTTGGCTCTAACTGCTCAAGATCTGAAAAGTCAGTGGTATTTGGATAGTGGCTGCTCTAAACACATGACAGGAGACAAAAGCAAGTTTATAACTCTTGATGAAAAGAAATCAGGCAGTGTTACCTTTGGCAATGATAAATCAAGAAAAATAAAAGGAAAAGGGTCAGTCAGCATAGAAAATGGCAGAGGAAAGGCCCAAGATGTACTATTTGTAGATGGGCTGAAAGAAAATTTACTGAGTGTAATTCAGATGTGTGACAAAGGCTGTGAAGTTCTCTTTAGAGCACAAGATTGTGAATTCAGATCAAGCACAACAGGAAAGACTCTGCTCAAAGGTGTTAGAACAGAGAGTAATGTTTACATAGTGAAAGAGGAAGATGAAGCCTTCCATCTTAGCAAACTTGAGGAGTCATGGTTATGGCATAGGAGATTGGGACATTTCAGCTTCGATCATATCATCAAACTGAGCAAGAAGAAAGCTATCAGAGATATGCCAGAAATAAAAAGGCCTTCAAATACCATATGCAAATCTTGTCAATTGGGGAAACAGACTCGCACATCCTTTAAATCCAAAGATAAGCTATCAACAAGAAGACCACTCCATCTTGTGCACATGGATCTGTGTGGACCTGCTAGAACTAAGACACCAAGTGGAGAATCCTAATTCATGCTGATAATAGATGATTTCTCCAGAATGACATGGGTTGCTTTTCTCAAGAACAAATCAGAAGCACTGGAAAAGTTTAAGATATTTAAAGAATTAGCAGAAAATCAAACTGGATGCAAGCTAAAATGTATCAGATCAGATAGAGGAGGAGAATTCATAGATTATGACTTTGCAGACCTTTGTAATGAACATGGAATAAAGCAACAATTTACCATTGCAAGGACACCTCAGCAGAATGGAGTAGCAAAGAGACAAAACAGATCTGTACAACAAATGGCCAGAGCTATGATCACGAAGAGAATAACATTCCTCAAACCTTTTGAGGCGAGAAGGCTATTTTTACAATGAGGTACACATTCTAAACAAATCTCATTTAAGACCTAACGGTGACAAGACACCTTATACAAGACATCTTATGAGCTATGGCATGGTAGGCTTTGCATTAATCAAGCACTTTAAGTCTTTGGCAACAAGTGCTACATAAAGAACAATGAAGTGAAAATACGGGGAAATTTGATGCAAGAAGCGGATGAGGGAATACTCTTAGGATATGCATCCAAGATTAAAGGATACATATGCTACAACAAGACTATTCGAAAAATTCTTAGAAAGTATTGATGTAAGATTTGATGAAGAACTCCCAGGCAGACAGGGATACGGTGTGACCATCTGAAAATCTCATGAAGAATGGGACCCGAAGATGATGAAGAAAGAAAGACATCAGAAGATATTGAACTAAGCTCGAAAACCCCCTCGAGATACACTCAAAAGGATCATCCAGAAGATCAAATCATTGGAGACAAGTGTGTAGGAGTGAAAACAAGAAGGCAGCTAACTGAACAGACAAAAGAAGTATAAATAGCAATGTTATCACAAATAGAGCCAAAGAAGTTTGAAGAAGCCAGCAAGGACAAGTATTGGGTAAAAGCAATGAATGAAGAATTGGACCAAATTGAGAAGAACCATACCTGGGAACTAGTTCCTAGACAAATTGAGAAGAATATTATTGGTTCAAAATGGGTATTTAAAAACAAAATGAATGAGCAAGGACAAGTAATCAGGAATAAATCCAGGTTGGTCTGCAAAGGATACTCACAAATTGAAGGACTTGATTATGAAGAAACATTTGCCTCAGTAGCCAGAATGGAAGCTATCAGAATGTTCCCGGCATTTGCATGCTACGAAGACTTCAAGGTATATCAAATGGATGTAAAGTTTGCTTTTCTTAATGGAGATCTGGAAGAAGAAGTATACATGGAACAACCAGAAGGCTTCTCATTGATAGACAAAGAAGACTATGTATGCAGACTGAAGAAGGCCCTATATGGACTGAAATAGGCTCCTCGTGCTTGGTACTCAATACTGGATAAATATTTGCAAAAATAGGGTTTTAAGAGAGGTGGAGTAGACAACAATCTATATATAAAAGCCCATGAAAATTAACTTTTGATTATTGTTGTATATGTTGATGACATTATGTTTGGAAGCAACAGAGATGAGCTAGCAAAAGGATTTACAGAAGAGATGAAATCAGAGTTTGAAATGTCCATGATTGGAAACTCGATTTCTACTTGGGACTGCAAATTCAGCAAAAAAGAACACAGGTACATTCATTTCACAAGAAAAATACATAAAAGAAATGTTGAAAAATTTCAAAATGGAGAACTGAAAACCTGTGTCAACTCCCATGACCACAGGTTGCAAGCTGTGTGCTAATGATGGGTCTACAGATGCTACTCTCTAATATAAAGAGAAATCACAATGTCAGGGGGAGAAAAAAATGAAAATATCATTCCAGGGAGAACAGCCAGCATGGAAAGCCTAAAACAGGTTCACAGGATCAAAGAGCTATAAGAAAATATTCTCAGTATTATCAGCATTCAGCATGAGAAAGAAACAAGGACCTTTCGATTGTCAAATGAATTATCCCTGTCTGCAATCTAGTACAGATGAAACATAGTTATAAAACATATAAAATACAAAAAGAAATATAGCACAGATGAAATACAAAAGGCAACCCTTTGCCATTGATGTCAAAGGGGGAGGAAGAACAATCAGGAGGACGAACAGGCAAACAGGAAGAGCAAGCAACAAGAAAAAGAGAAAGCAAACAGAGAAAGTGGATTGTTACCATCAATGCCAAAGGGGGAGACTATTGGAAATGTTGTCATTGATGGCAAAGGAGAAAGCGCTGAAGCACAGCGAAGAAGCAATGGAGGCAGCAAAGAAGCAAATGAAGGCAGAGGTAGAGCGACAGAAGTTGCAGAGGCAGCAAGAAGAATGTCAAAATGTAACAGTCACAGAAGCACAGTGAAGAACCGTTATCGGAAGGCAGAGACAGAGGCAGAGAGCTGTTATATCATTCCGGGAATCACTTAACTCCAGCGAAAAGTCTGCACGAGGCTCTGTATTTAATGGGAGAATAATCGAAGCCGTGACAATCAAGAACCACGAGTATAAGCCACAACAGAGGCATGGCTTTAACCCATGTATAGCGGAAGTGGTGCTCATTAGACGAGCACTATAGAATGAGAAGATAAGACGCACGAGAATTATATCAAATTTGAATAAACGTTGAACCCAACGGGCGGAACCGGAGTGTAAGGGAGAAGAGTGGAACCGTGAGGGAGAATGGAACCATGATCGATGAACAGTGAACGTGGATTGCCGAAAACCGCCCTGCAATTTCGCACCGCTTTTCCGGAGCAGGCGGTATTTGTGGAATCGGAGCGATTCCATAGGGAAGCCGCCACGTGTCCTGGTGGTATTGTAAAGCGACGAGTTAACGTGCGCCTTCATGCATTAAGGATCGACGGAAGACTCCCAGCGAAATATATATAGGGTTCGTTGATCTGGAGAAAGGCTATCCAATGGTGGGCGCTCGCAGGACTTGCACGAGGATTAACAAAAGTGCGTGGACGATAAGTAATGTACGGTGTATGCATTCGCGATGGTATTGTGGGCCCGGGACAGAGATCTATGTTATGAACTTGGTTTATTAACATTAATATAAGGTCCGACAGAGTTATATGTAAGGAGTTGGTTTATTAATTTTAGTCGACGCATTATAAGGTCCGATGGAATATATATGGAAATATTACGTATAATCGATATATGGATATTACGTGGATTAATATATGTACGTGCCGAGGGCCAATTTACCTGGTTTCAATAGCCAAGGTACTATATCGATTATAATAGTTATATATGCGAAGTTGGCACATATGCGTGTGCAATGGACTGTCGGGCTATAACTATAGAGGAATGATGAAATTATATCCCAACTCCATGAATTGAGACATTAAAATAAACCAGACTTATTTGTTTGAGTTGCCAGCGTAGAATAAGTGCAGAGAGAAAGATTGCCCGGGTTAGAATATGATTGAGCATGAAACTAAAATGCAAATATGGAAAAAGAAAAAAAAAAGAGGAGAGCATGCAGAGATAAACAAAGATTACAGGTTTGACAGGTATACATTCACAGGTGCACACAATTACAGTGAACCAAGGTATGCAGAACAGTTTCTTAACAGCAGTAGAAAAAGGCAAAATCCAGTAAAGCCAAAGTTCAGAAGAGGAGCTGAGTGATATGGAAATATGTAATTAAGAGTGTGAATGTAAATGATGTATTTTTTTTTTTATTTGTTGTGATGCAAAGGCAAGTATCCTAAGGAAAAGACAAAATCCCATTGTAGCATAAAAGTTGTACATGTTTTAGTAATTCTAAAATTGATTTGAAAAAGGAATAAGAAAGACAGAAGCCAAAGAGTCATGACTGTTCACTTCAAATTCCTTGTGAAATACAAACATTCATGTGAGAATTTATATATATAATATCAATTTGATAAGCTCAATAGAGAGAGAGAGAGCAAAAAAAAATAGAGAATGTTAATATATTGTGGCATAGCGTAGAAGATTAAGAAAACAAAGAAAGAAAGTTAGCTAATGAACAGAGCCGATATCCGAGGTAAATCAAAGAACATCTGTGTTGTTGAATTGAGTGAAGTTGGAGCTCTCTATCAAGTTTTTACTGAGAACACACAGGGAATGATCGAGGTTGCAAGTCTCCCCGTAGGCTAAGCCTAAAATTGAAGGGAGTTGGTGCTTCCTTACAGCTGTAGCTTATGTAACTGAGAAAGGAGCCCTCTCAGAGGTTGGGACCTCGTTAAAACAGTGGTGAGAGGGAGTTGGAGCTTGCCTTTGCATCACAACAATAAGAAGATGTGGTTTTCTCCCTTTATGGGTTTCCACTTATATCTGGTGTCTCTGTGCATGATGTTTATGTGTTGATCTGATTTATATCATCTGCTTAATACCTGCTGCTCTCATATTAAGTCTGTTGTTCTATTATATTGATACTTGCTGCTCATATTCTAAGATTGCTTACATATTAAGCTAGACATGAAATGAAGATGTGTGTTAGTTTGAATAAAATGTTTAAAAATCTATGAATGTGTTAAACTGATTCACCCCCCCCTCTCAGTTTAACTAAGAGTTCAACAAAAATCAGTTTAACTAGTTCTAACTGAGTGATGAATTAGTGAGAGGTCGAGTGAATTAAATCAGATTTAATTCAAAATTATTGGTCTATCAGATAGCTGATGATTTTATATTAATAGTTGCATGCATGTAAATTCTGATGAAGACACAGTTGAGACAGATGTTAAAGGGGACATAACTATCAGTTGTATTATTAGAAAATTGCCCAGGTGCAATTATAAAGTCATGAGAAGGCCATGATGGATTTTGCAATCAAGGAAGGTTGTATTTCCTATTTAATATGGGCTTATTTCCCTAGGAATTGTGTGATTAAGGTAGGCTGAAGGAAGGCAAGGAATTGGCTATGTGTTTTTCCAATTTTTCCTAGATCAGTGTGAGACAATTGGTAGAGTGAGGGAAATTCTTGTGAGAAAGAATGAATTGTATTGCTTCATGATTCCTTGACTTTCTACAATATATGATAGCGAGGTTTTGAGTAGTTCTTTTCCCCAAGAATATCTTGTCTTGTGTGATTGATTTACTTCTTTCTCTTACTTTCATGCGATTAAGCGATCATATTTTATATTTCGCAAATTTTGTAGAAGGATTCAGTATCTTGTTTTAGTACATCAAAAGATCGGATTGAATCCATTGGTATAATTTCTATAATACCGAGATTCATATGTAATTCCAAAATTCGTTTGGAAGTCCAAAGGTTTTATAATTCCAAAGGTCATTAGAAGTTGGAAAACCAAGAGTCATGAGGATATGAATGGTCATGCCTCAAGTTATAAAATGATCCTCACTTCTCATGCAAAGGACTTTTAACCTTGTCTTTTCCCATAAGGCATTAGAGAGATAGAGTTAGTACTTTTGGGGAGCAGGTAGTGCCTCTAACACTCTAACGAGTATTTATCATCTATGCATGTGTCTCCATTAGGGGAGCAGGTAGTGCATCTAACACTCTAACGAGTATTTATCATCTATGCATGTGTCTCCATTAGATTAGTACTATTACTTCTATTTTGGCTCACTTTCTTCCCCTCTGCAGTGAAAGAACCTTGATACATATACAACTAAACATTCACAAGTCACACTTTATTTCTCATTCAAAATCACGTGTGTGCTTCTCTCAGATGCTAACTGCTTAAGCCAAGAAAAATATTTAATTTAATGGTAGCCACGTCGTATTTTCAGACGGGACTCCTATACCAAATGGTGTGAGATCTAATTGGGACCTTATATTGGGAAGATCTCCTGTATGTTGGTGGTATCCAGCAATAACAACATTCTAGCACTAGAAGGAGGGAAAATACATTTTTATGGTTGATAACTCTACACATCCCAATCATTCATCTTCTAAACAAGCCAATAATATCTCAAGCAATATCCCAAATCCTATGAGGTTACTAACAAAAAACTCTGGGAGATTCAACTTCTCACCCTTTGGTTCGTGAAAGCTATCAGTTTACTCCCTATTTCTCATAATATTCATCATCATCCTAGGAAGAAATAAACAAAACACATTGGTGTGTTGGTTGCATCGGTGGAAGATTTGGTTTTCTCCACTCTTAAGGAGTTAGAGACACTTCCACCTGTTCACGAAGAGTACGAGGAAGATATTGTTCTTTCTGGCAAAGAATAGTCAGGAGCCAATTTTGAGTATAACAATGATTTAAACGGTGAAGAAGAAGGATCCTTAGACACAAAAAAGGAGAAGGAGGAACGAGATGAGGACATGACTGATCATAATTGGATTGGATGGCCCAAGGGCCACTAACTCTTCTGGATAATCTTCATTGATTCCCAAACATCTAGAAAAATTGTTATCAAAGCTTGAAGCCGACAAGAAGACTAAGGCAGGAGATCATATCGATGATTTCTACATGCATCTATGGATGTTAGAGGTATGGTACGATTATGTTGCTTGTCGGATTTTTCCTTTTATGCTAGAAGGTAGAACAAAAGCATGGTACCATAGCCTGCTTTTCAATTCAATCCATGGATGAAGGGAGTTTAAGAAGTTTTTTTTTAAGAAATTTGTCTATGAAAAGACTCCCGACATGTTGTTAAAGAGCTCGGAAACAATAATATGGGGCAAAAGGAGAAATTTAAGGATATCAATCAAAGGTTTAACCGAATATTGAATAATTCCCCCCCAGATATGCAACCTCATGATTCAATTACTATTGGTTACTATACAATTTCCTTGCCCACAAACATTTCCTCTTTTTTTGAAGGAGTTGTAAAGGACACATTGGCTCTAAACTTTGCAGAAGAAATCATCGTGGATAAATACTTGCATGCCATTGGAGTTATTACAGATGATGATGAATCTAAATACTCCAAGGGGATTGGCAAGAATTCTCAACCTTCTTCAAGCAAGGTTAAAGAAAATTATTATGTGGATATTGATAGCTTGACCAGATATTTAAAAGCACTCACTAACGAAGTCTCATAATGAAAGAGAAGGTAAAGCGATAATTCTACCATTAGCAAGCCTCCTAAGTATTTTCCTTTTAGAAGGAATATTAACAACAACAACCAACCAGCTAGATCTTCCTAGAGTTCGAACGTTGTGTTTAATATTGAAAATATAGGCATGGATAACTATTGTTCCTTCCATCAGGAATGACATTTAGAGAAAACATGCCCACAGTGGAACAACAACATGAATGCTTTGGACACACACATTTTTTATACCCTACTAGCATATGATCATCCTGAGTAGACAAAATAGACAAATGAACTTGCAACGGTTGAAGAAAGTATAGGTATTGGACATGCAGTTAATTCTTTTGATTGTATTCTCAATGCTGACAAGAAGAGTGTTGAAGCACCACCTCAAATCAATCCCCCCCCCCAGAAGCAGAATGGTCGATATAACTTGAGGAGCCAAGGGGCCATTTCTGAACAAGAGGTGATGAAGCATAAATTATAATACCAATAATTGAGAAAAATCTCACCATTGGTCATTCCTGCTCAAAACACACAAAGTAATTTTAGAAATTATACTACTTCTAAGAACACTTCCACCAACATCAATTCCATCACTTCAGAATTTTCAGAAAAGCTACTCCTCCAGACACTTCAACACTTCATGTTAAAAGTGAAACAATTCATTATAACATAGTTGAAGATTTAAAGAGCCAACATCTCCATATTTGAGCTCGCGAAGATAGCAGGCCAACGAGAACTACTTATCCAAGCCTTATAACAACCTTCGCCAAGTGAAAAAGCTTCTATCTATCAAAATGTGTCTAATAAGTCTTCTGGTTCCCTTGAATCTATGGTTAAGGTTTTAACATTAGATGCTAACAATATTTTTCCCCCATTTTTATTAACTTTCGAAAGTTTTAATTACAATTTCCATAATTGTTTAGTCGATTAGGGTGCATCTGTGAATGTAATTCCATTATCTATTGCTAATAAAATTAATGATAAATGGGATATATCGATGCACAAATCATTCAGTTGGGAATGTCTCTTTTTCAAGCTATTGGTGAACTCAAGAATTTTATTATTCGATTATCATTTGATCACTAAGTCCACCAATGTATAAATATTGTAATTGTGGACATCCCTAGAGCTTATGGCATACTCCTGAGTAGAGAATGGTCTAGTAAATTACAAGGGTATTTTGCTACAGATTGGTCACACTTATGGCTTCTGTATAATGGCAGAAACAACCAAATTCGAGTGGAGAGTGAGCCATATATGAAATATATTGTGACACCACTTGAGGGTCATAATGAGCCTATCTCTTTTGCCAATTTAATATTTGTAAATTGTTTCTTGTGAATTGATCACGGGTGTTATCAATCACAACCATCACCTATCCCACTTGATACATAGTTATACCTCCTTCCTTGTTCTCCAACTAGTGTAGATGAATCTTGTAATATAGATGTAAATAATACTAATAATAGTATAGGAACCAGTTTAGTAGCTAATAATATATGGACTATGTAATTTGATGGTTTTATAACGTAGGATGGTTGTGGAGTTGGTTACGTACTCATAGACCCACACAACAAGAAGTATATCCTTTCATTCCTTTTGGAGTTTGAGTGTACAAATAATATTGTTGAATATGAAGCACTTGTGCTTGGATTAAAGAAAGCCATCGATCTGAACGTAGAGTTACTCAAGATAATTGGTGACTCAGAGGTAGTCACTCCTCAGGTACGAGATACTATCCATTGTGTTTCACCAAATCTTAAAAACTACCAATAGAAGGTATGGTGATTAATTTAATTATTTTAAATATTTCAATATCATATATGTTCCTAGGCCTAGAAATGTTGCAACAGATGCATTAGATAATGCAACTGCTAGAACATCACCAATGAGAATTGGTTTTTCAATAGAGCTCATACATAAACCTTATGTGCCTAATACCATCACTAATTTTCATGTTCTCAATGATTACCAAGATGCACTACATTTTATGGCTAATATAGATGAATTCAAGGATGCTTACATAGAAGAGGATTAGCACTACAAGGCTTTGCAAAAGGCATATAATGTAATGAAACACAATACTATGCCTAAAGGTGTAGTGTTCCTGGAAAAATTATATGACCTGCAAAAACGGTTCATAGGTCCAACCAATACCAAGACTCGGAGCTTGAAGCTGTCATCTGAATAAGTCAATCTAGGAACCCAAGAATATCTGAAATATGTAGAACCTCGATACATTTTGTTCTCCACAAGAATGAAAATCATTCATTCTCATGTTCAAACAATATTATGATGTGTTTTCATGTACGTATAATGATTTGAAGACATATGATACTCATACCATCCAACATGTCATTCTTATAAAATAAGGGATAAAAAAATTTAGAAAAAAACTAAGGAAAGTTCATCCAACACTGGATCCCCTCATTTAAAGAGAATTGAGAAAGATACTGGATGCTCAGATCATTTTCAAGGTTAGAGTTTCAACATGGGTTTCAAATTTGGTTCCAGTCAGAAAGAACTCTGGTGAGATAAGGTTATGAGTATACTTTCGTAACCTTAATTGGGAATCAGATAAAGATAAGTACCCAATTCCATCCATGGAACACATCCTTCAAACAGTATATGGGTCTGAGACGTTCTCATTGCTAGATGGTTTTTCTGGCTATAATCAAGGGCTAGCGCCGGAACCAAATCGTCTAAATACTACCTTCAGGACCAAATGGGGAAAATTCGCATTTAAAATAATTTCATTTGGGCTTATTAATGTTGGTGCTAGATTTAAGAGAGTGATGAACATCAATTTTCGTGGCCTGATTGGTCAAATTGTAGTTATTTATTTGGATGGCGTAACTGTGTTTTCCAAAAGAAGATCGGATAATGTAATTCATCTAAAGAAAATATTTGAGCGGTGTCGTAAATATGAGATTTCTCTCAATCCCAAGAAAATCATCTTTGATGTGTCAGAAGGCACTCTCTCAGGACACGTCATTGCAAAGAGTGGAACCAAATTTGAACCCGAAAGGGTTAGAGCTATTACACGGATCTCTTTCCCAGTGAATAAGAAAGTTATTCAATATTTCTTAGGGTAGATTAATTTCATACGAAATTTCATCTCTGATTATGTTGAGATAGTTAAACCTCTATAGGATATTGTTAAGAAAGATGCAACTTACAAATGGTACAAAATGGAAAAGGATGTTTTTGCTCAAATTAAACAAGATATTGTTGATGTGCTTGCATTATTTAGTCCTTATTATGACAAATATTTTCTGCTTTACACTTTTTCTACGGATTCATCTATTGCAGTCATGCTTACTCAGAAGGACGTTGAAGAAAATGAACAACCTATATCTTTCATGAGTGTTGGCTTACAGGGGTTAGAAGTGATTCATTAGGGGAATTTTGTGCTCTAAAATGGGCCTCGTAAGAAAAATGTACAACCAAAATAAATTTTATAAGAACTAATAGGATTCAAGATGATGATGTCAACCATGGGGGATGATTCACCATTTTTGGAGTAAAAAAGTAAAAATAATAAAATAATAAAACTACTTTTTCAACTCATATTTTCAACCTAAATCCCTAAGTTTTTACTCAAATTTCGAGTAGGAGTACTCGTTGGTTGCAGAAATGAATTTCTCATCCAAGGAGTACCCATGTTGCATACTTTTGATGGACCCTACTACATGAAAATTGAGAAATACATGAAAAATGTGATTACAATCACGTTTTTCATGTATTTCTCATTTTTTGTATAGCAAGGTCCATGAAACATATGCAACATGGGTACTCCTTGGATGAGGAATCAAATTCTACATCCAACAAGTGTTTTCGCTCGAATTTTGAGTAAACCCATAGGGAGATAAGTTGAAAATACGAGTTGAAAAAATAGTTTTCTTTTTCTTTTTCCCTCTAAAATTTGGTGATGTAATCTAATATTATTTTATTATTTACACTATTATTTTATAATTTCCTTAGGAGGCAACTTTTAGACCTCAAAATTCCCCTAATGTATCCTTCAATCGACAAAAAAGCGTATGGCATATATAAGGCAGTAAAATATTTCAAGCCCTATCTGCTTAAAGCTCACAATATCATTTTTGTGCATCATACAACGATCAAAACACTTTTTGTGTAACAGGAGCTGGGTGAGAAGAGGGAAAATTTGATGACCTGCTTACATGCATATGATATGTAGTTTAAACTAGTTTATACCATTAATATTCATGGCCTTTTTCAACTTACAGTGGAAGTGAAAGATGCACCCAAGAAAGATCTTTCAAGTTGGGAGCAGGAAATAGAAATGTATAATGTTGAGCAAGTTCCCAAAACCACACATGCAACACCATGTTATTCTTACATATGGAAATTCTTAGAACACAACACCTTTCCCACGCATTTATTGAACAAAAAAAGAGGGAAAATTGCCTTAAATATCTATCTTATCAACTCGTTCATGGAGTGATTTTCAGAAAGCACCACAATAGTGTGTTGCTAAGATTCCTTGAGCCTCAGGACATAGAGAAGGTACTTATAGATCTGTACAACATATCGGCATGTGGTCACAATTCATGTGACACAAGTGCACATAAATTAATGAGGGTTGGTTATTTTTGTCCCACTTTATTAAAGGATTCTCATGCTTATGCTCACAATTTCCCATCTTTTTAGAGATGTGTCGATCAAGATCAGAAGTCATCCACCCCACGGCTACCAGTAGCAGTCGAGGAACCATTCCAACAGTGGGGACTATATGTTACTGCATAAATCTTCCCAAATCTTCAAAGCAACATCAATACATTCTAACAACGAAAAATTATTCTACTCAATAGAAAGTAGCAATGCCTTTAAGACAAGTAAATGACCAGAAAGTCATCCACTTCTTGAACCAGAAAATTATAACCAGGTTTGGAGTTCCAACGTCTCTTTTCTTTGATAATGCGACGTATTTTTCTTCCTTGAAAATTTATGAATTTGCAACATAAAATGGTATTGTATTAAATCACGAATCTAATTATTACCTGAGGTGAAATGGTTTAGTTGAATCAGTGAACATAAATATTATCCTTATAATCATGAAAGCCATATTCTCTAAGCAAATGAACTGACACAATGCTTTGAAAAATGCATTATGGGTTGACTGTGTAACTCCCAAGGCTTCCCTTAAAACCTCACCGTACTTTCTAGTTTATGGTAAAGAATCTATCTTTCCCCCAAACATGTATCTCCCTGCCTTGAAAATCTCCCGAGAGTACCAAGGAAGACCTTGCCTTCTGGTTCAAAGCAGGATAGATAATTTTCCTAAACTCAAGGAAGAAAGGCTCAAATCCAAAGAGATATTTTTCATTCACCAAAGCCATATCAAGCATTAGTACGACAATAAATGACTAAAATTTTCAATATGGGTGACTTAGTATTGAAGTGGGACAAATCCCACAAAGAGAAAGGTAAACACACGAAGTTCTAGCCTCTATGGATTGACCCTTTTACCATCGAGGAAAAGCTCGATCATAACACCTTCAAGCTGAAATCCTTATATGGGAGGATTGATCCTCTTCCCATAAATGGTCGATATTTGAAATGTTATTTTCAATAGCAGCTCTAAGTTGCGCTTCCTGTAATTTCTTTTCTTTTCTTTTCTTTATGTTCCGTCCGTGTCAGTTTTGTGTGTCATGTCAATTTGGTTCTTGTCTTGTTTTCATTTTGGTCTTTGTACATAAATAATACCTTGTGTGAAAAGTGCATGGCTCAAAAGGGACTTTTTGGTGAAATAAAGAGAAAATGTGACAACCACCATGCTTGGCTATCTATTTGTTCTTCTGATTTGTTAGGGAAGATGTCATAGGTTGAGATAGGTCCAAAAACAAAATACGATAAATCCAAAAGGAAAACCTTGAGGGAACCCATTATATCTGCATATATTCTTGCATATGAACTCCTCAACTTGGTGCATATCTACTTGGTGTGTTACATGATTATCCAATCTAGTAGAGAAGGATAAGGGGAAAATCTAAAGCGAGAAAACCAATATCGTAGGTTATAAAAATAATTTTCTGAAGGGGAAACCTCCTATGCTCTTAATAAGTTTAGATTCCTCTTCTGCCCATTGAAAATAATAGCTTCTAAAGTACAATCCTATTAAATAAATAAAAAAAGGGTGAAAGAATATAAAGGCTTCCCGTGCAGGGAGGTGAAGCAAGCGAGTTTTCCAGGGTACTGTCTAGGCCTGCTCGGAGTGAGGCAACGTTTGTGCTCCTGAAGTGACTTCGTTGGGGTACTTCCTAATACTACTAGAAGTAGAGCAACACTAGAAATGAAACTCATACTCGGAATATCTTAAACTCTTCGCGCACATTACCCTTTCCTAGATCGAAACAATTGAGATATGGCATATATTTTGTGTGTTTGAACTAAGTGCAAAGAAGTGAGGTAATATGTATATAATCGGGTCGATAGGGGAAGCCAAGGCAATCCAATTGGTGAATAAATACTTCCTAAAGGGTTGAATCTTTAACTAAAACATAGTGTGTCGCTAATTATTGTCATTGCTGAACACCCTCTAAAATTTCTCTACATCTAAATTTTGGACCCTTCTCAACTATCACATCTAGTGTCACTTTGGTTGTCAAGTGTCATGTCAAGCCATTATATTTGATTCAAGTCTTCTTGATCAATTTCAAGTTTCATCTCATTGATTAGAACATATTTAGTGTATTTCATGGTCATGACACCTTTGCTTGTCACAAAACGACAGTTTTGGTTGCAGTTGCACACACTTTATCTATTGCACTTAGGGAGTGTTTGTAAACTAGTGTTTTGATGTCTATTTATCATTATTTAAGTCTGTCTAAGTTGCATTAATTATTTTTTATGCATCATACCTGATTATATGTTTAAACTCGTTTTGTCTTCCCCTTTTTCTATCCTCCACACTTTCACAAATTTTTATTGTTCAAATGAACCCATTAAGGCAAAGAGCGCAAAATCACACTCTTAAAACATTAGCGGGAATCCTTCATTTTTCAGAAAACCACCCTACACCCACCAAGAGCACATAGCGCACTCCTAAGCATCATTCCCCTTCATTTTTCTGAATTTCGCCCTTGAAGAACCAAGTCTTCCTTTGAGTGCACTCCTTCGACTTGAAGAAGTGCACCCTCCTAGAGCGCATGAGAGAACCCTGAATACCTGAAGCCTAACCCCTTCAACCTTCATCAATGTGCTATAGACACTCTTTGTCCTTTTAATCACATGAGAAAACTTTGAAGAGCTGAAGCTTGACCCCCTCAGCCTTCAACAATGCACCCTCCTTTCCGTTCCTGAGCGCATGAGTGCTCCCTGAAGCCTTGGAGCCTCTCCCTTTAGCCTTTAGCTTTGTGACAGGTTCCCTCCTTGTTCACTTAAGCACACAATGCACTTGGGAAGCCTGAAGCCTCATCCTTCATCCTTTAAACCTACGCCCTGTTCCTTCCCTTATGTTTATTTCTCTTCTTTTGAGTGCATGATCACATCCCAAAGCCCCGAAGCTTCCTCTCTTCATCCCTTTAGCCTTTCAAAGTGTGCCCTTGTAGCTAGAATTCCTCCTTGTCTCTCTTGAGCACATTGTCAAGACACAAACATAAAATATGCATGAAACATGTTATAATAGGATATTTTTTAGGTTGATGTTTTCTTGTCATGAGTGACTGCAGTTATAGGTAATTCAAGAAAAACATGGCAGGGATGCATGAAGAATATCCTGAAAAGAAGGCAGACAATGGAAGCATTCAAGAATAGAGAACACATTAAAGTTTTGATGATTGAAGCACCCTAAAGACTCCATAAGATCAAAGATCCTTTATAGAGTGAAGACATCAATGGTCGGGAGACACGAGTGGAACCCATGTCACCATTGAAGAAATTCCATGTCATCTGCCACTGCAAGTCCAAGTCATCAATAGTATTGAGTTGTCATGTATTTATGCATGATGAAGGAGAAGTTATGACATAATCATGTAATAATTGTAAAGAGAGAGAAATGGAAGTCCAAGAGTAATGTATGGACAAAAGAGGCACGTATAGAAGTCCAAAAGACATATAATACAAAGAGTCGTGTAATTCCAAAAGTAATTTGGAAGTCCAAAGGTCAGTAGAAGTTGGAAAACCAAGAGTCATGAGGATATGAAAGGTCATGCCTCAAGTTTTAAAAGGATCTTGATTTCTCATGCAAAAAACTTTTAACCTTGGCTTCTCCCACAAGGTATTAGAGAGATAGACTTAGTACTTTTTGGGAGCAAGCAGTGCCTCTAACACTCCACTATTGGAGCTAGTCATGTTCATTGTACTTATGTATCTTGAAACGTTGCTTAATACTTGAAGCCTTTTGGCCAACACATTTTCATGCATGGATTGTGGATGTTTTAAGACTACTCTTTGAATATTTATGATTCATGTTCACTTTCACATGTACTGAAGTAATTGAAATATTTTGGTTACATTGGTGCTTAACTTATTGGAAATGTGTTGTGATGATTATAACGATCGTGGCATCTATGTGGACTATTTAGATTGATGCTAGATGCGTCTTTCCCATATGTGCATGTGTTTTCCAAATATTAGTACTATTACTTCTCTTTTAGAGGCTCGCTTTCTTCCCTTCTATAGGGAAATAACCTTGATATGTATTCAATTGAACATTCACAAGGCACACTCTCTTGCTCATTCAAAGGCACATGTGGGCTTCTCTCTCATGCTAACTGCTTAATCCAAGGAAAACTTGTAAGTAAATGAAATTCGGGTTGTATTTTTGGATGAGACTCCTATACAAAATGGTGTGACGTCTAATTGGTACCTTATATCGGGGAGATCCTCTATATGTTGGTGGTATCTAGCATCCTCAAAAATTTTAAACGTATTAATTTTGTTAAGAATTTACAAAGAACTTACCTTCTCTCTTTTTTTCGATGTGTTATCATTTTGTCGATCAATATTTTTGTTACTTGACACCTTCTCAGACATTTTTTATCAATATAAAACTTGTACCATTCAATAAAGAAGACATTAAATATATTTTATACATAAATGAAATAATTTTCGGCCAAAAAGAGCTTTGGTATTTCGTGCGTTTAGGCCATTAAATGCACTGGGTGTTTAATTGTTCAATACTGTTATCAAAAATTAATTTTAAATTATTATGATGCCATTTGTAACAAAAAACACATCGAAATGAATCAATGGTTGTAATGATAAACACACCGAAAAATTTGGTTGTGAGATCCATTTTTTTTGGCACGAGGATGAGTTCAAATAAAAATAAAATATTTTGGTGTCATGAAATTGATTAGCAAGTTCCCTAGAGAAGTCATACACTTGGAAGCTTCTCCAAAAATCTTAAATTTTGTTTGTTGGGGTTTTTCTGCCACATGGCAACATTTGATTTTTCCACATGGCAACGTACCATTAAGAAATATTGCACAGGCATCGCCTAGTTGTCTGCCATGTCACCCTGTCTAGTAAGTAGCCCACTTCACTCTGTGAAGTCAACATCCACAACAGAATGTATGCCACGTGGCACCTTCTAGTGCTTCCATGTGGCATTCCCTGGGGCTACCACGTAGCACCCATACACCCCAATTTCACTGTTTTGCTAAAATTTCAAACAACAATAACTTTCTCATATGATGTTCATTTGAGCGATTCAAATGTCATTGGAAATATCTCGACGAAATATAAGAGATGAGAGAGTATTAATCAGCATTTGAAATAACAAAATAATGAAGAAATTGCCAACAAGACATGACAGGTAAACCAAGGAACTAGTTTCGAAACAGGTAAAAATTCATTTGTTTTCTTTCGTGAATTTGCTTTAGTAGTACTAATTCTCAATTTTTTTTTTTTTTGTCAATGTCATAAATAGAGAGATTGATCACCTGTCTCTTTTTATAATATCACATTTCATTGCAGAAAAGTACTAAGTTTTTTCAGGTTCCAGGAAGACAAACAGATGACCATAAGCAAACAATGCCTCTCAAAACCCACATTTCTTAAGAACATGATCAGGGCAACATCAAAGATTAAATATCCAAAGCATGAGCACATTATTTTGGATAAAGAATGCCAAATCAGATCCATCACACTATTTCAAAACCTCTTAGATACCAGTCTTACCATTGCATTCCTACTTATTCAGTCAATAAAATATTCATCTCATTTTCCTTCACAATCATTTTCCTTCCTCGCTTTCACTAACCTGTAACCCAGCAATAAACCATCCATCTCCCCTACAAAGTTGATTCATTTAATTTCATTTTCATTTTTCAAATAAACCTTGATCCACTGCAAAAAAAAATCATTCTTAGTCCTTCAAAATTATTGTTTTATGCCCGTGTTAGATAATGGAGGACTCATTAAGGCCTCCCTTCTAACAAGTCTTGGCCTATCAACATCAACACATTATCTAGGTTCAAGGCTAGAGTTATCTTTCAAGTACCTTGAGGTTTGTATGCGTTAATGACAAGTTCTCTCATTGACAATCATGGGAATACACCAATGTCCCTTGATCGTTGGATCTTGCAAGTGGCTCGACATCATCTCATCTATTTGCACTTCGCAAGATGTACTTAGGTACCTTGGCACTCCTTGACATTAATGGTGAGTTTTCCTCGCATTGGTTAACAACATTTATTAATGGCTAGTAATCCAATTATTTCTCTTCATTCTCGACATCAACACATTTATTCACATGACTAGAATTGTACCATTCGGTTTTGTAATGATTGAAGAATACGTCATTTCAGTAGGAATCAATTTGTAACAACAGCAATAAAGAGAACAAATAATCAGATCAAATTCCTTTGTTTACATACTCCATGATCCAACATTAGCAACCACACTCTTCAGTAAACACAACTCATCCACATTTAAGATAAGTGAAGGTATGCTGTTTTCTAATTTTTATTCATGCAATTCCTTAAAATACTAAAATTGTAATTTTGAAAAATTCCTCACCACCTCTATACTCCCTTTCTCATATTGTCATAAACTGAAAAACACCTTTAGTTAGGGGGAAGGGATGTTAATTCATATTCACATGTCATACATCATCACACATTTTCATTTCATTCCAACTCCCATATTCTTCCCAATCAACTATTGTTGCAGTATGATTCCAAAAGATTATATGCTTTGCAAATTATAAATTCATTAATAGTTATTATAGGACTTGAAAAGAAAACCCTGAATGTTTTCATGTACTTTGATGCAACAAAAATAAAAGTATTGTTACACAAGAACTAGTGCTCAAAAGTTTTGGTTGTCACACAAGAACCAACCATCAAAAATATATGTTGTAATCAAATGCATTACACTTTGCAAAAGAGAATACAATGACGTAAAGTTTTAAGAAAATCAATACAAGTCAAAAGCTCATAAAGAAGCAAATAATTTCAAGAAGATAAACTTACGGACAAATGAATCAATGCAATAGTTGCATGAGGACATGTAACAACTTCAGTTGGGGGATATGTTGAGTCTCAAAATTGTCTTCCATCTTCATCCATATTTCCATCATTTCATAACCATTTAGCCCTCATTTCATAACTATATATCCTAAAACCCTACATCAAGTAACATCTCATGATCATACATGTTAGAAGAATCATTTTCGAAAGTTATTTATTTTATGTATTCTTAAGTGAATTTATGATTAAAAACTAGGAATTTAACATGGTTTCATATACATGTATATGTGTTATGAGTTTTGTGACATGTGTATTATTATTTGGAGGTTATAGAAGGGTCTTACTTGGCCTCCTAAGTAAAAATTTGAATTTCAACTCAAGAGGTGGACCATATTCCAAGGATAAATATCATGGCGATCTTGATGTGTCATGGGACTTGTATCTAGTATTTAGGGATAAGTTGAGACAAGTATGGATCTAGTAGATATTTAAGAGATTTACATTTATTGAGAAGGTGTCCCTAATTCATGTATAAATAGGAGGAGCATCCTTCAAACGAAGCTAACAAGTTGTCAATTATTCATTAGCATCAGATTTATGATCGTTCATTAAGCATGAGTAATATCATTTTCTCCAAATCATGAGTTATGAGTGTTGTTTCATTCTTAAGATGTGACAGTTATTCATGTGTGCTCATTGAGGAATGGACAGATCCCCATCAACCACAATTAGCATACATTTGTAACATAGTTTTATTTCTTTTACTTCCTTGCATGCAAGTGTGCTTTATTTTTTGCAAGTGTGATTTACTTTCCGCAAGTGTGATTTCATTTCCTAGATGTGATTTGATTGTCATTAAACTACTTGCCAACTAGCTATCTTAGTTTGCTTGCCTGACAACTAAATCACTAGTTGCTATTTACTGCTTTCTAGATTAGTTTACTGCTTTATATATTGTCATAGTTTTCTTCTAATAGACTTTCACTTTAGTTATCATTAAATTTATTGCTTACTAGTTCTCATAGTTTTCTTTCTTGATAACTAAATCAATAGTTGTTCTAGGTTTACCCGCTTTTTAGATTATCATAGTTTCTTCTTATAGTTGTTCAAATATTAGTTTATAAGTTTTTAGAAAGGCCATGGCATTCATTCATTCCACCCTTAGAATCTAACTTCCACCCTTAGAATCTAATTCAGTTTTCTTACATGTGACTTCTTTTGTAGTTTTCTTTAGTTATACTTGTAATAAGCATTCCCTTTATTTCTTTCCATCCTAAACAAACCTTCTACAACAGTTTCATCTGAGGTCCCATATATTTTTATTTGCTTCTAAGTTTACGAAACCGCCAGGTTGACATATTAAAATGACACGGATTTAACATACAATTAAATCACCCTACATTTTTGGTGTTGTTGCCGGGAAGCAAACTTAGATGTAACTAAGTTAGGAGGATTGTTTAGGAAACATTTTTCATTTAGGGTCATTTTCATTTAAGATTAATTGTAGTTAGGCATGTTCATTTAAGTTTATTTTGCATTTGCATATAGAAAACATAGAAATAAGATAAAACATCCACAAATAAAAAACCACCATTCATTAAAAAAAAAAGAAAATAATAATAATAATAATAATAAATCCAATTGCAAAAACAAGATCTGAAGAGTTTTGTGCTATGATAGTTGAAGAAGATCAAAAAATTAAACATCACATTCAAATCTAGTCTCAACTAGTCATTAGGCTACAATTTTTAAAATCGAATCTTCATAATCATGTCCAAGAATTCACTAGGGTTTATTTTTCAAACTCGGATATGATTTTACTCATGATTTTGTTACGCAAATGGATGCATTGGAAATTCTATTATACTTAAGAGAATGTTTCATTTCTTTAGTAAAATAGGACTAACAAATGAAAACAAGTTTTTGTGATTTTTAGGATAAATTTACAATTTTGTGGTGCAGTAAGAGCCACGTATTTACTAACCCTTGGCAGGAATATTTCAATAAAAAAAACGATTGTGAAAAGGAACACAAGTGAAGATTAAAGAGTAATCATTTCAGGTGATATTGATTCTTTTCTTTTTATTTTCTGAATTCAAAAAAAAAAAATGGATTAATAAACTCCTGAGTATGCTCTCTTCTTGCGCTCCATGCTATCTAGGAGATCAGAAAAGAAGATTGAACCAAGTTAGTTTTAAAAAATTTCAGTAAAAATGACTAAGAGATATAAATTTACCATTGATTCTAAAATTTTTAAAAAAATGATCTCTAATTGTTAAATATATTTACTTTATAATTTGTGGGTGGTGAGTTTGCAAATCAAATATGAAAATATTGGTGACAATTTGCCCAAAAAAAAAATCATATTTGAATTCTTTGTGAAAAATCACCCAAATTCAAAAAACAAATCGGTCGAATCAGAGTCTGAATGAGGGAGATATCGTTGATTTAAAATCAACTATTTTCTTAAAAAAATTTGTGACTGCCAGATTAAAAAAAAAAACGCATGTTTAAAAATTCTTCTTGAAAGAAAATAAGTCAGTCCAGAATTTTCAGAAAGAGAAGTTAGAAAATTTTCTCCATGCTTTCAACGTGCAACAAAAGAAATAAAATAAAATAAATAATTTAAGTTTTGCATCAATATTTTCACAATTTTTATAGAAAAAAAAATGGTTATGAGATCATTTTTTTTGGCAAGAGGATGAGTTCAAATAAAAATAAAATATTTTAGTGTCATGAAATTGTTTGGAAAGTTCCCTAGAGAAGTTAGACACTTGGAAGCTTCTACCAAAATCTTAAATTTTGTTTGTTGAGGTTTTGCTGCCACATGGCGACATTTGATTGGTCCACATGGCAACGTACCATTAGCCAATATTGCACAATCATCACCTAGTTGTCTGCCACATCACCTTGTCTAGTCAGCAGTCCACTTCACTCTGCAAGTCAGCATCCACAAAAACATGTATGCCATGTGGCACCTTATAGTGCTTCCATGTGGCATTCCCTGGTGCTACCACGTGGCACCCATACACCGCAATTTCACTATTTTGTTAAAACTTCAAACGACAATAACTTTCTCATACGATGTCTATTTGATGCGATTAAAACGTCATTGGAAAGATATCGACGAAATATACAAGATGGGAGAGTATTAATCACTTTCTGAAACATCGAAAGAATTAATAAATTGCCAACAAGACATGACAAGGAAACCAAGGCACTAGTTTCGAAACAAGTAAAAATTAATTTGTTTTCTTTCGTGAATTTTTTTTATTAGTACTAATTCTCAGTTTTTTTTGTAAAATTTATAAGTAGAGAGATTGATAACCTATCTCTTTTTATAATATTAAATTTCATTGTAGAAAAAGCACTAAGTTTTTGCAGGTTCTAGGAAGACAAATAGATGACCAGAAGCAAACAATGTCTCTCAAAACCCACATTTCTTAATAACATGATTAGGGAAACATTAAAGATGAAATATCCAAAGCATGAGAACATGATTTTGGATAAATAATTCTAAATTAGATCCATTACACTATTTTAAAACCTCTCATATACCAGTCTTACCATTGCATTCCTACTTATTCACTCAATAAAATCGTCATCTCATTTTCCTTCACAGTCATTTTCTTTCCTCACTTTCACTAACTTGTAACCCAGAAATAAAACCATAAAGTCCCCTACAAAGCTAATTCATTTAATTTCCTTTTCATTTTGTCAAATAAACCATGATCCACTGCAAAAAATTTCATTCACAATCCTTCAAAATTATTGTTTTATTCCTGTGTTAGATGATGGAGGATTCATTAAGGCATCCCTTTTAACAAGTCTTTGCCTATCGACATCAGCTCATTATCTAGGTTCAAGGCTAGAGTTCTCTTTCAAGTAACTTGAGGTTTGTATTCCTTAATGACAAGTTCTCTTGCTGACAATCATGGGAATACACCAATTTCCCTCGATCGTTGGATCTTACAAGTGGCTCGACATCAGCTCATCTATTTGCACTTCGCAAAATGTAATTAGGTACCTTGGCACTCATTGACATTAATGGTGATTTTTCCTCGCATTGGTTAACAACATTCATCAATGGCCAGTAATCCAATGACTTATCTTCATGCTCGACATCAACACATTTATTCGCATGACTAGAATTGTACCATCCGGTTTTGTAACGATTGAAGACTACATCATTTCAGCAGTTTGCAGTAAGAATCAATTTGTAACAGTAGCAATAATTATCTCAATATTGTCATCAACAAAAAGAGAACAAAGAATCATATCAAATTACTTTGTTTACATACTCCATGATCCAACATCAACAACCACACTCTTTAGTAAACACAACTCATCCACATTGAAGGTAAGTGAAGGTATGTTGTTTTCTAATTCTTAATCATGCAATTCGTTAAAATACTAAAATTGTAATTTTGGAAAATTCCTCACCACCTCTATACTCCCTATCTCATATTGTCATAAACTGAAAAACACCTTTAGGTGGGGGGAAGGGACACCAATTCATATTCACATGTCATACATCATCACACATTTTCATTTCATTCCAACTCGCATATTCTTCCCAATCAACTATTGTTGCAGTATGATTCCAAAATATTACATGCTTTGCAAATTAACAATTCATTGATAGTTATTATAGGACTTAAAAAGAAAACTCTCAATGTTTTCATGTACTTTGATGCAAAAAAATAAAAATATTGTTACACAAGAACTAATGCTCAAAAATTTTGATTGTCACACAAGAACCGACAGTCAAAAATATATGTTGCAATAAAATGTATCACACTTTTCAAAAGAGAATATGATGACGTGAAGTTTGAAGAAAATAAATACAAGCTAAAAGCTCGTAAAGAAGCAAAGCATTTCAAGAATATAAACTTATGGTCAAATGAATCAACACAATAGTTGCATGAGGACATGCAACAACTTCAGTTGGGGTATGTTGAGTCTCAAAATTTTCTTCCATATTTCCATCATTTCATAACCATTTAGCCCTCATTAAATAACTATCTAGCTTAAAACCCTACATCAAGTCACCATCTTCATGATCATACAGGATAGAATTATCATTTTCCAAAGTTATTTATTTTATGTATTCTTAAGTGAATTTATGATTAAAAACTATGAAATTAACATGGTTTCATATACATATGTATGTGTTATGAGTTTTGTGACATGTGTAGGCTTATTTGGAGGTTTTAGAAGGGTCTTGCTTGGCCTCCCAAGCACAAATTCGAATTTTAACTCAAGAGGTGGACCATATTCCAAGGAGAAAGATCATGGAGATATTGATGTATCAGGGGATTTGTATCTAGTATTTTGGGATAAGTTGAGACAAGTATGGATCTAGTAGATATTTAAGGGATTTACATTTATTGAGAAGATATCCCTAATTCATGTATAAATAGGAGGAGCATCCTTCAAAGGAAGCTAACAAGTTTTCAATTATTCATTAGCATCGTATTTATGATTGTTTATTCAACATGAGTAATATCATTTTCTCCAAATAATGAGTTATGAGTGTTGTTTCATTCTTAATATGTGACAGTTGTTCATGTGCGCTCATTGAGGAATCGACGGATCCCCATCAACCAAAATTTGCATACATTTGTAACATAGTTTGATTTTTTTTTATTTCCTTGCATGAAAGTGTGCTTTATTTTTTGCAACTGTGATTTACTTTCTGCGAGTGTGATATCATTTCATAGATTTGATTTGATTTTCATTAAACTACTTTCTCACTAGCTACCTTAGTTTTCTTGCTTGAAAAATAAATCACTAGTTGCTATTTATTGCTTTCTCTATTATCATAGTTTGCTTCTAATAAATTTTCACTTTAGTTATCATTAAATTTTTTGCCTACTAGTTCTCATAGTTTACTTGCTTGATAACTAAATCAATAGTTGTTCTAGGTTTACCCGCTTTCTAGATTATCATAGTTTGCTTCTTATGGTTGTTCATGTTAGTCATCAGTAATTTTTTCTATTTGTAGATGACTAAATACTTGTCCTAGATTTCTAAAAACAAGATTCATGAATATTGTGAGTTTTAGAAATCTCACTGCCTTCATTATCCTTAAAACAAAATTTTCACTATTTTACTACTCTGCCATTCCATGGTTAAACTACCACTCCTAAAAGACCCAACATGGGCTCATGCCACTCATCTTTATCCTATTTTTCCACCAATAACCTTAGCACTTTGTTTTTCCTTTGCCTCACCCCTCCACTTTCCATCTAGGATTACCAAACAACCTGCTCCTTCTCACGTTCACCAGGTGCCTCAAGCATTGATGGTCTCAAAACTATAGGCTCTTTAGATAAATCAAGTACATTTGATTTTGGATCTTCAATACTTCAATTTGTCAAAAACTCTGTTTTTTACACTTGAAGACCCCAAGGCAAACTTTCAGTCAAAGACCAAGTCAAAGGAGCCTCCCACTAGGTCATTAGGGTTTCATAGGTTGTAGGGTCATCCTTGGTATTTTCAGCACTGCTTTCCTCGTGCTAGAAGCTGGTTCAAATTCAAGACAAGATTAGCACATGGTTGTCCAAGAAAAATCAGAAAATCTCCTAAGAAGGCCACCTTATCATGTTCAAGTTCTGCAAAATGAAACTGTCCATTTTTACATTTCTGCAAGAGTGTTAAAGTGACTATCAGCAGAAAATTGGTAAAGTAAGAGGTCTGCACCTTAATAAAGACATTCACAACAAAGATAGAGAGAGCAGTTTGTGTTCAAGGAAAATTAGGGTTTCTAAGCCTGATTGGGCCAGCAGTGTGCCAAGCAAGGATCCAATGCAAAAAAACACATGGAGGAGGCACACGAAGAGAACCAAACATGGAAGAGGTTTTTTAGAAATCATAGATAAAAAAGGGAAAAGGGTGAGGTGAACTGGACAGAAATGAATGAACTTGATGTTGGGAAAAATACTGAGAGGGGGGGGGTGAATAAGTATTTATGGCTGAACTATTTTTATTTTCTTTCTCTTAAAACCTTATGTTATAGTACTACATCCAACATGTATGTCCAGATATATGTCTTTACTTAGAGCATTCCATCAGATAAGCATTAAGCATGAACAGAAATAATAGAACAAACCATCAAACATACACAACACATATGAACACCAGGATTTAAGGTGGAAACCCAATTTGGGAGAAAACCACCGCTGCTGTAATCTCAGTCTTCAATATTTATTATAGAGAAAACTTCTTACAATATATGCTGGTGCAGACTTATACCAGCATGCAGGCACCCACCTGCAGAAGGCTACAACCTTCTCTCGTTTACCATCTACCACTGGAAGGGAGCTACAACACCCTTTTTGAATGCTTCGACCCTCAACACTACTGCGGACCTCGTTTCATCAATTTTCATACTGGATCCACCAGTTTCCATACGACATACCTTGCCGGTCACCAGATATTTTTTGTATACTTACACCAGTTTTTCATGACATCTTCCATCATTCAAACCAGAGATTCATCATCGTCAGATCGTCATCCTCATGGGTGCATCGTAGTCTCAGATTTATCAGTTAAGAACAGAGCTCGCCCATACAGATATTCTTTTGAGAAAATTTATTCACGACCCTTACAATGCACACCTTGTTCTTTATTTTTCTTCTCCTTATATAGTTTTCCCTTTATTAAAACCATGAGTCAAAACCACGAACCACTAATGGTATTCCTCTGACAGTATTCCTTTTAGTTTACCCCACAGGGCTTTTGATCTATTTTTAATTTTTATTTATCAATTTAAAGAAATTGATAAATAAATATATTTACAATTTTGACCAGAACTTTAGGATTAAAGTTAACCCTTCGAATTTTAACCCTTCCAAATAATATGGTAAACCTTTGACCCCGGGCCCACAAATATACTCAATAACCAATCAAATACGCGCATGGTACCATAGGTAAACTCCGCGCAAGTCCAGCGTCCGATCACCGTTAGATTAGCAAGCTTCCAGATCAACGGCGTATATGCATATCGCTCGACCTCCGATACCGATCGTTAACGTGTGATGGCCCGCCGTACCTATGTTAATCTTCGTGCACCTTCAACAAATGACGTTTGTCCAATGACCCCTTCCCAGATCAACGGCGCTCAACGATATCGCTGGGCGTCCTAGGTCGAACTATAACGTGCGATGGCGCAAAGTAAAAAGTGGTTTTGTATAATCGTACAGGGACGCGTGTTGCCCGTTCTATGGAATCGCTCCCCACCTTTTGAATACCACTTGCTCGTTGAAAGCGGTGCGATAAAAGCCATAAACCGCCTTCACTGTTCCTCCTTCGTGGTTCCGCCCTTCACTCAAGGTTCCGTTCATGATTCCAAAGGGTTATTCTGGGTTTGCGCTATAACTCTGGTCTACCTTTGGCAGGATCTTCAATAACCAACGAAAAAATGTAGTTCTCTTCCGACGGGACTTCCTTACAATCATTAACTCGTGATAATTCAATGTCATTCCTTAATTCTACTAAGATATATATAACATGTCAACCTTCCATTTCGGAGTTCTATCCTGTCACAGTTCCGCTTCTACTTGTACATTCAAAAACATCATATCTCTGCCACCATTAAGTTCTTCAATGAATACACTGAATGCCTCGAGAGCCCCCTATATATTTAACCAAATAGTTCCATGATTGCAAATATCCAACTAAGCCAGATCTTCATTACAAGAAGGTCTCATCCTGGAATTCGAATCCTACCACCATGATTCTTCAACAGGGTTTCACTTTTAACTCCATTCGCAGAGACTCATTAGAGATTCAGGGGATCACATATAATACACATATCCCTAACAATGATTTCATTCTTCTCCGGGCACCGTAAGTATCCTCTTGTCTCTTCCTAGCAGCTCTCCCTTTTTGTCATCTCCTTTGCAAACTGTATTAAACCCATAATTCAATTCTACTGCTCTATCTCTTTTGCCTTATGGATAGTTTAGGTGCTGCTCCTGTCTTTTCCAATTCCTTTGCCATCAATGACAATATTTCCAACACTTGAAAGGGCTATAGAGTAACTTAGAAGACAAAACTAATTATTTTTCTCAAACAACCCAGAAACCTAAGGTTTTGGAAAGATAGGCAAAGGAGGTAAAGTGAAGATGTTAGACCTCCATGATGACAACAAGAGGAATATTTGAAGGGACTGCTATAAGTGGCATCCAGATTTTGCCAAGGTAAAGTGTCTCACTGCCTCAAAAGAACAAAGGTGCAAAGAGTATCAGTGAAAGGAAGGTCAAGCTCTCATTTTCAGTCATTTACACTCAATGATCAAAGGGATAAAGACATAGGTTTGAGATTCAAGATGGAAACCCAAGTTGGTTATAAGGTTGCTGCTGTGTAATTGAATATATCAAAATTTAAGAATATCAGAAAAGGCTAAGTCAGTATGTCATGGCACCTGGAAATCAGAAGTGGCCTAAAGAGGAGATAGCAAACATGATTTTCAAATCTATAATGCCTATCAAAGGTGAGTTTATTAGGCCTAAGGATTAGTGAGAAAGTTGAAAACAAGATGTTCAGTCACCTGCCAAGCACAAGGTAATTTGATCTTCGAGGTAAGGACAAAGAAATGTTGAAGATAATGCTTTATGTTTAAAACTTCTAATGCTGTCAGGGGTAGAGATGCCATGCTTCAAAGGTCAGAGGGAAAAGCCATTTCAAGATTCTCATAATCACCTGTCAACAAAGAAGTTAAAGGCATAAATAATCCACAGGAAAGTCAATTTCACCATATTAGCAACATGCAGAGAAAACAGAGAAAAAAGTTCAGAAAGGAAAAGGTAAGAAAGGGCTATTTAAATGTTTTTTTTATGCACCTACAGCAAAAAAGGTCAAGGGAATATCAGTTAAATGAAAAAGCTTAAAAACATTAGCAAAGTGGGTTCTCTAAGTTCAATTTATTTTCCTAGGATATAAAAGACCTTTTTTCCCCTCACCCAACTCATTGTGCACTTGCAACAACAGTCAGAGCATCCAAGAGAGAAGTTTGAGAATTTTGTTCAAATTTTGAGCAAGTCTACCCAGCGCTATGCATTCAGGCAGGCGCTACGTGTTCAGTGCCCGGTGCTGCGTGTTAAGAGGATTTCCTAGTGTAAAATTGCACTATGCTACGCGTTCAGAGACACACGTTGTGCGTTCGTGCAGGCGCTACCCGTTCGCCCAGGGAAAGCCCAACAACCCAGAAAAATGTTCAAGCGATACGCGTTGGGAAGCCCGACAGGCTAAAAATGTTTAGGTGCTGCACGTTGGGGAAGCCCAAGAGGCTGAGAACGTTCAGGCGCTGCGTGTTGGGGAGCCCGAAACCCAGAAAATAGGTGCAGGCACTACGCATTGGGTAGGGAGGACCCGACTCTGTGTGCAAGCGCTACGCTTTCACTTGAAGCTCCTCCTCCACCTGCAAATGCCAAAAAACAACAGAAACTCTCCTCCAAGCTCCAACAAGGGATTTTCATGGGCATTGAAAATTGGTAGGTGGATGTCTTGCCTCTTCCTACAGTGAATTTTGATGGTTTGATGTCAAAAGGAATTGACCAAACCCTAAGGAGTGAAAAACCCTAATCTTCATGCTAAAAAACCTTGTTTCAAACTCCATCATCTACAAACAAGAATATATCAGTCAAGTAGGGTATGAAGTAGTATGGTTAGAGCAACTTGAAGATTGAACATTCATCAAAGCTTAAAAAGCTCAGTCATACACCTACACTTTTGATCCGGATTTATGCAGGAACGCAAAAGAATACAGAAATAACCATGAACATAGAGATGCAGCGGAAATAATGCTTCATTTCATTAATATCAAATAACAGAACTGTGCTTACAGGCATAATGGAAATAAAATAGCTAGGGTGCTGGTAGCGGATATCTGAGAAGAGATGTGATGGCTACAGACCTCTGAACTATGTTACAATGAGGCTCGAGGGCCTATTTATTATTGAGAAACAATGGAGAGCCCTCAACATCCCAAAAACCTAACCCTAGGAGATGAAGCGCCAAAACTATGGGCCCCGTTTGGGTAAATTGGTGTTTCAACTTCCCAGGGACGTAACTTTGGCATACTATCTCCGTTTGACGCACATGATACATCATTAGAAAGCTCTATCCGAGGACTACAACTTTTGTGATGATTTTAATGATCAAAATCGCAACAAATTTTCATACCAAAAAACGTCGTTTAGGGCCTCAAAACGGCTCCGGAAGTTCAGGACCCGAAAAACTGCTAAAAATAGTAAGTTATGCCAAAACTGAAAAACTGAAAGAGACAATGGTGGGGGCCTAAGTGGAATAGGCGGGTGGCCACCAATATCCACCTGGATCATTCCTCCCCCCTTAGGAAGCAATGGTCCCCATTGCGTTAAGTTCCTCCATGAGATGAGGAAATTTCTGCTGAACTTGGTCCCCGGTGAACCACTTTCCTTGGTGCAGGAGTTGGCCAGCTTTGACAACCCGATATAGTTGGATCTTCTGCTGGCGAGTGTTCTTGATTTGCATGTCCATGATGCAATCTGTGGTGGCCTGTTCCATGCAGTCTGGATTTAACTCAGTTGGTGTGAGTTGTTCCGCAATGTCCGAGGTGTCCAGTAGAGGTGGGAAGTAAGGACGAAGGCGATCCACATTGAAGACTGGGTGCAGACCAAGGAATGGTGGAATACTGAGCTCGAATGCATTGTTCCCTACAGCCTTGGTGATGGTGTACGGCCCATATCGGAGCGGGCGAAGCTTGTGGTGGGGTCCAGTGAGGCGCTCCTTCTGCAAATGTAGCCATACTTTGTCACCCACCTGGAAGTTGTGTGGCACCCGGTGTTGATCATGGCGTTGCTTGTACTTGGCATTGGCTCTATCCAATATATCATGAACCTGTTGGCGGATGTGCTGAATGCGCTCGATGAAGCTACTGGCTTTGTCAACTTCAGACTGGACATGAGCTGAATTGGCCTGAGCAGCTGCAAATGGCATGGCTACGTCAATGGGACATAGTGGCTGGAATCCCAAGCCCACCTGAAAGGGGCTATGGCCGATTGAACTGTGGAGAGCTCGATTATAACTATGTTGTACATAAGGGAGGCTCTCGCCCCATGTGCGTGGATGCTTTGAATTGTACATGCGCAGAATGTGTACAATCATTCTGTTGACGACCTCTGTCTGGCCATCTGTTTGGGGATGGAAAGCTGTGGACTTGGTGAGCTTGGTATCCAACATCGACCAGAGGCTGGACCAAAATGTGCTGAGGAACCTGCTATCTCGATCTGATATGATAGACCGTGGGATCCCAAAGTGCACCCACACTCGTTCAAAGAAGAGTTTAGCAGTGGCTTCTGCTGTGATATTCTTCTTACAGGCCGCCATGATGGCCATCTTCGAGAATCTGTCAACGACCACGAAAACAAAGTCATTTCCATTCTTAGTAGAAGGTAGGCCCGACATGTAATCCATGGAGATGGATTCCCAAGGTCGACTAGGGGTAGGTAGTGGAGTATATAGGCCTTGCTTCTTGATGGTCGGTTTGGCAATGGCACAAGCAGTGCAGGATCTGATGTGCTTCTCGACATCCTTTCGAAGATTCGGCCAATAGAAATACTTCTGCAGGATTGCTACTGTTTTCTCGACCCCGAAATGCCCAGCGACTCGACTGTAGTGTGCTTCCCATATCATCTTCGCACGCTCTCTTGAAGGAACACAAAGGTGTCCCAGGTGACATAAAAGTGCATCTTGGAGGTGAAAATTTGGAACTTGCGTTCTCCCCAAGAGTTCCTTGTAAGTGTGGCCGAATTCTGGGTCACTCTCATAGAGAAGCGGCCAATCAGAAGTCTCATGCCCACAAGAGTTGAGCACGGTGGTGAGTGCCACGATCGGTGGTCGGTTGAGGCAGTCTGCAACATTATTGGTGCTACCCTTCTTGTACTTGATGTTCAAATGAAACTGTTGCAGATATGTGGACCACTTCTGATGGCGATCATTCTGCAACTTCCCTTGTGTCTGTATGAACTGCAGGGGCCGGTGGTCTGTGTGGATGATTGTTTCCTTCACCAAAATGTAATGCTTCCATTGTCGACAGGCTTGCACAATGGAATACATTTCTTTGTCATAGGTGGGATACTTGCGAACTGTCTCAGACAATGTCTCACCGTGATATGCCACTGGATGTCCCTGTTGAGTAAGAACTGCCCCAATAGCATAGTCAGAGGCATCTGTCTCGATCTCAAATGGCTGCTGCAAGTCTGGTAAAGCTCCTCCTCGCAGTCGTAAGGTGAGCATCAAGCAGAACAGAGGCGATTTTTCAATTCTTTGAATGCCTTCTGTGGAGGTTCCGACCAAAAGAATTTTGCTCTCGCTCCTCCTTTGGTGACTTGACTCAAGGGCCAAGTGATATGAGAGAATCCCAACACGAATCTACGGTAGAAATTAGCAAGACCCAGAAAGCTGCGAAGCTCTGTTATAGTAGTCGGGGCTGGCCAATCCCGAATGACTTGGATCTTGGCTGGATCCACATGCACCCCTTTCTCATCAATAATGTATCCCAGATATTGAACCTGGGTCATGCCAAACGTGCACTTCTCCAAATTGGCACACAACTTGTGTTGCCGCAGTGTTTGGAGGACTTGTCGGATGTGATGAAGGTGCTCTTCCCAAGTCTTGCTGAAGATCAGAATGTCATCCAAGTACACCACCACGAATGAGTTGGTGAATGGCCGCAAGATGTCGTCCATCATCCTCATGAAGGTTGCGGGAGCATTCGTCAACCCGAAAGGCATGACCAGCCCTTCAAAAAGGCCTTCCTTAGCTTTGAAGGCAGTCTTCCACACATCAGAGGGTTCAATTGGTACCTGGTGATACCCAGACTTCAGGTCGATCTTACTGAAATATTTTTCACCTTGGAGTTGGTCCAAAAGGTCATCAATCCGTGGGATTGGGTACCTATTCCGGACAGTGATCTTGTTCAGCGCCCGATAGTCAATACAGAGTCTCCACGTCCCATCCTTCTTCTGTACCAACACGATCGGCTCCCACAGGGCGATGAACTTGGTCTGATGTGACCTTTCTGCAACAGCTCTTGAATCTGCCTCTTGATTTCATCATTCTCCGTACCGCAGCATCGATGATCGTGTCCATTGGGTAGTGGCGCACTCCGGGGTCGATTAATTTGGTGTTTCGATCGCAGCAGTGTAGGAACCCCGTGGGTGAGGTGAAGATGTCCCCGTACTCCTCCACGACCTTATCCATTTGTTGTTGTCGTGCAGAGGGGCCCTGTCTGGAGGTCGTGGCCACAGTCTTCTTCTTGCCCTGGGGGCGGATCATCAGGAAAACAAATTTCCTGGTTTGGGAAATAAGCTTACTACATTGTTTTGCAGTAACCAAAGAGATAGTCGTAGGAGGTGGTACCTCTGGTATCCTGTACAACTTATTTCCCAAAGTAATAATAACAGCACGAGGTCGAGACTCATACACAGCATGACGCTTCCACAAGTAGGGTTGTCCTAATAATACATCAGAAACATCAATAGGAGCAACGTCACATAATACCTCATCCGTGAAGGGCTTGATGCTATAGGGAAGGCGGCACTGCTGGCTGACGCGGAGATCTCGTCCTGGGTGAAGCCACCCGATGGTGTATGGATGTGGGTGAGCTGTGGTCGGCAAGCCCAACCGCTTCACGGCGTCTGCTGAAATGAGGTTCTTTTGGCTCCCATTGTCGACAATGAACTGTACAGGGGAGCCCTTTACCCACATCTGGGAGTGGAAGAGACGTTCCTCCTCCTCTCGATCTTCCGGTTCCTCCTTCTGGACCTTTGTAGTGGCAACAGTGGCATTGGGCTCCGCATCAATAATCTGTTTCCCTTTTTCATTCCCCTTTTCAAGTTCTGATTCGGAGTCGGAGCATGCATCTGACTCAGAAGCCCTCATCTCGGCCACTAGCGACTGCTTGGCCCGACACTCACTTGTGTTGTGAGTGGAGCTCTTATGGAACTCACACCACTTTCCCGTGCCCTTCTTTGGCTTTATGGTGTTGTTCTTGTCTTGTGGCTTTGACGGGTTGTCTTTAGCCGCCATGCTCTGTCCTTTGTTCTGCGGTTTGGAAGCACCTTTTCCTTGTTTTTGATTCGCAGATCCAAAGTCTCGCTTCTTCTGTTTGAATTTCTGCTCAATCTTGGCAGCATACCGGTATGCCGTACCAAGCGAGGAGATGTCGAGGAACTCCATTTCCTCCTGAATGTATCTGTGCAGACAACCGCGATACTTTAGCACCAAATGTTTCTCTGAATCTTTGATACCCAACTTTGTGCGCAGGGTATGGAACAGATTCGTCAGCTCGTGCACATCTTGATCCCTTTGTTGTCGCAGCGTGGTCCATTGTATGTACTTGTCCTCATAGCTCCCCACGGAATAGTACTGTTCCTTGACGGCGTCTCGGAAAGAATTCCAAGTTGGTACGGCCGAGAACAGAGAGGGTTCTGTCTGGTCCTTGTTCTCACAGTAGGTTTCCCACCAGTCCTTAACATGGGGGTAGCTTTGAGGAGTGCAAAAATAATCTTCTCCCGGTCTGAAAAGTCATGAACAGAGAAATATCCTTCTAATAGATTCAACCATCTATCTACGGCATCTGCGTCTATTTGACCCTCATATATGGGAATGTCAAAATTTACTTGTACCTTAAAGGGAGTCGCAACTCCAGAGTGGCTACTGGATGCAGATGCGCCGCCGGTGGGCAGCCGTTGAAGGATCTAAGCAAAGCTATCCATCATCGCGTTCCTTTGTTTTTCGAGGGCCTCCTCGAGCAATATTTTGATAGGATCTCCTGCTCCCTCATCTTTCTTTTCGTCCCCCCTGGGCGTCCGTCGAGGTTTACGAGGCTGATCTTGCAAAGGTTCCACCAGATCAAGCCCTAGCTCCTTATACCCCGACCTCGTTGGGGACATGCAAAGAAGGATCGAGAAAAAGCAGACCGCTCTGATACCACTGATCCGGATTTATGCAGAAACGCAACAGAATAAACACAATAACCATAAATACGAGAGATGCGGCGGAAATAACACTTCATTTCATTAATATCAAATAACGGAAAGATGCTTACGGACATAATGGAAATAAAATAGCTAAGGTGCGTGGCGAATCTCGAGAAGAGATGTGGTGGCTACGGACACGAGCGAGTTACGATGAGGCTCGAGGCCTATTTATTATTGAGAAACAATGGAGAGCCCTCAACATCCCAAAAACCTAACCTAGGAGATGAAGCGCCAAAACTATGGGCCGTTTGGGTAAATTGGTGAACAACTTCCCGGGGCATGGCTTTTATCTTCTCTCCGTTCCAGCATACGTGATACATCATTAGAAATCTCTATCAGGGACTACGACTTTTGTGACAATTTTGATGATCGAAATCGCAACAAATTTTCATACCAAAAAACGTCGTTTAGGGCCTCAAAACGGCTCAGGAAGTTCGAGAGGACTAGAAAAGCGCAAAAATAGTAAGTTATGCCAAGGCGAAAAGCGAAGAAACCGATGGTGGGGGCAAGTGGAATAGGCGGGTGTACACCAATATCACCCCAGATCAATAGAGCTCATAGGTCCACATAGAAACAAATTAAAACCATCATTATTAAAACAAATTTCTAAATTTTATAATCATTATAACACACATATGTTATTTTTTAATCAATAAGTCAAACTTGGATACATGATTAGAGCCATCCAATGACTTATGTAAAGATGTGACTATCTCTTAGGTATTAATAGTCTAACTTTAGTTAAAGAATAAATTGTAGTGTTAAGTTCAAAATATTACGAATTGAAGGTATCTAGTAAGAAGTAGTGTGATGCTTGTAGAAATTATACAAACCAATATTTATACCAATGGATTCAATTCAATCATGCGTATGCTAAAGCAAGATATTTGAATCATACACACACATTAATTGCGGAAAATAAACACGATCACACGATCACACCAAGTAAAAAGAAAAGAAGCAAATCAATCCACAACACATAAATTTTTCTGGGGAAAGCTGCTGCTCAAAACCCCTATATCATTGTATAATGAACCAAGGAATCATGAAACAATACAATGCATTCTTGCTCACAAGAATCTGTTACACTCCTACCAATTGTGTCACATTGATCTAGACAAAATTGGTCCAACACTTAGCCAATTCTTAGCCTATCTTCAACTTTGCCTTGCTCACACAATCCCTAGGCAATTAATTCCTATTAAATAGGAAAATTACCCTTCCTTGACTATCACATTACATCATGGGCATCCTATGGTGTATATAGTACTTTTAGGAAATTTTAATAAATACAACGCTGATAGATAACTTCCCTTTAACCTATGTCTCAAATGGGTCTTCATCGTACAGCATGCATGATCATATTAATAGTAAATCCTTGATGAATTGATAGAACACTACATGTGAATTAAATCTGATTTAATTCTCTTGACCTCTCACTAGTGCAACGATCGGTTACAACTAGTTGAAAATTTGACTTTTAACTCCTTGTTGATTTAGCTGATTTCTATTGCATTAAATTAAGACACTAATTGCAACTTGGACTCTAAAACAAATAGAATAAATCTACATGCCTCACCAACCACCCTCAACTCAAATTTCATGATCTAACTAAGTCTATCACACTCAGTTAACTATTACAAGTGATTATGAGATAAGATTACAAGTTATTGTCTAATTTATTTAAAGGGATAAATAAATTTGACACATATTTCTTCTAATTTAATTAAGAAATAATTAAATCAAAGCCTCCATGGTAGCCATTTACGGATGTTTTTTACGGATACCAATTTTACTATTTCTTGTTGCAAATTTCAACACTCCCTCTCAACAGAAAGGAATCAATTTGTCCACGATACGGTACCTTTGGAATGTTCTTGCATGAAACACTTCCTAGTGTTGTTCGCACATGCAAATCTCTGAAGCTGAATAGCCTCCAAATAACTAAATCATTATAATGCATCTGTCATGAAGTGTTATTTGTTGCTAGCTACTTCACATGTCCTCTTTTGGACTCTGCAACGATGCTGATATGCATCCATGCACTGTCTGCTTGCTACCAACTCTAATTTGCGCTCCAGTATCAGAGCCATGTCCACTGCGATTTACATCCCTCTGACACTTGGTACATCAATCTAACCAATCATTCCTACTATACATGCTATGGAGGCTCCTCGTAGCTAGGTTCAATCCATAGAGACACACCATCCCAATTTACACTGCCCAAATTTCCTCTTGGGATCATATTTGCACATCGCCCCACCTCACACTGGAGAATATAGGCGTGCATGTACTCCCTCTGCCCATCTAGCTCGAAAATCCCCTCTTGGAGGTATCTTCTTGAGTGGAATATTCTACTTGGTCTCTCTCTGCTTCTCCCGATTATGTTGCTCCAAAACCTTGCGAGGCATACATTGCATGTTGAGAGATAGTTTCTCCACATCGACCACCCAGTCACTAACCATTGATTTTCTCCTCAAGCCTTGCATGCATCCTCAACCTAGAGAGCATAAAGTTCCTTACTCTTGAACCAATCTATTTCACTGTCCCATGGCTATGTGTTTAAAGGAAAACTTTTCCTCTTCTAAACATCACCTCATAACCACGGTTTTCCAACTCTGCCTACGGAGACGAGTTCTTCTTTAGGCACGGAACATGCAAAACATCTTCTAGTGCGAGATGGGAGTCATTCTCCCTGCGAAAGGTAATTTACCTATGCAGTAGTTCTATACCTCTCATCATCTCCAAAATCTATACTTTGTTGGAGGTCCTTCTCCTCCAAGTCACGAAGATATCTCTGTTCCCCATCATATGGAACGAGGCATTGTTTGTCCTAAATACCACATGCATCCCATTATAGTTACGGCTCCATTCATGCGATGAGTAAAATCAGCTCAAACTATGAAGCCAATGCTTCACCTAACATAGCTGTAGGCTCATTACTTCTTTGCCTTCTTCACAAAATTTGTAGCATAGTGCCCACGCTCGTGATAGTGAAAACATTTGATCTTGGACAGTATTTCTTGCCCGCTTCACCTTGGGATTTATTTCCCTTGGCCTTGTTGCCTTAAGAGCCAAGGCACAATCTTCCTCGTCATTAGTCTTGGATGAGGATCCATCCTAGTATTCCTTTGAATTCTTCTTGTACCAAATCCGACCAAAGTCGCTTCCAATGCGGTAACTTCTCCCTCCACAGGAGTCACGGCGCTATACCAGCTCTTGGAAGGCTTAAGTGCTACGCTCGCCCAGTCATCATGCGCTACGATCCTACAAAAACTTCCAAGCTCATCTCGACATTGAGTGAACTTCGCTAAGTATGTTGGTACCATCTCTCCCTCCCTCCTTCTTGATTTTCTTGAGCTTGTCCTTCGGCACCAACTTCCTTTGGTCGTTGTTGTTGAAACAAATTTGTCGAGGCCTTCCACATTTCATATGGGTGCCTTGCCATGGAACTCGAGACAATTGATCTCGAACTCCCTCTAATAAGAAGAGTGACGTCCTTGCTACGGGCTTGGAATATCATTATCAGTAATTCCTTCAACCCGTTGTCCTCTGTGCCTCCATTATGTATTTCCATGCGATATAATTATACTTCCTTCAAGTGCATATTCCAATCTTAATCCACTAAAATCCATCTTGATCCACATCGCACCAACGAATAGTTTTGAAAATTTGAATATTGTTCAGCTCAAACTCAATTTCTTCCTCCATCGTGATTCTGGCTACGATACCATGTAGAAATTATAAAAAAAATGTATTGATAGTTCAAAGTTAATCATGTGATATGCTAAAGCAAGATACTAAATCCTTCTACAAATTAGCGATTCTCGGCTTTGTCTTGACCTTTACTTTTCTCACGCAATCCCTAGGAAATTAATTCCTATTAAATGAGATAATTAGCCTTCCTTGAAACTGCAGAAATACATCATGGGCATCCTATGGTGTATATAATTGCGCAAACCAATTTTCTATAAATACAATTGATAGATAACTTCCCTTTAACCTCTGTCTCAGCGGGTCTTCATCGGCCTATGCATCTGCGGCTATTAATGGTAAATCATCAATCCTTGACGGATCACTACATGTGAATTAAATATTATTTAATTCCTTGACCTCTCAGCAGATGCAAAATCAGTTACAACTAGTTAGGCGAATTTAACTCATAGTGGAGTTAACTTATTTCATGCATTAGACTAATACACACTAGCGCAACTTGGACTCTAAAAAAATAGAATCACTTTACATGCCTCACCAACCACCCCTCAACTCGGAATTTCATGAGATAAACTGTGTTATCACCTCAATTAACAATTACAAGTGATTATGAGGTAAGATTACAATTTATTGTCAATTTATTTAATGGATAAACAAATTTGACACACATTTCTTCTAATTTAATTAAGAAATAATTAAATCAAAAGCCTCCATGGTAGCCATTTGGACGTCATTTTTACGGATGTTGTTTACGGATGCCAATTTCCTTTGATTTTCTTGTTGCAAATTTCAACAATGCTCTCTTTTACCAGAGAGAAAAGTGATGCTCTATATTTGTAATTGATTATTCATCTAATTAATTACCATTATTAAGTCATAAACACTTATAGATGTTGGAATCCATTTTCCAAAGAAATCATGATTAATTATTTTGCATTTTAATGATATAAACTCTCTATAATTGCTTATGCATTGTCTTAAAGTTGGCTTTAAATTGTATATATTGATTTTCCATATGTGTAATGCCCACCATGTTATTGATAGATTTGGAACCATAACAAACCCCATCAAAATGGCCCCATGGCATTGTGTTTTATCTCTCTCTCTCTCTCTCTCTATCTCTCTCTCTCTCTCTCTCTCTCTCTCTCTCTCTCTCTCTTTTACCATCATGGTGAATTAGTAACTCATTGGAGTAACCTCGGTGATGCCCAGTCAAACCTAGTGGTTTCCATTACTTAACACCCAGTATATCCAACATCTTGTAAAGCCAAATACTAATTGTAACTTATGACTTAGTAGGCGAGATTCAAGGAGGGTGGGGTAGCCTACTCCTTGAGCCTTATCACAATGGACCAAAAGGTCTCACTATGGGATTTGAAACTAGATGGAGGGGTAACATTCCATTGTGGAAAACACTTGTTCATCCCTGAAATAAACCCCATGGCTATGTATTATCATCCAACAACTCACCCAATTAATTATCATTTTAAAATATTTTTCACTATTGATAGATAATACACGCCTAAGACTACGTCTAGGTATCTCTACACTCCACATACACTCCACATTTCTCTTTAAACATAGTAATGATATTATGTTTTTAACATATTGATAATGAACACTTTTTTAGTTTCTATTTATTTTTAATATAAAATTTCATTCTAGTTTATAAATGTTATCCACAAATATTTTTTAACCTTTTTCACTTCTCATATCTCATCTCTAATATGAGCATTGCTATTCATTTTATTTGTAACATTACTAAATTCAATGTAGAACCATCCATATTTACAATAAAGAAAAATTAATTTAATTTGTGCCTTTATTTTTACAATAATATTATATTGTCAATTGGGTTTAGCTCGGGTAGTTGGAAGGACTGATTTTTATCCTCTCCACCAAGGTCTAATTCCCACCAGTGACATGTCCAACCACCAATATGTTGTTGTAATAGCCTTAATCCATATGTTGCAAAGCTCGATCCTTTGACAAATCCAATAAGTGTCATCCTCAAAATGAGGGGAAGTACCTAATATATTTCTAGAGGTATTTGTACTCCCCCACACACATACATAATTTCATAAGCTTAGATATTGGTGTTTTCCTTCTTTAAGATGGATGGAATGGTCACTTACAATTCCATTCGATGAAAATTAATTGAATAATTACAACATTTAAAAAATAAATAATTTATAACATAATAATAATTTATTCATTTTTTTACCATCTTTCTCATTTCATTTCCTATGACCCACATTGTTTCTTTTCTCTTTTCATGAGTGACTTAGTCGATCATTATGAATTAATAATCACATTTTAACAATGGTATCAATTTAGACAATGATTTTAGATGAATAAAATAGAAGAGTAAATTTCCTATATATTATTAAGTTTAAAACAAGGTATTATATTATCGGTATAATATGCTTACCCGAAGAAACCATGAGTTGCACTTTGTTAGAAATACCACAGGGCCATAATGACAACTTTCCAAAATAAAAAAATAAAACAAAATGGAATGACACGTAGGTAAATTACTTTCATTTAAGAAAATGATTTTGAAATGATCAGGATGGTTCATTATATTTTTTATCATATATCTCGATGCTTTAAAGTGGAAATATTGAATGAATCATCTTGGTAACTTTTGCAATTTATCCTAGATTGAATAATTGGGGTCTAAAACCTTCTAGGCTATTTTGAAGAATGAAATAATATATTTTGGGTTAAATATCAATTTCTTAATCACCATGTCTCACGACTGTTATTATACACTCAAGTACCTTTTCAATGGTACGAAAAGATGCCAATAAGAGTTTGTATCCAAAAGTTATACCTCCTAGAAGTTGACCTTGTATGGTTTGACCACCATGTTTCAAGAGAATTCCACATTAGCCCCATTAATCATCTAAAAGGGGCTAGCCACACGTGGATTATGAAGAAGACTCTAGAGAGCTCAAATTTGTTACTCTAGTTGAGAGTTGAGGAGTCAGTAACACATAATTGGTTATCATGCTATGTTAAAATTGAGCCACTAGGAGGAGAAGACATTCCATTCTATTGGATTGTATCTTATTCCATATTAGAACTTAAAACTTGGAGTGGGAGTTAGAGAGAATAATAGAGTAAGTTTTAAGAGCCTAATAGGCCACAAATATCACGGAAATCCATGAAAGCTTCGCCATTGTACTTGCATTATTTTCAATCTAGAGAAACAGAGCATAACAATCTTACCTTTCAAGTAAGGATTTCTGCCTATAAGGGTTTCCGGAAAATGGTAGTGTTAATGTGGGTCGAGTGTGATTTATTTGTTGTTCTCTAATTTCTACATTTATCTGTTTCATGCATAAGCAAAAAATCATCAATTAACAAATATATAATCTAAAGGAATCTAAGCTTCATTTCATAGATTTCGAGTTTATTTTATCGAATCTATCGTGACCAATGTTGAGGGAATATCCATGAAAATTTAGAAATCATGAAAGGACCTTAGTTATGTTAGCCTCAACACATAAAAATATATATAATATTGATTCTAGATATTTCTTAAATTTGTTGAATCTTCTACTAAACAAACTTTATACAAGTGAAAAAATATTAATATAAAAAACTGCTTTCGAGTAATAATCACATAAAAATAAATAGATTGACATTTCGAACCAACTAGTGTGGTTCATCTTGAAATGAATGAGAAATTAGATCATGACATTCCAATATAAATAGATAAGAGAAGGGTTAACTAGCCATTGAAATGTAATGACTAATTTGACCCTGGAGAAAATTTAAGTTAAGACTCAATGTTTTTTAATTATCATATTTTATTATTTAAATTTTTAACATTATTTAATTATTATAATATTATATAAGTTGACTTAAAATAAATTATTTATTTATATTAATATTCCTCTTGTAATTTTAGGATATATTAACCCTTTTCAATTATTATTATTAATAAAATATTTTAAATTACTTAGTATTCTATTATGTTTAGTTACATTTTATATTATTTTATTTCATTTAGTCATAAAATAGTATAAAATGTAATTAAACATAATAGAACATTAAGAAATTTAAAAAATATTTTATTAATAATAACATTAAAGGGTTAATATATCACAACATTACGAGAGAATATTAATAGAAATAAATAATTTCTCTTAAGTCAACTTGTATAATATTATAATAATTAAATAATATTAAAATATTAAATAATAGAATATAATAATTATAATATTTTAGACTCTTAACTTAATCTTTTTCTTTAGGTCAAACTAGTCATTACATTCCAAATAGTTATTACTACTCTATTCATATTGGAATACCATGATACGATTTCCTCATATATCTGAAATTAAACTACACTAGTTGGTTAGCATATGTGACCTAGTTATTTGTTATGTGATTATTGCAGATATATTTGTACAAATTATGGATCACATAAAGCCAAATTTCAAATATTGATATCTCTTATGTATGGAATACAAATTCACTAATCGAGAGGATAAAGAATCAATTTTTTTCCATAAAGCGACTCAACTAATCATTTAGAAATTGCAAAAACAATGTAATAAATATATTAACCTGGTAACTAGTTAATTAAATGAACTATTAAGAATGACTTTCTATAAATTATTTAGTTTTCTATTTATCCATATTTATGAGATCACTCATAAATTATATATGATTTTCTCTATATTCACGTTATTATTTTTGATGCCTTTGAATTGTTGTTTGTCAAAAATATTTATATACAACTATAGAGTAGATTTGTTTCCTCATTATTCAACACATAAGTCATAGAGAGACATTTAGTTGAATACATGGGAAATATAATAGAAAACCCATTTAATAATAATAGAATATGGTTATATTCATCCATAGAGTCTCATGTATTATATAGAGTTCATGGTATGTACCTTTATGTGCGGGTATATTGTATATAGTTCATAGTCTGTACATTTATACATATGTGATATTATGCCTACATTCATATTGAACTTTTTGATCACACTAGAGTTCTCTAAGTTCATACTTGTCCCTTTTCTAGTTGTATTTGTGAGTGGATCATCCCATCAAAATGCGCGTCCATATGTAAGTGGAGTTTAATGTGAACCATGATATCATCATTGTCTCATTGCTCATCTTATTGATGTTCATGGCATAGGGATTATCTCTCTCTCTCTGCGTGTATGTATGTACACACACGGATAAACATATGCTCATATTTATAATTTTTTATTTGTGCATACGAAGTGCTAAAAAAGGTTGGATGTAGGTTCATGCTCATTTCAAGGCGTGTGCTCATTTTGTGGGTCTGAATAATCCCATTGTTAGTTCTGAGAAAGGAAAAAGTCAACCCAAAGTCCATGCTCATCGAGAGGATGAAGTATGTGCCCATAACTATAGCTCCTCTAATATACCTAAGGAATTCCTTGGGAATATCATGTTAAATCATTAAATCTTCAACATTTCACATCCCACTATGCAAATTGAAGGCCAGTTGGACCTTCTTTTGTTGAAGTCGATAGAGCTTGGAGTTAAATTTTCACTCTCTAAAATAAATTTATTGATTTTGTAAAATGTTTGAGATGTCCTGAAATAGGTTTTATTGATATAATTCAAAGAATCTGATAAAGAGGAAAAAACAATGAAACACCATGTAACATATATGTATAATTTTAAAGAAGAACCAACATGGTGATGGTGAAGTTTCAATATTTCAAACACCCTCACATCATTGGTAATATTTATGATTAATTCCTTGTGGCACATGCGAAGGTTCCATGGATATACAATTGTTTAACATTATTTAGTTCATTTATGCAATTTTTTGCAAACACCAAACAATATTATGCATGCCTTCCCTTAAAATATGGTAATAGAAAGTTCATACATATAATCAAATAGGTGCCTTCAAGATCATACTGCCTTCTCCTCCACCTCCCTTAATGTCTCACCCACCTATGGTGGTAACTTTATGCTGAAATATGTAGGTGATCTCTCATGCCATGGTTACCATAGAAGATGGTTATAGTTAGCGTTAGTGGGGATTGATGTTGGTTTGAATTGTGACAGAGAACACAAGTTAGTATCGACAATTTAGATATTTATAAATTACACGTGGAATTAGACTCTATGAGTTGAGAATATCTCATATACTTATTCATGTCTTATGTGCCATGAGGGAGAGGGCATGGAATGGAAGCATGTGCTACAATTAATTATTATTCCATGTCTTAATACACTTTGGTTATTAGATACACACTTTTTCATGTCTAGAGATGTATGACAGCGAAAATTATACATGTTCATTAATATCAATTCACTCATTTGATGAAAAATCATTCATTTAGGATGTCGAGGAGTGTGAACTTGGATACACGAAATTAGCTACATTTTCCTAAATATACATATATAATAGCATGAACACCTTGAAAAATGTCTATTTGAAAAAAAATCATATGTAAATTAATGTGAACAAACCTTTTTGAAAATGGGGATTTTTTAATCGAATTTTCTTCCCATCCTTGGGACTTTTAGTATAGGGAAACTCTCCTTTTCACTCTTGGGAGATATTCCCAATATTATAGATATCATGAATTGACAAACTTTAAATGTTAAATTATTTAATTATGGTTTGAAGTATAATTTTAATTAATTTATTTTATATTAAATATAATTGATGTCGAGCTTCAATTTTGAGGGTGGTTGTTTTGGGGAGAGGGGGATGTTTGAGCAATGACAAGTAATCGGTTGACAAAAAAAATGCCTTGCTCACCACGGTTAATTTTGATGAAAAACTATACATGTATCATTTTCAAATTCATTTTGAATTATTTTTAATTTAATACTAAAATGTTGCTTGATCTTTAATCTTTGAATTAAATTTTCATACATGAACACATGTTACGGGTCACACAGGAGGAGAACATGCATGCAAATGATCTTTACATAAAGTATTATACATCTTTGTTATGTACTGCCGATTTTATATGTTGTCTTTGGTTTTACAAATCATATATATTTTGAGTCTATGTGTATATAGAATTACAATAATTTTTTGGACTATCCTAGATATTTTGAACACATGTACTAGTAAATATATTTTTTGAGATTTATGGAGTAAATTATATATCTATAGTTAATTTTTATACTACCTTAGATATTTTTGAGTACATGTATTAAGAAGATATATTTTTAGTATACAATAAACTTTCATTTATGAATTACATTAGAATTTTGTATATGTTGGGCCATAGGTATTGATTTACTATATTTTTGTTATTATATTAATGTTGTCCTTATTGGTTGGTTAGGCCTTTTAACGATCAACTAGACCTTTTAAATGAGTGTACCATTTTCTCCTATATATAGAAAGGGAACATAGTTTTAGAGATCATCTCATTTTGTGCATTTGTTATAATATAAAAGGCCGCCTGGATTCTCATTATTTTTTTTATCTCTCATTCTCAAGGCATTGACTTACTTCTCTCTCTGATACATATTGTATGGTGTTTGACATAACATTTGGTATCAAAGTGTAAGATCTAGGGTTTTTCTCATTCAAATGAGTCATATTGGTATTTTCACTATAATTATTTTCTAGGGAGTTTGAGAGAACAAAATTTTTAGGAGCTTTATGATAAAATAGTGAAGTACATGTAGTAAAAAATTGATATTCTAGTCTATTGTATTTTATTGTATACTTTCTATAAATTTATGGATTTTAATGGTTATATAAAAATTTTCGGTAAAAATCATATAAGAGATTTGTGTCGACGTTTCGAACCGACGATTGGTTCATCATCGGGCAGATGAAATCGATGAGGAAACCTATTTAAATAGAAAGGGACAACTCCATCTAGTTGGAAAAATGGCTAGTTTGACTTGAATAAGATTTTTTTCAAATTTTATTAAAATTTACTTATAGTTCTCAAATATTTTATTTGAAAATAATTTAATATTAATAATTAATAAAATTTAAAAATAATTTAAAATTTTTTTTATTTAATTATATATGAATATAATTTAATATTAATAATCGATAGTTCTTAAAAATAGTTTAAAATCATTTTTATATTTAATTTACTATAAATCATCAATAATTTTTGAAACAATTTAAAATAATTTTTAACATAGAACCCTAAAAAAAAAAAAATTTAAAAAAAAAAATGAAGAAATAAATAAATAAAAATAAACAATAAAAGAAAAAGAAAAATAAAAATAAAAATCACAATCAAAAATGAAAATTAACAAAAATAAAATAAAATAAATAATCAAAAATAAATACAATAAATAAAATAAAATAAAATAAAATGGAAAATAAAATACAATTAATAAAAATAACGATAATAATAGTTAAAAAATAAATAAATAAATAAATAAAGTGAAATAAAAATAAATAAATAATAATAATAAATAAATAAATAAATTAAAATTATTAAACTAAAGTGGCTTGAGGAATCCGACATCTACTAACACTCCACCCATCATCTCTATTAAGGTCTTGGCCTCTTTTCAATTTCCAAGGCTTCCCTCAACTTTCGGTGGTGGAAATGAATACATCCTTGCAATCACCTCGGTATCTTCAATACAAATATGATGCTTTGTTTTTTACGCATGCTCTGCTAAGGCGGAGGATCTAGATGCACCATGCGAGGTCGACGAAAGACCCTTAGATGGAGAACATCCCTTTCTATTTAAATAGGTTTCTTCATCGAGATTTCTCATCTTGTCTTGATGATGAACCACAGGCTGATTCGAAACACGTTGACACAAATTTCTTATATGTGATTTTCACCGTTTCGATATTTTTATGGATCACGAAGCCAAATTCCTAATATTAAAAGATTTTTAACAATTAGGGTTTGATTGATACTTAATAACTAATCAAATTAGTTACTTTTAATATTATCACTATTAATTGATTTTTATTTTCATTAATAAAATTAATTAATTAATTAAGTATTATTAGTATCTATGGTTTTTTTATTATTATAATTAAAAATAATTATTATTAAAAATAATTAAATTCAATATCTAAGACTAAAATAAAAATTTGATAATAAAATTAATAATAATTATAAATAATTTAACTTATTTTATTAACATTTATTTACTCTTTGAATAAATATATGTTAATATTAATTAAATGATGTATTATTTATTAATATTAATTAATTTTAAAAATAATAAAAATAAAAATAAATTATATTATTAGATAAATTAAAATAATTATTCAACTAGGAACTTTAGATTTTACAATTTTAGTAGCACTTATTAATCTCTTTAATTCACTATAATAACATTTTATTATAAGTATAGTATAATAAATTTATTAAAATTTATTAAAATTGAAAAAAAATTGAAAAATAAAAATTAAATAAATTTAGATTTATTAAAAATAGAATAGATTAGTTATATTTTAATAGAATAGGTTAGTTAGGTTTTATAAGCTTTTAGAATAGATTAAAATTATTAAATATTATTAAATTAATTAAATTTATAAAGAAATTATTAATTAAAAATGAATAAATTTTTAATTAATTAGTTAATCTTGTCGGCTTATTTTCTCCCCTTATCAATATATTAACACGACCCTCTTGCTCTTCTTTCATTCTTCATTCAAAATCTTGTCACAGATGGATCCACATTGGGATTCGAAACGTCGACCATTGTTTCTTAACAGCATGGATAATCACGATATTTGCACAATGAACAAAACTAGTTCTTTTGAGGAGCAAGTGTTGCTCCAACGCTCCACTATTGGATCTAGTGATGTTCATTGTATACGTGTTTTCTTGGAAATTTTACTTAATAACATAATCATATGGCTAGAACATTCTTCATGCATGGATTACGAATATTTGTAAGACTATTGCGAATGTTTGTATTTCATATTTTCTTTCGTACGTGCTAAAGTAGTTGAATAATTCGGTTATTTGGTACTTATCATATTGAGAATGTGTTGTAACGATTGTTATTGTTGTCCCATTCTTGTGGACTATTAGCGGGATCTTGAGACGAATCTTTCTTGTTGATTGGTTGTAATGATCGTCGCATCTTTTGTGGACTATTTCATTGGATGTTAATTAGATACCTCTTGTTTGTGTGTGTCTCAATAGGGTATTACTAATACCTCTCTCTTAGAGGCTCACTTATTTCTCCCTCCACCTTGCAGAATAGCCTTGACACACCTACAATAGAACACTTACCGGTACACATTCTTGCTTTTCGAAGGCACACGCCGTTCCTCTCTCTTGATATGATTAGAGCCAAGGAAAACCTATAATAATACATGAGAGGAAAGCGGGTCGTATGCCTGAGATGAGGCTCCTATTCCAAATGGTGTGAGGTCTAGTTGGGACTTCATCGAGGATACCCCTTGGTTGACGAATTTCCGGCACCTTCAATAGGACCCTAGTATTGTTTAGAGTGACGGTTGGGTCGGCGGAGAAGGAGAAATTGTTTGAGCATTGTTTGAGGACAGCTTGATTTTGGTAGGGAGGGCTTGTAATATCCTAAATTTACATGAGCATGGGAGTCACTAAGGAATTTTCCCAATTTTAGTAATATTAATTAAAAGAAGGAAAATATTATTGGAGAAAGGTGGCTAGTATTATTTTATTGGAGAATAGTGGAAAATTATTATTTTATTAAATGGTGTGAAAAGTAACTTAATTGGAAAAATGGCCTCCACCAATAAAATAATTAAAAATAAATAAATACGGGAGGCATGAGGAGATAAAAGGAGGATGAACTCATTTTGTGGATTATCTTTTTAACTATTACACGTCACATTACATCTTCTCTTGGAGTTGTTTAACCTGAAAGAGAAGTGATTTTTAACACGGGAGTTCCAAGTGGAATTCCACCCTCATTCGTAAGTGGGTGTCTCCACTAGTGAGGGAAATTTTGGGAGTCCAATTGAGAATTTCCACAAGATTTATTGTTGGTGTTCCGACGGTTATTCGCACTTCTGGGTGTAGGCGATTTTTGGAGCACAAATTTCTCCGGCTAGAGTGAGTCGAGATGTTAGTGATTTACGAAGAGATTTCTTACCTTGAAATCAGAATTTTTTGAAAGTGTTTTACGGAAAAATTCTTGTCCATTTTAGTGGGCTAAATTTCTCCATTGTAGTAGTGTGAAAAGCTCCTTTAAGAAAGCTTACGCGAGGGAATAGGGAAACTAATTTCACAAAGAAGATTGGCTTGAGGAGAAGAGGGAAAATTATGGAGAGTTTTGTGTGAAATTTTAGTGGCATTAAAGGATTTGGGAGTTTATGGAGACATTATTTCTCGGCGGTGTGTACCTAGCAGAAAGGGCCACTCACCTTTGTTTGAGGTAGACTCTCTCGTCACTCGGAATATTCCCAAACCTTTTATGGGTTTTTCTCGGTATTTTTTGAGAAGAGTCTACGTAAATTTTCAACGTGATAAATCGGTATTGGGCAATCCAATTTATTTCCAACGTGCGTTTCTTAGTGGTGAAATTTGCACCACTTTGTGGTTTTCTGGAGAGTTGGTTTGGGGCCAAATCCTTTCTGGGTTTTGTTGGTCTTGTTGAAAGTGCACTAGATAATTTCTCATAGTGTTTGAGAGCACTTATGATGGCATCTTCTCCATTTTCTATTTGGAAGCAACAACATAAATTTATTGAATTCGATACGAAATTAGGGAGGAGCTTCTACGATTAACAGCTTCATTATTATCACACGAGTTTTGCCTTGATTTCTTGTAGAAAGCCCAGTTCTATTATTACCCATCTATTGTACCCATTTTTCTCATATTAATAAAATGGCTCATAGGTTTAGTTCATATTTCTGGTGTTTAATTCATGTGCTTGAATGTTTTTGAGATTCTCGTTGTAGTTAGTTTGTAGCCATTGTTATTTCCTTTATTTTCCTATTGGGAATATTACAGCAGAGGACAAGGAGTGTCCATCCACTACCTTTCTTGGTGGAAAAGGCCCTAATGTTCTCTTAGCCTATCACTTAGTGTTGCATAAAGAGGCATCATATTTCCTTGTTTTTGTAGATTATTATTGACTTAGCATACACTAGCTGGTAATTTAGTAAAATACTACTAAAGTTCCATCCGCTTTCTCTCACACAAGTGGAAAAGGACCTAGTGAATTATTGACTTCTCAAATAGTGTTAGATTGATTTTATTGGATTGAATAAAATATATCGAAGTGTACATCTACGCTCACCGACGAAATGCCATAGTGCATTACCAATCCACCAAACCAAACCTCTTAAAGCATTATTTGCAATTCATGTTAGCTTCTGAAATTTGATTTCAGCACTTTGTGAAAACTTGCAAATATCTTACACATGATTATGTAAAACTTTGAGTTGACTTGTATTTTGGGACCTCGGTGGATGCCCAATCATCTGATGGATTCCAAGTATGTTGGATTTACTTTCCAAGTAGTGTGATTAGATTAGGTTTACTTTTGAAAGTTTTGTTTCATGTTTCTTTAACTTACTCTCTTATATTTTTAGACCTAAACTTTTGCTAGTTGACTTTAGAACTTAGTCTCTAGGTTTAACGTGAAAAACCAACAAAGTGTAACTCCCTACATATTGTAATGTGCTTGTAATTTTATGAACACTGAATTGATTGAAATATTATGTCTCAATCTATGACCATAAGTGTGACATTTTTGGTGTTGTTTTTGGGGGAAGCACATTTCATTTTTTGTTTGCGGGTAATGTGTCTGAGATGACTAACACACCTAATTGTTGATTTATGGTAGCATCGGATGTGCTCTATCCTTGTAATTTTGTATATAGGCTAGGACACATGTATTCCATAAAACCCAAAAATGGTTTGGAAAATTCACTTAGAGATGGTTTAATTAAATTAATTAATCATTTTTAATGTTTTCTAAATTATGACTTAGGGAATCGATTAATTAAAGGGTATTAATTAAACCAAGTGTGAATCTTCTAGTTAAGTCATGGATCACCTCCCGAGTTAATCTTAGACCTTGATTATGTTTTAATCTTGGTCGTTGAAGGTTTAATATAAGAATATAAAAAGGAGGGTGAGGGCACATAGAAAATACATAAGGACACTTGAGCTATTGAGCATTTTCGAATTTGTGTGAGGAGAAACAACTTTGATCGAATCAAATCAACGGGTAGGGTTTGCTAAGTGATTGTGATTCGAAGATCGGATCCATAGAGGAGTAGAAGCAAGACTGAGTCGGAGGACCGAGTGCATTTCGGAGAGGCGGCGGTGATGCGAGAGAGAGACACGCGGTTTTTTTTGAAGAGGTGACGCGAACCTGTAGGAAATCATGTAGAAACAATGCGGTGTCTCTTGGAATCGGTCGGAAATTAGCTAAAGGTAGAGTTTCTAAGCTAGGAAGGAAAATCTAGTCTCGAATCGGCTAGATCGGTGAGAAGTGGCCAGCAGTTCCTCGAAGCTTGCCCATGCGGGCTTATGCGGTTCCGGCTTTATAGGAAATCGGGCGAGAGGCGGTGAGGGCTTCACGGCATTGTTTTAGATCAACTGAAGACTTAGAAAGTGAGTATATCTCACAGTATATTTGATGTCTAGATTTCTCTGAAGGGTTTGCGGGATGTTGGCACCCTAGTTGTATTAAATATTTTGTTGCTTGATAATACAAACCCTCGAATCTACTACACCAGTTTTCCCAAGTTGGTTTTTTCGGGGACTTAGTCCAAAAATAAGCTACATTGTCACATGTGGATGTTTTTCATTGTATTTTGTTCATATTGTTTCGGCACTTAGATTTATTCCGCATCATTATTTTGTGTAAGAATTATTCGAAATTACTTTTGATATTTCACGGTAATGAAATAATTATGAAACATAATAGAAGAAGTAATTTAGATTTGTTGCGGTATGAATGCGGATCTAGGATTTTTCACATGGTATCAGAGGTTATTCAAGCTAAAGTCTTAGTGAAACACAAGTGAACAACAAATCGGCGGCGAAGAGTACGGGATCTCCGTAGCGACGTAAACCACTCCCGGAGAAATTACATTGTCCGGGCCGGGAGGGCATTCCGGCATAGAAAAGGCTCCCTGCGAGTTGACAAAGTGTGGATTTTTTTTTTAGTTGCAAAGAGGCGGCGTGGGCGAAAGGACGCGATTATCGCTATGATAAAATTGGTGCATAAAGCGTCGAAGAAAATTTCTGAAAAACACATTTGGGGAATTCTCGACCTCGAGAGGGTTTCTTACTCAAAGAAACTTCAGTTTTTCCCCATGCGATGCTTGAAGTCCGGTGACCTACTCCTCAAGGAGTGTGTATGTTTGAGTTGAGCGAGAGGGTTAGAGGAAGATTTCAAAAGTTGAGGAGATGGCCCGGCTGTGTTGCGTGACGAATGGGTGGAGGGTGCCTCCCCGACTATGTTATTTGGAAATCAACGATAGGATTTCTACTTGATGAACATGATGCGAAAGCCCTCATAGAAAATGCGGTTTCAAAACCTCTTGATACGTACACACAGATAAATTCAAAAGAAGAATATGGAAAGAACGAGCGATTGATACTAGATAGTGTGAAGGATCATATCATACCAATTAGGAAGCGAAATACCCTTCTTGAGAGATGTGGGTAGGGATGGAAAAGATATACCAAGGATCTTCGAAGCGGCGGAAGATGTACCTTGAAAGAAGATGCGTAATCGGGATGAAGAGGGAGAGTGTTTTGACTCCTTATTGTCTCGTATTCGGGAAAACGAGATCATTGTCGGTGGTAGGATGCTCCCTGAGACTCGAGCTAGTAAAGGCTCACCTGAAATCTATTTCGAGGAGAATTTATCAAGTCTTTGTCCAAAGTATTATGGGCGGAGAAAGACTCGAGGATGGGAAGTGATGTGGGCATCCTTGAAGCAAGAAGAGTTTAGGAGAGATCTCCTCAAAATTCATTTGGAGGATGGTAGCGATAGGTTGAAAGTCAAGGAGGAAGAAGATAAAATTTCCCTTGCGTCGAAGAGACAGCAGTAGAAGAAGAAAGATATTTCCAAGAATCAAGTGCTTCGATGTGGGGAGATGGGGCATTATGCCACATAGTGTCCTCTTAAGAAAAAGGATAAAGGAGAAGGAAGACCCTGGTACACGATTGAGCGAGAAAAATATTGTGTTATGTTGGCTCACATTCCAAAAGGAAAATTTGCGTTTTGCTTGGATTTGGCAGATCCGCAGTACGGAGGCGGGATCCTTGAGTATTTAGAACTCTTGGATCACATGTAGAATATGACGACCTAAATGCGGTAAGCGGATGGACGGTTGCAACGGAAGATGAAGACAATGTAGTGGCTAAACGTACTAGAGCGTCTCAGCGTAGAGAGGAAGCAGCGACATCGGCATGTGGTGCGGTGCGGTGCTCAAACGGTGCGGGCGGCAACAACACAATATTTTTCAAGAGCTGAATGCACGAACTAGTTGCATTCAATCTTATTTTTCGGTTGTAGATTTACTTGTCCAATTTTGGATGTTTTACGTACTGATTAGCAACGGTGTAGCGATGCGGCAACGGTAGTAGTTGAGCAACGGCGACGGATGAGCGATGGCGGCGCGGTTCAAAAGTGGTGCACGGCACGGTGCGAGCCGTGCTCGCATGATGCGGCGGCATGGTGAAAAATCTAGAGGAGTTGCGGTACGATTAGTAGTTGGCGGCGGTATGCAAGCCGGCTGATGGTACATATGCAACATTTTTCTTGTGCGGTATTAGTGAGCAACATCAACAACACAACGGCGGATGTTCCGAAGTCGGAGCGGCATTGAGTTGTTTGCTAGAGCACTTTCCTCGCTAAGAGGAGTGTTTATTTATGGTAGCATCGGATGTGCTCTAGCCTTTGATCTTTGTATATAGGCTAGGACACACATGCATTCCATAAATACCCGGAAATGATTTGGAAAATTCCACTTAGAAGATGGTTTTAATTAAATTAATTAATCGTAATTGTGCTTTTCTAAGTCTAAACTTAGGAAACGATTTAATTAAATGGTAGTAATTAAACTAAGTGTGAATCTTCTAGATAAAGTCATGGATCACCTCCTAGTTAATCTTAGCCCTTTGATTATGTTTTAATCTTGGTCGTTGAAGGTTCAACAAAAGAATATAAGAAGGTGGGTGAGAGCCTATGGAAAATGCATTGTGAGACACTTGAAATTTTATTGAGCATTTTCAAATTTGTGTGGTACAAATTTTGATCGAAATCAAATCACTAGGGTAGGGTTTTATAAGTGATTGTGATTCGGTGATCGAATCCGAAGAGGAGCGAAGCAAAGGCGGTCGGGAGGACCAAGAGTGCATTTTAGAGAGAGGTATTCAGCAATGATGTAGAGAGAGACGGTGCGGTTTCGAAGAGGTGGCGCGATCCCTACAGTAATCACAGAAACAATGCGGTGTCTCTTGGAGTCGGTCGAAGATAGCTGAAATTTGGGATTTCTAAACGGGAGGTAAAATGCGATCTCGGATTAGCTAGATCGATGGCGGGAGGAAGGTGATGCGGTTCCTCGAGCTTGCCCATGCGGGATTACACGGTTCCAGCGTAGGCAATCACACGGAAGACGTGAAGGGGCTTCACCCGGTGTTGTTTAGATCAACTAGAGACTTGCGAGTGAGTATATCACATATATTTTTGTCTGAGTTGCTGAAGGGTTTGCTGGGATGTCAGCTTACTAGTTGTATTCAAGATTCTTTGCTTAATAATACAAACCCTTCGTCTGTTGCACCGGTTCCCAAATTTAGTTTTCAAGGACTTAGTCCAAAATAAGCATGTCACATGTGGATGTTTTCATTGTATTTTGTTTGGATTGTTTGACCTTAGATTTATTAAACGGCATTATTTGTGTATTTGCTTGAGAAATTACTTTGATTCTTCATAGTAATGAAATAATTATGAAGCATAATAGAATAAGTAATTGATTTGTTGCGGTAGGAATCCGGATCTAGGATTTTCACACTAGCTTTTGTGTCTTGAGTAGTCTAGCCCAAGCACATCTAGCGGGATCAAAATCACTTGAGGATCACACCGACCTAGGCCACTCCGGTCGTTAGCATGGATAACTTTCTTACTGCGGAATTTCGAACCGATTGACTTTTTCACCATGAAGCGCCTTAAAAGAACCTGATATCACTGTTGCTTTATGTCGCATAGGTTAAATTAAGAGAGGTATGGGAAGCACATTTGGAGTTTGAACTAGATGCAGAGGTTATAACCTTAAGAATTTCTACATTTCTATGATATAAACATTTAGGATATAGAGTGAAGGCGAGAATGTGAGAGGTAAGAACCTTTGCATTCACACTTTGAGTGAGTCTTCACAATTCAAGTCATTTTTATATTTTTTTCATAAATTATATTAAATTCTAATTATGTTTATTTATGCATATGCCTAGAGATCAAAGAAATTAGGTATATAGATAAAAACCTCTCTCCATTACTAATCAACATTCAATGAGTACAGGAGCATAAAAAACAAAAAATAATAAGAGAAATAGATCATGTCTAGTGTTGGAAGAATAACCATTGAAAATAGAGAAAAAAAAATCAGAAGGAAAGAGATTGACACTTGTGGAAAGACAAGTGTTATTGGCAAATAAAATACATGAAATAAAAATACGAAACGCTATTAGAAAAGCCAAGAAAAGTAATTTCCTCCAACCAATTCTTGAAGAGATCGGAATCCACTTAAACTTAAATCTAGTGAACCAATCTCTCTTCTCTTTGAAGAACCAAGACCATCGAAAAGAAGAACAACTTCCAATTAACTAGTGAACCATTAAAAGGTGATTTTGATTAGTTTGAAGAATTGTCAAATTTGTTTGAAGGAGAAATGGAATATGCATATAGAGAATAAGAAAATAGGGAAAGAGAAGAGCAAGAAAGACATGAAAGACATGAAGAGAAAGAGAGCAATGCTTGAAAGAGAAGCCAGAAAGATGAGAAGGAAGAGGAAAGAAAAGCTAAGGTAGACTATGATAGAAGAGGATCAAATGTAGGAGGAAGAAGAGCTAGGGTTGAAGAAGAAAGAAGACCAATATATGATGGAACTACTTTGGCTTTCCCATTTAGGTGTACAAGCAATATTGGGAATAGAGGTAAAAATGAGCATTCCTCCTTATTATTCCAATATTCTATAATATTCCTACCAAAGACCCTATGCTTTCTTATTTAAATTGATATTTTATGTTGTACATATGGATACAAAATTGATCATCAAAAGCTTCATTTATTCCCTACTAAGTGAAATGTCAACATTAAAATGGTTTATGGGATTAGGATGACAACTCTGATATATTGGGATGATATGAGAAAAACATTCTTGAGAAAATATCAACCTTATTGTATATCTCAAAATTCCAAAGAAGACATTTTTAGGATGAGTCAATATATGAAGGATGAAAGTTTGAATATTACTTGGAAATATTTACATACAAATTACAAAATTAAAAACAAAGTAATATAATTTGTGAATTTATCCAAGCAATCTTCTAAAGGAATCCCGGAAATGAATACATATGTTTGTATGTATTGTCATTAATATTATCGGGAAGGTATTTATTTATTACCTTATATGATGAAATTTTGCTAAATTGTGTGGAAATACTCCAAAGGAATATCTAAATTTGAGAAGGAATGATAGAGATTCCCTCTCAAAGATGACTAAGTCAACTTCAAGAGAATTCTGAGGATATAACATGGGAATCCTTATAAAATTTTAAAATTGGCCTCTTATATACTCTTTGATCTCAAATTGATACACTAAAAGCTAAAATGAGCAAAGAAGAATAAAGTGAAGTATCTTATATATTTTGTCCCAAGTGTCGAATAGTATAGAATTTTATGGAATTTTTGCAAAGAAATACTCCACATGAAGAATTTCCCAACCATATCGGAGATGAAGACAACCTACGAAGAAGGTGAGATAACCAAATCAATCTAATATGTTGCACCACGAAAGGCCTTGGCGATCTTGAACTATAGGTATGTATCAAGATCACGAGATCACAATTTCATATTATCAAATCTATTTCAAAATACATATAGTTCTCCTTTTCCATGGCAACATTGGTTGCCTCGGTAACATCTGAGCAAATTTATCCATGAGGTTGGCGAGGACAAGCTTGAAACCAACCTCTTTATAAATGACCTTATAATCATATCATTAGTCGTACCAACAACCTTATCAACAATCACATCCCCATGACCATATCAACAACAACAACCTTTTCGGCACTTCAAATAACCTCAAAATTCTTATGTCTAATGAAAATTTTTTTGTATCTAAATAACCCAACCTCAACAACTTCAACTACTGTAACTTGACCTTAACTATACCTACACAATAACCAACCCAACGGTGGAAAATCCCAATAGTAAAGTGGAAAAACCCATGTATAATAAATAGGAAGGAACATTTCCCACATACAATTTTCGCTATTAATAATATCCACTTAAGGTTAGGAAAGGTTTTGCAAAAGGAATCTCTTATTATTATATAAGAGCAAGAAGAATAAATTGAGAGAATTTCAAACAAAACTAGCTCATCTAAAACCATGAAAAATATAAAAGAATAGAAACATCTAAAAACACATAATCTCGACTAAATCAATCATTAGCAACTAAATCACCTCCCTTTCTGGAAAGGTTGATTATAGAAAATCCAATGATTCATCTTGAGCATGATTTCTTTGATCGATTGAAGAATATTTTGTTAAAATTGCTTTATTCATAGATATTAAATAAAATTCCAATGTATGCTAAGATAATTAATGAATAATGTTTTAAGAAATCTAAGAGAAGAAATGAATGTAGTAGAATTCATTTAATTGATCATTTATCTAGGCAAATGTTCAATTCAAATTGAAGCCCCGAAAAGTATAGTGATCCAAGAATTCCCATGGTTACAATTACAATTTAAAATCTCTCAATATCGAACACTTTAATTGATTTAGGTGTATTGATTAATGAAATGAAAATGGACCTGATACGATATTTGAATTTACACAAAATCTTCGACAGTCACCTACAATAATTGAATTAGGCGATAGATCAAGAATCAAGGCTGGAAGGTGTAATAGAAGATCTCATAGTCTCCTTGATTCCTCGGAATATCTAGTGGACTTCTTAGTTCTATTGTCTAAAATCAATTTAGGTGTACATCCCCTCATCCTTGGAAGACCATCACTAGCTACAATTGATGCGTTCATTAAGCGTAGATAAGGATAAATGACAATTTCAAATTGAATGAAAACAAGCAAAATGACATTATAGCCCCTTACACAAAACATTAAATGATTTAAAGAATTATCGTAGCTTGAACAAACTAACTCAAAAGAGGAAGTAATTCAGCTTGATATTTACTACGAGTCAACTATTATTTTTGGGGATATAATAAAAACGAAAAAATGTTAGATTATTTCATTTTATAATCCTAATATTGTAGACAAAATGAGAACAACTCGGTATATTGTTACAAACCATCTTATAGAACAAAATTTCCAAAGAAGGTGTCTGACAAATTCCTTACAATCTTTATTTAGAACAATTTTCCCATAAACTCAATGGCTAATTCAAATACTAAAACTATTGAAAATTGAGCCTCAACGATGGATGAATCTAATGTTTGAATGATATAGTAAAGGAAGAACTTCAAAGTTACTAAAGGTAGACTTCGTCTACCTTTATCTCCAACGATTAGTGGGTCTCTTTCTTAGTTGTGGTTGAAAAATGAGATGCTATTGAGTTTGTGTAGATTACAAATAATTAAAAAATCTACCCTTAAGATCATTTTGCATTATCATTCATTGAACAAGTCCTAGATACCTTAGCTTGAAGAAATAGTTTTCTAGATGGAATTAGTGGCTACAAGCAAATAAAATAGCTAAAATCTTAGGAAAAATTTACTTTCACATGTCCTTATGGAACATATGCATATAAGATATCATCCATTGATTTGTGTAATGCACTAGCTACATTTCAAGGAGAGTCCTAGCCATTTTTTGTTGATTTAATACATGAATGTGTTAAAATTTATATCGATGATTTTTGTATATGGTGATATTTTTTAAGAACCTTTGATTAATCTTAAAGGTTTTAAAATTATATATAAAAACTCATTGGCCCTTGTAATGAGAAATGTTTTATGTTATTAAAAAAAGGAATTACGAGACACCATATATATGTTGCAAGAGCCATTATAGAATCCAACCATAATTAAAATCATCATTAACTTTCCTAGTCCATCATCTGATAGAAGCTCAAACTTTTTTGGGTTATGCGGGGGTAGTATCACAAGATTCATAGAAAATTTTATTAATATGGCTCTATCAATGTTTAAAATTGCTCTCGAAGGATATATAATTTTACTAGAATGCCAATTGTCAAACTAATTTTGAAACACTTAAAGAAAAACTATCATAACACGAATGTTAAGAGGACCTATCGGTCTTTACCATTTCACATCTCTATAGATGCATATGATATAGAAGTATAAGCATCACTAGGTCGAAAAGAGAATGCGAAGACCTATGCCATTTTACTTTTTCATTAAAAAATTAACCCCTTTTGAGTTCAATTACCTTGTTACTGAAAAAGAGATGTTGGAAATTGTGCATGTAGTGAACAAATTGCGACATTATCTTGTGATTATGAATTCTTTATCCTTACTAGACCATTTTTTTCTTAAATATATAATGAATAAAACAATTACTAATGGGAGGGTTACATGATGGTTATTATTATTGTAGGAGTTCCAACATCACTATCATAGATCGTCCTAAGGGAAAATAAAGTGGCAAAAATTTCTCTCTCGCATTAACAACTTTAGTGAGATTGGTCCAATTTTTGATAATTTTCCATATGAACATCTATTTTTTATATCTAATAAAATATTGTGGATTTTTTTGATGTGGAAAATTACTTTGTATTTAGAAAATTTACCGCCAGGCATTCACTTGAAAAAAGAAAAATAAAATAATAATAAAAAAATCCTAGGTATAATTGGGTTAAAGGAAATAATTTACACTTACAATTTGATTTTTATTAAATGATGTTAGAAGATGAAATGTTAGAAATATAAAAATATTGTCATAATGAACCCTCTAAGAGGACATTTCTGAGATAAAAGAACTACCTACAAGATAATCGATCAAGGATATTATTCATCATCTCTGTTGAAAGATGCCAAACAATATATTTGAAAAATGGGCTCTAGATTTCATTAGCCCAATCAACCTATCGAGAAGAGGTACATTGGTTTGTATCAAGTATGTTACCCCGGTGGGTAGACGTCAAGCATTAGAAGGAGCCTCAAAGAAGTTAGATATCTAATGAATAAACCAATTAGAAATGGGAGGATTACGATTGTTGTTATTATTGTAGGAGTTTAACATCACTATCATAAATCATCCTCGAAATGTTAAGCGAGCTTTCTCTCTCACATTAAGAACCTTGGTAGAGATTGTTTCAATTTTCATTTTCAATATGAACATCTATTTGTTATATCTATTAAAACACTAAGGTTTTCCGATGTGGCAAATTACTTGTCTTTAGGAAGCTACCACCCCACACTTTACTTCAAAGGAGAAAAGAAAATAATCGAGCAAAGTCCACAGATATAGTTGGGTTAAAAATCTTTTTTCACAATACACGATTTTTTATTACACGGTGTGTTAAAGAGGATAAAAAAATGTTACAAATATAAAATTTTGTCATAATGAACCCTATGGAGGAGGACATGTAATGCCACGTAATAATAAATAAATTAATAATAATAATAAATGAGATAATGTTGTCTGAAAGGGTCTTGAATAGATGATGATTGGGTGCTTTCTGTTAAGTCACTCCTTGATGTGAAGTCACGGTTCAATTCTTCGCCCCAAATGGGGTGATATATTGGACATGATGCGGACGTAGTCCTACGAGAGCTTACAAAAAAAAATTGAAATAATGTAATATCTAAATAAATAAAACAATAAATAATAAACAAAATATAATAATAACAATAAATAATAATTAAAGAAGAAAAGACTATAATAGTAAATAAATAAAATAATGAATAATAAGTTGAAGTTAAATAAAAATATATAAAAATAAGTAAAAGTTAACTTGAAAAAAAGAAGTAAAAGGAATAAAGTAAGCAAAAGTTAATTTAGAAAAAATGTTAAATAAAACTTAAAACAAAGAAATAAAAGTTGGCATGTTGACACATGGATTACGTACATGCGGATCTCTTTCCAATCCTCTTCCATTTAATAGAAGAGAAACATTCATTCTTTCGAAGAAAATGTTGTGAGCCAGATTCTAGCGTTAGTAGTTGATTGAAAGTTGGTGGCGGTTGTAAAAAGATTATGCATCACGAGGCCTCTGAGTTGGGTGGAGAGTCGTCCCAAAACTTTGTTGTGGCCAACAAGATTCAAGTAGCAACATGACTCCATAATTGATAGTAAAACATATCTCAGCACAAGTAAGTATTTGCTACTCATGTTTGCTCCAAAATTCTATGTTGAATCAATTGAATTTTTGTATTGATTATTCATAATACAATTTGATGTAATTAGTTGTATGTTTTGAATTACGAGTTGTTACATATGGTATCAAGCAAGATTTAAACCGTAAGTCCTATGAACATTTTAATATAGAAAATTTTGATTTTTCTCGAATTGCCATTTACTACTTTCCTTGAGAAAAGACTCCAAAAAAATATAATAGATAATGTTAATAATATCATGCAATAACTGAAATATTTAAACAACCTAAAAATTTCTCTATTCTTTTTAATAGTAAATATCTTCTAAAATTTATAGCTAATGCAATTTACTACATCATTAATCAAATTAAAAATCATTCTTGAGTTAAAAATACCTTGAGATTTAGTCTTTTGCTTAAAGCATTCCCAAACTGAAGTGGTCGCTATTACCATATAGCTTCTACAGGTCCCAATCCTTATTTCAATACGTCCTCTTTAAATATTACTATTTATTATATACCTAGCCATGATCGGTGGTTCTTTATTCCATTTCTTGTAACACTTTTTATGTCGTGTTAATGTCTCAATAAATAAATAAACATATTCTGGAACGATAAATAAAAATTAAAACTTGCGAGTGTCACAATTAATTCCTGGACAACAATTAATGTATTTGTATTGATATCGTTGGGTAAAGCAATTTACAAGTGAAATTTGGTTTCACAATTGCATTTCAAAAGCGTGCTAAAATAACATTCTTGTTACCACGTGACTGCAATCGTCCACTCAAATCATTGTACTGTTATGTGGTCGAGTCTAACATATATATATATATATATATATATATAATTTTATTGTATAATTTTTTCCGTACTATCCTTGTCATTTTTAATTCGAATATTACTAATCTTGTTTTGCGTGTTAAAAACTCAAACTCGGGCGTTAGCCCATACATGTAACTTTACTTAATTATCATATAGGTTATCCGAGCAGTACAATGTAGGTTCAAATGACACAAATAGGTTGAAAGTTCCAGTTACTTAAAAATATATATATATATATTAATGACACATAGGTTAAGTTCCAGTTACTTATTATATATATATATATATATATATATATATATATATATATATATAATACGTTATGATCATTTTTATTTAATTGTAAAAATAAAAAATGTTGCGTTTTAGTTGAAATTATAGGTAATAGTAAATCATAGTTAATGGTTATTGTATATATGATTGAATTTTCATTAATTCTAATTTAACTAAAAAATTAAATAGTCTTTTCGAAGAGATTAACATTAGAAACTAATTAAATTTATTTTTAAAATATTTTGCACACAATAGTTAACGGCTTTGTTTCATTATGTTTTTAATGTTTTTACTTTCATTTAACTATATTTAAACTAAACTCTTGCAAAATTGGGAGTTCGACCTACCTTTCAAACTTTAATAATTAAACTACGAAGAAAAGTTCAATAATTAAACTAAGTTGAAGGAATGCTAGCTATGAGGCCTTATCAATCCTCGACTTTGTTAATCCTTACTTTCTCTTTTGGTATTTTATATTGTTCCTTCATTTTAACTTGTTATTTTTAATTTATTTTTTAGTCTTGACTTTGATTTTCCCCTTTGGTTAGTTGTTAATACTCGAAGCCTCATTTTATTCCTTTGATTAAGTGTTATTTAATTTTGATCATATTTTGTTTGACCTCTTATATATATATATTCTTCATTAGTGCTTACATTCTAGCTGTTAGAATTAATTGTCTCAACATTACCTTCTTTTTATTTATTTGTCTCAGATACGATTCTCCATCTTGTCATGTTGGTGATGTGATTATCACGAAAAATTCTTAGTAATCAAAATATGGATCGGAAAGTCTAAATTCGGTCATATTCCTTAGTAAGCAAAAACGAGAGAAGCCTAAATTCGGATTTACATAATAGATGTATTTGACACATACTAATTTTTGAATATAATTGAAATGGTTATGTTTTCAAGTGGGATTTGAATTATAATTTGATGGTAGAATTTAAATTATGTTAAGATATTTTATATTAAATTATTTTTATTCGATTAGAATTTGCTTAATTGTAGTTATATAGGAAAAAATATATATTTATTTATTTTAATTTTTTTAGATTAAAAAATTAAAATTATAAATTAATTAGTTGAATTTTAATTACAATTTATGTTATAAATTTCTATTTGAATGATCAACTTTAATTTTATTTAGTTAATTATCTATTTCTTTAAGTTATTTAAAAGCAATCATTATGTTATGGTTGTATGGATGTTACATAGATTTATTTATAAATAAAATGATTGCGATATTTCTCTTTTTTTTTTTTAATTGTTACGAGACATCTAAATTATGTTTAATTGCTTAAATTTTATTGACATTCTATGGTACTATGTATAAGGTTATGGTTTTAGTTATTATGTCCTTTGGCTAGATAAGTTTTAGAGGCAATTGAAGACGATAGGAGAAAATTTCCTTTTTCTAATGTCGACTTGGTTTAGTACATATATTTCTTGGAAGATGTCGGCACGATCACATGCACGAACAAAATCTGAGGGATGGCAGTAGCACATACCCCATCCGGTCGTATGTTCGGCTCGCCTAGTTTGTATGAGTACTTGATCTAGTTTTTGATGCTCGCTTGGTTTGTCTGCAGTCTGCATGATACGAGACTTCAGTTGGTTTATATAGGCTTCGATCCATTGATTTCATTGTGATTATTGAGTTTGATTTCAATGTGATTATCGAGGATTTTTGGTAGTTCTAAATCCATTGCATTGGATTTCCCCTTAGTATTTTCACCTACTCACTACATTTGAATTCTATATCAATTGAGAGGAAAACGAGGATGACAATGAAGTGAGGATTGAAAATGGGACGCCATTAATGCAAGGGATTGAAGGCACTACAGGAGATGATTAATTAAGGTGACTTTAAGGTTTGTGTATGGTTATGGTTTCTATTTATGTTTGTTGCACCAACGGTGGTGTGGATTTCCAAAACCTTATGTGGTGTGAGAATGTAAACGGATCTAAATTTGTGACATGCTTCTCCATTTTGAGGATATTGGGCACCTTATGAGGATGATGCAATAATACAGCAATACTAAGGCCGACTAAAAGGAAACTTCCACACTCACATCTTCAAAGTCGATCTTCCAAGTTATTATATGGTTAAAACTATGGAGATATTCTTATTTATGTTAATCCAAGGCATTTTCATAGACATTTGTATTTCCTCTTGGGTTGCACGGAGGACATAGTGCTTAAAGAATTCAGCTCTTAAGGTTTCCTATTGATTGAACATGATGTTAATAAAAAAAATTCGGTGGCAAATCCCAACCATGGGATGAGATTCCTCTTTTAAGAGGACTAATTTTGACTATTGAAGGGCTCGATTTAGACGGAAAATATTTTTGAATTAAATCTCATGTGCATATTTGATCAAGCTAGGCCCTAAAAGAAAATTGGACGCCCTTGGAAGGTTATAAATACAAGTGATGACCCTCAACCTCATTTAGTTATGATCATGATACATTCTTCTATTCTCTTCTTTAGTTTGGCTCGCCTCGGGTGCGGGCAAGTTCACGGATATTGGTTAGCACGGGTCCGAAATTGCAAGTTTTGGAGCACATATCTTTGTTTTTAGGTTTTTTTGGTTCTCGGTCGCAATCTATTATCATGGAGAATTTCAAGTTTGCGGTCGTAAGGCATGTCATGGATAAATTTTGGCGAAGCCTTTCATGCATGCATGACCGCATCTTCCCTGCGGTGGAACCTAAGGTTAGTTTTCGGTTAAGCCCCCGAATATTTCGCCAATTTGTGGCCATAGCATTCGGCATACGACCAGTCTATAGCAGTCAATCGTAGGCTTTTGAAATACGGTTATGGATTATTGAAATTGTTGGGATTCATTTCATGGATGTTTAGTTGATTTTCTTGGATAGGTTTATGATTGAAGATATGGATCATTGTACTCTCTTTTGTTGAATAATTAGTAGAAAATCTAATAGAAGAAGAATTTGAAAGGTTTTCCCTATAGTGAGTTTTGCCTCGGTCAGGCCAATCTGGTGTCTCTATGTGTGAATGTTTATATTCTATTGTTCCTTTATGTTCAGGTTGCATTGATGATGATATTGTTCTTTTGACATAGTTGCATATTTTGTTGAATAATGATATGATGCGCATGGGGTGAATTTATATATGGAAATAATGAAATGCAATTATCAAAAGAACAATATATCCCTAAGAAAAATTAACATGGTATTAGAGGTTGGTTGAAGAAAATTCATTTAAGGTCACCCTTTAAAGACACCCTTGATGGGTGCGAAAATGGAGGAGGAGGGGAGGAGACCCTAAAGAATACTAGGGTTTAAAACTCTAGGCAATTTGGTTATTAGGGATTGATGGATATTATGAGGTTAGGAGTTTGGAAGAAACCCTAACATTAATGTGAAGATGTTCGGAGCACTTTTGTCGGATTTGATGAAATACTAGATGGGATAGTCTCTATTGAAGGCACGGTTGCTAATGAAGTTGGTTGAAATATTGAAGGCTAAAATTTTATATGAATCGATAGACGGTCATGACTCTTGAAGGTTGGTTCAAGAGGGAAGCTCACTTACGATTAAGATAAGTACCTTTTATATTTAAGTTACCTCTTTGTGATTCTATTCTTTGTTTGATTTTATTGCTTTGATTATTACGATACTTTTGGCATGTATATTTGAGTATTTGGATGCTTCTAACCTCCCGATGAAAACGGTGTTATAAGGACCAACCCATCCTGATCGATTCAGATTGGTCCGACTATTTTGAGGCAAAATTCGATTCGAACGGTGACTTGGACGGTTTTTTCGGTTCGGTACAATAAAGCCACGTATAACACAACGAGCGGGTTTTGTTTGCTTTTTTCTTTTAATGCTTATCATGGTTAGACACTAGCTCATAATAGATATATAATATTCAAGCATATGGCCCTATTTTATTACTATGCATTTCATGTTAATTTTAAATTCTTAAAGTAAAAGTGACATTTTTCATCCTTTTACTTAAATTTTTAGCACATTAACGTGAAATGACTTCCGAATGTTTGAGAGTGGTTTGACCTCATTGGATTTCATATGGAGGAATTAAAATTTTAGATCTCACTCAAAATCCAACACACTTAACAATTTTCCAAGATTTCGGGATTTGGGGGATTGCAACGTTGCATTGCATTTTCTCATGTACAAGGGTATGGAACTAGTATTTAATAAAGAGCACACCAAGTCCTCTAATGTACCTTGATGTGTAGTGACATTAGTTATTGAACTCCTCTGTCGTGAGCCTACTAAAATACACATCACTCAAACAAAATATTGACTTGACATGCTAATTTTTCTATCTTATTTTAATGCTCAAAGGGTGATATTGACGAAGAAGATCCAAATATAGGAAAAGATTTTGATAATATGTAGGTATTTGTTGTAGCATGATTTTTTGGATACACATGAATATATATGTTTTTCTTTAAAATTTGAATATTTTATGTGTTTTGAGTTGTGAGTTTTAATTCGATTTTTTGATTTTCATATGGTTCGTAGATTCCGGTTTGGAGGTCTACCGATTCAATAGCAAATTAAGTTCTAATAACTATGCACGATGAGTTGTGATAAGTGGATCTTCTTGAGGATCATGGCTAGTGCGGGAAAAGAAGAACTAGCGTTGGAAAAGGAAAAGGCTCTTGATAAAAAATTGACGAAAGTGTTACAACTGTAAAACAAGAAGGTGCACGGAGTATTTGAACACTCGAAATTATGTATGGTGCTTTATTTCAAGGTTATAGCTGCGATATAGGATGGAAAGGTAGCTATGGTATGATGGGAATGTCACTTTCACAAATGGCTCATGCATATGAAAGTTTGATTCATAGTACTTATGATGAGACAATGCATTTGGTTATATTGAACAATTATCTTATATTCTATTAATTCATTGTAAAACTGCCCAGAAACATTGATTTTGATATATTGGTATACTTGGCAAAGTATCTTACATGATGAATTTCTAGATCTTATGAAGCAAGGTAGATACATTGTTTTTATTATAGTGACTTTATATTATTGTTAATGCGTGTGTCAACATGATAACCATATTGATAGAAGCATAACAATAAGATTTTTGCTTTCAGATATTCGTGTTGAACTGTTTTAGTAAGCTTAGTGAATTGAACAATGTGATAAATCACAGATTCCTTATCGATAATTGAATAATATAATAAATAAGTGATGTAGTAATTATGATCTTTGAAGTATGATCATAAACCTATATCACCTTCCCCTAATCACATGACTCTAACTCTTGATGAAAATTCGATGTCATGTTCATATGAGATGATCAAATAATTGATGTTAACATGTTATGACCATGATAGATATATGTTTTAGAACTTGATATAGTTTGATTTCCTTCTCTAACAATTTTGTTGATGCATGAGAGTATTATAGGCAGTTGATAATGATGAAGTCTAAAGTAGTTTCTCATTAAGAGGAGACTCTTCATAATATCCCTACACCCCTATTATCATTTGCATTAAATATATGGAATATTCTTTACTATTGAAGCGTGTTTTCTAGACATAAATAAACAAATATTTGATATTGTTGGTCGGCAAGTTACGGACTAAGAAGAGAGTTTTCCTTACTCTAAGCCTCAACCACACATAGACGAGCTTGATGGTGTGGTTGTAGCCTTTCAACGCATGGTATCCAATGGGTGTGGTTATGCATGTTGGTCACAAAACTAAAGCTTTATGCATAAAATCGAGTGCACCAATAGTATGAGTCCTTTAGATATGAAGTAGACATCGAAAGTTCCGGAAGCGGGGAAATTTGAATGTTGAATTATTATAGAGAATGAATGGATTAACTAAAATTGTGTTTGTAGGTAGGCTTGGAATATGCATATTAGTATGTTATTTTGGTTGATAATTGAAGCTAGTGTATGATAGTATTTGATACTTGATTGCGAGGTTTGTGAGAACCGACTTATTAATATGGATCCTTATTGACATGACGCTTGATTGTTCATAAATATGCTTTAGAACAACGACACGATGCTTCTGCATATGTTTTTGGGTTATGGGCTGATTGAACTCACTATGATAACAAATTAGGGTTTTGAATTGATATATGATGAGTTTCCTTGATGAAAATCTTGTACGGCGTAGTAAATTTCAATGACTAATATAGGTATTCAATAATGGTTTTATATTTTCCTCATTGTCCTTAGCCTTGATGGTTGAAGTATAAACAATTGTGATTCAATATGAAGTAATATCACAATAAATGGATGGAACCTACATGATTTATCCTTGGTGTTTGCATTTTCATCTAGTGACGAAATTATTTATGTTATGATCATGAGGATGACGTGATGAAGTTTGGTTTGATATTTCTTGGTAAATGACAATCTGTTGGCATGACAATAGAATATCATAAATTGATATTTAGATGTGAGCTCTACTGTCACCTGGTCAAAGAATTTGATACAGTGATATTAATGATTTTTGATATTAGTTTTGATCGACATATAAACCTTGATACCCTAATTTAGTTTATTTGATTGCACAATATTGATTTATAATCATATTGGTTTGGTAAAGAATGTTATGTTTGCGAAATCATTGTATGATAAGCTCCTCGAGCACGATATCCCTACATTGACGGTCATGCGAGTGAAGCCGAGGAAGATGTGCCCATCCAAACCTCTACTTCAAAAGGGGTCTAGGGAATGACTTTGATTTTGGTTTTATATGTTGATGGTCTACTCTTTACGGGTAATGAGCCTATGATCGAAAGTAAGAGGAAGTGGCTTTTGAAGCTCGAAATAATGAATCCTGGCATCTATATCGTTAAAATTTATAAGTGTTGGAAATTGGAAATGCAAATCCTTGGACACTCAGATTGAATTTCAGAAGTTATGACGAGATATTGTTGAACCTGATTTGAAATGTCTGATAGTTGATTGAAGCATTGATGTTTTGTGTGAACACATTTCCATACTTATATATGTTTTGCACAAATCTAATTCAATTCATGATTGAGCCACTTCATACGCATTGATTCATGAAAAGAACACTGAGATATTTGCAGGGCAATTATTTTTGGTCGAGATATTCTTCTTATGATATGTGACCGCATGGACGTATTGATGTTTATTAGGATCGTGATTGATGATATAAGCAAATATGTATGCTTCCTTAATATGATATTTGTCATGATATTTTAGATGACAGTTTGTAGCTTAAACTGCTTGAGATTGAGGCGAGCTCCCTAATATGATTCTAGGATGAGCGGGGCTCCTAATGATAAGCTCTTTGATGTTTCTCGGAGTGGTAGCATTGGGCTCCTTGGTAGCTGATGATTACGAAATATGAGATGTGCTCTGATGTAGTTTCAAGTTGAAATGTGCTCCCTCATATTGTTTTGGATTGAGATGTGCTCTCCCGATGTGATAGATGGTGGTAGCTTAGGCTCCCTGCGATGTAAAAATTCTTCTTCTTTTAGATTCGAGAATATTCAAAATATGGTGAGGCAATCGAAGATAAACGAAGAAGGAGATGGCTTAGAGATGAATGGTAATGACATTTGATGATGAGATACTTGAGGTGGATATGATTTGTGATGCCGAGGCATCGAAGCTCAATTTTTCATTGTTGTTGTAATAGGGAGGGGTGAGACATAATTATTTTATTAATTAAATTGTTTATTTTAATAAATTAAGAGAAAAGGTAGGATTTTTGTATATATTCTTTTAATAATTAAAAGGATATAGTGAAATAGGATTAGGTAGCAAATTTAGAGAATAGAGAATTCCATTTACGGGACTTTGTTGAGTCCAAAACTAGAATAAATTTAAATTAGATTTTAGTTGAGATTTGTGTGGAGGGATTTATGGAGGAAATAAATTCATTATTTATGTATATATAGGAGGGTTTTGTGAGGATGAGAGACAATTTAGGAGAAGTGAGGAATTAAGAGAGAGTGTGAATTGATTTGAGAGCTATTGTGAAGGAGCGAGGCGGGAAGAGCTCTCCATTGTAATATATGGCCAAAGATTTCTAATGTTATCTTATATGTGTGTTTTATTTGTATAAGCTCTCTTTACATTATACGTATATTTGTTTGAAGAAAATAGCATTTTAATGAGTTTTCTTAAGTGTTTAAGAAGGAGGAAGAGTTGAGTTCTATATGCGGGAATATGAATTTAACCGAGATACCTTGCATCATTTGGTATCGAACCTAAATATATGCATGTTGAATTTCAAATTTATGAGCTAGGCATGTGTGCTGCTGTGAGAAACTAATTTGAACGCGGAGCCCAAATGGCACGGGGATGAAATTGTCCACGCATGTAGACGCATTGGAAGAGCGCCATGAATTTGTGACATCACGTGTGAATTGATCAACGCGAGAGATTTATATAAGAATGCCAATGTCGAGCCATCCCAAGGATGCAAAGTCGAACTCATCTTCGTGAGAGCGTGTCATCGATGTAGGCGAGTCAACGGAAAAGAACAGTGTTGGACGGAGGGATACATACACATCGAGATATGAAATGCACTGACCTTGGAACTTCAAGTGTGTGGGGTTGAGGCATATTCTTGCGAGCCGAAGGGAATTATCGATCCAAGCGAAAGTTACCATTCCATGCATGAGGCATGAGAAATCGAGAACAAATGAAATCACATTTTTCTTTTTAAGCGAGTTAAATCCATGGTGTTGAATTGGTAGATGCCGTCATAGTATAGGCGACGATACAAACTATAGGAGTCGTGAGACGAGTAGGCGCTACCAGTGAAGGTATGGCGCGTTTTGGGCCTTCCGAGGTATGATGATCAATTACCTTTTGTGTAAACAAATGCATGTTGCAGTACGGTTACTACATTTGATTCAATTGATGTTGTGTGCGGGAGGCTTATTAGGAAACTCGAGAGGATTTAAATCTAAATCTATACGTTTTACCATAAACGTAATATGAATGGAACGTTGTAGTGGATGGTAGAACATTACACCATTTGAAGTAATGTGATTTTGCATCAGCGTTAGAATTCCATCAATCCTGTGTTTCGAGAGATCGACCATTGAGATTTCGTCGATGTGTGTGCAATCTCTGCATAGATTTTTTTTTTGTGAGTTAAGTATTGCATGTTTATTAAATAGATGTATGAACCAGCGTAGGAGATGCAACTCTATTTCTGTGTGGAATATTACTTGTTTTGAATTGTCAGTATGGTGAAAATTGCAATATTTGAAATTATGGATAGCTTAAAGGAACTTGTAGTGTGCTAGCTAGTTGTAAATCAATTACACCTTTGTGAAGAAAATAAGCAGACTTTTACAAAAAGGCAAATTTTGTTGAATTGAAAGTGTAAGTGTAAGATTATTTAATTTTCCTACATTATTTTGTGGTAAGATGCTTGTGTGAGGAGTTAGATATGGTTGTTAAGATGGTATGGTTTGATGATTGCATTATATGAAAATGCATGATTGATGAAGGAATTAAACGGGGATCGGACTTTGGTGAAAGATGATAGCACTTGGAGATACAATGCATATGAGAGATGGAACAAGATCACACGAGAGATCTTGAAGGTGAGTTGATATGTTTATTTTAACTCGGGTTTTGAAGATGATATTTGAAAAATACGGAGTTGAGATAGTTGAAGGAAATCCAGTAATAAAGAGATCCTCTTAGTTTTAAAGGCTCTTGTTGGAAATAGACTACAAATAGTTTCTGAATGAAATAAAAGTGTGGGCGAACCTTGAAGAATTCAACGGAGATTGGATAAGAAGGACACTTGTGTGCATGTGGATGAAGCCTAGAGAGAGCGAGGAGAGAATGCTTTCAGAGGTTCCCGAGAGAATATAGAACCGATTGCTTTCCAAAGACCAAGTCCGGAGAGAGAGGATTGGTGAGGTAAGTGGCGGCGGGGAAGCTATTGTTGCGGAGGCTTTAGTACAACTCATGATGAGTGAGTGAGGAGCTCATGAAGATAGAGACAAAAATGATTACTAAAGGTCATTACAAAGGTTACGAAGACCACAACGGAAGGAAATGAGAGAATACCAAGTCAAATGGCATGAGAATGAGTGAAGAGCGGGTGTGAGAGAAACCGAGATAAATTTCCATCTTGAGTTGTTGATGGAAATGTTACGGAGAAGTAAAGTAGGCTAGAGATGTGGATGGAGTATGAAGAGGAAAGTCACATGGCCTTCTTGCAAATAAAATTAGAACATAGAGTGAATGTTCGATTGAAGGAAGAAGTTACTGAGTTTAAAGGGAGATTTGATATGTGAACAGTATCCATTACTTTACGAAAGTAATGATGTGAAGAGAAATCTATAACGGCTGAGATCAAATGAAGGATTGAGCAAAAAGAAGAGGCCCCAGGCGAAGCATGTAAGTGAGACCCTGGGTCTTATGTATTTAAGACTAATGGTTTGTGTGTGATTGCGGGTACATCACGGGATGTTGAAAAAACTTTGAAGTTTGTTAAAGGAGGAAGAAGTTGAATGCGAAATTTATTAGGAATGATGCGAGATAGAAAGATCTTAGAAAGAAATGAAGACGAGAGGGTCTCATGGAAATATTCGGCGGAATATTAGACGGAGAGAAGAAGGACAATCGAGTGATTGAATTGACGATAAGTGAAGGTATGGAAAGTAGTGTAAAGCTTCCAAGTTCTACCCCAATTAAGATTGTTAGAGACATATAGAAAATTATATCTTGAGAGAAGAGAGTTGGAAAAGCGAGAGGATCTATACTTTCAGGTGAGTTCTTGAAAGAGAAAGACAAAGAAATTGGTGAATAATAATCGGGAAACAGAGAGTAAGGAGGTAGGAATGATTCGAAACAATAATTTGAAGAATTTCATTATTGTGAACCGAGAACGAGGGGAGACATTCTTGAAACATATGACATGGAGGAGGGACTAGGCAGCGGTCTCATGGAGGATTTAAATTAGCATCGCGTGTACGTGGAAGAATAAATTTCCGAGCGTATGCGGGAAATATTTGAGAGGAGAAGAGGCATTGAAGCCTTATGTTTTATTTTAATAATTGTTTTGTGAGTACGGGTTTTATTGCATATCATGGAGAAGATTTATTGAACATAGAAATTAGACGATAAGGAGGATAATGATGAAAGTATCTCAGAATAAGCCTATGTGATAAAACAAGAAGAAGCGACGGAGAGACAACGAGAGGCGGCAGAAGCATGACGATGGGGCAGCCAGCATAGGTGTGGAGACTGGAGAAACAACAAACAAAGCAACAACAAATGGAGAATTGCAACACAAGATATAGGATCCATGAAGACAAAGATCACGAAACACATGATCGGGCGATCATGGTTAATTTCAACTTTGGGAGTACGTGCGGAGCATCAAGCTCAATTTTCATTATTTAATTATGTAATAGGGGATGAGACATTTTAATTATTTTATTAATTAAATTGTTTATTTTAATAAATTAAGAAAGTGAGGATTTTTTTTATATATTCTTTTAATATTAAAAGGATATGAGTGAAATAGGATTAGAGCGACAAATTTAGGAAGTTGGAATTCCATTTACGGGACTTTGTTGAGTCAAAACTAGAATAAATTTAAATTAGATTTAAGTTGAGATTTGTGTGGGAGGGATTTATGGAGGAAATAAATTCATTATTTATGTATATAGGAGGGTTTTGTGAGGATGAGGGCAGTGGAGAAGTGAGGTAGAGAGTGTGAATTGATTTGAGAGCTGAAGGGCCAAGAGCTAAGAAGCTCTCTATTGTAATATATGGCTAAATATTTCTAATGTTATTTTATATACGTATTTTATTTGTATAAGCTCTCTTTTCGATTATATGTATATTTGTTTGAAGAAAATAGCATTTTAATGAGTTTTTCTTAAGTGTTTAAGAAAGGAGGAAGAGTTCATTTTTCTATATGCGGGAATGCGATTTAACGAATACCTTGCATCAATTTGATGATAGGATATGATAATTACATGATGCAAGCTGGAATTTATCCCTAGCTAAGAGGGAGTGTTAATTTGGAAGCTCATTGACAAATTCCAACCATAGGATAAGAGATTCCTCCTTTCAACGGGACCAATTTTGATTATTGGTGTTCAATTTGGAACGAGGGATAGTGTATTTTTGAATTAAAGCCCACATGTGCATGGCTGATCGGGTCATCCCACAAAACCAAATTGGACATGCTTTGGCGACCATAAATATAAAGTGACCTCGAGCCTCGTTTTGGATATGATCATGAGACATTATTTTATTCTCTTCTTTGGTTTGGCTCGCACAAGTATGAGGCAAGCTCACGGGTTTAGTTGTACAAGTCTAAAATTTAGGGTCCCCGGCTTCCATCTCTGTTTTTATGGTTTGGGTCTCAACGGGGATGTCATGGGAAAATTTCAACTACATGTACATTTACTTGATTTCTCCTTTTTTTTAATTGAATCCTAATATTCTGTTATACTTTGTGCCACTCTTTTAAGTCTTAACAAACTCATAGTAAATCACAGCGAGTAGTGCATATCCTTTAGTGCAAAGCTGTGAAGTAACATTTCCATTGCATGACTTTTTTGCAATAAAACTAGAGACCTAAAAAAAACTTACTAGGTTTACAAATTTATGAAAATTATTGAGCGACTTGTTTTTGCAATAAAAGCTGGAGACCCAAAAACCTTACTAGGTTTTCAAATTTATAGAAAAAATATTTTAATTTGAAGCTTGAATGTTAATCTCTAGGTCGCATACCCACTAGTGTGACTGAATTTCATCCTGTTAAAGCCATTCTATAAATAATGCAAGAATATATCGATTTAAATTTATGAGTCAATTGCTGATTGAGTCTCTTCTTGTTATTAAATCAATAAAATGCACACAAAGTCGTTGGCAGTATGAAACATGTACGATCCCATCAACGGTTTGATTGTAAGCTTGTTGGTGTTAGGCGAATCGAACCTTGGTAGTGGTTTGAACTTTGCATGCAACCATCTTCAACATTAAATAGTGATTCTATTAACGATTTGGATACAGTAAATAACAACAAAAGTGGTTTTAAATTTTGTAATTTCAATTTGGTGATGGAGTTGAAAATATATATATTGCTGAAAAAAAATACTGGTTTATAAATAGTACCAACACAGTAAACTTTTTCATTTCTTTCCAGTCGGATAATACATCATTTTCCGTGATTGTTTGTATTTCATTATTATATCATTATCCTATGTAGATTCTTCAAAAATTATTAAATTAGTCAATCCCTCAAAATTGGGATGCCAAAATACCAACAAAAAAACAAAATTTAAAGTTGTAAGCCAATTAACAGAACTCTTGTCATTGGCCATTTTAACCTGATGCCATGCTGCCTGTAATATCTCTTGACCAATTTTCGCATTGTGAGATCCTTAGATCAGTCGGAACTTGAAGGAGAGGCCCTGTATAATATAATCAAATCTCTGAGCATTTTCTTATCGATTCACGAGGTAACACGGTCGCTTTCGAATTGCTGGAATTCAACTTGGATTAATACGTCGGTACAACCTCCTATTGGGTCGAAAAAGAAAAGGGCATGATTCAGAAAGAGAGAGCCAAGCCTGTGTTATATAATCTCCCTTCATCCTGAACCTGCAAAGAACAAAGTTAAAAAAAATGATTGGTCCTCTCGCTCCTTGATCACTAGCATCAAACAACTCATAATGCATCTTTTGGCCGTATCGTCCAAATAGACCCATCTTTGATAAACGATCAGTCTCAGAGTTCTTTTCTCTATAGATGTGGGAGAAGGATATGGAAGTGAACTTGTTGCGCCGCTGCTTATCCTTTCATCCAACCCCTCAAGAGGTTCAACTAAGTCCTTTGTTGAGATGGTCAGCCAAGGACCGGTGGATCCCCATAAATAGAAATAGATTCCTTAGAAGATGTTGTGCAAACCACAATAGACCCCATAGAACTAGTGTCTCCGCCCTCATATTGGTTCCACTGACCACCAGCAATGGATTTATAATGGCAAGTGGGTATGAACATCAATCATGCTCCACAACCACATTTAAAGTTTTGTGCGACTCCATCAAAGAAACCGGCGGGTAGAGGGATCGATGAGGGTGGTTGCTTAATGAAGATATCGAGGACCTTTCTTCTTTATCTTCAAGTCCCCCAAAACTGCAAAATCTGTTTTCCGACCATATCAGAGATGACTTGGTTTATCATCAAATATCCACTGTTTCTACTAAGCCACATTATCTAGTGGTAAATGATGGGCATAATCCTAAAGACTTACCCTTGGCTTCTCCACCATTCATAATAATTTTCTGCACTTTGAAAGTTAGATTCATTTATGTAGTGATTGCAAATCAAGTTCATAACTGCTTTGCAAAATTACGGTCATTGAAAAGATGAAAATTGTTTTCACGACCTTCTAAAACTGACAAATCAAGGCCCCACCATGCCTCCCTTGCAAATTGTTACATGTTAGATTCTTGTCTTTCCATACCAGCAAAGAATATGATCATCTTGGATTGAATTTTTAGTTTCAAAGGCCACAAACAGCCAGTCACATTTGCATTCCCAATTTCTTCTTTATTAGGTTTTTATATGTTTCTCGAATCACTACTTGACCTTTATTTAAGTTCCTCTCCATTCAATTGTGTCCCCTCTTTCTGGATTTTATCATTCCCATGCCTCTTAACGATACTTTCCACATTATGATATACGATTTCTTCCCTCAAAATTTATGAAATTCCCAAATTTCCGGCAAACTTCCATTTAGGTACACAAATATAACTTAGGAAGAATAGGCCTTTTTGATGAAGAAAGGATGTCGGCTCCCCATTGATAGTGTTGTTGGTCGAGGTGATTCTAAGTCCTGGGTCTCGATTAAATGCATCATCCATTTCAAAACACCATCTAATATTTTCCTTAAGATTGGCCATATTTTTGTTGAAACCCCAACTTTCCAAATAAAACTGAAACCCTTATAATTTGTTTGCTCTCTTCTTTATATAAATCCTCAAAAGTCTTGTTTTGAAATATCTGAAATCCATTATTTCCTTCCACATCCTCGATGTATGAATGCATCTCCAAAGGGATTTCATCATTGAAAACTTGACCAAATATGACCATATCCAATACCCCCATCCTCCTAGGTCTTTGGGTCTAGCTATCGGCTCCAAATTAACGATTGATAGGATCATTTTCCCAACCCTCCATTCCATATGAAATCTACCATGGTACCAAATATTTTTAATAATCCTCATCGGATGTTATATAAGTGTGCCCAATACCTTGATAGTTGTTCATGCTTGGATGAGAACAAGCCTCCCACCCTTAGATAGCCATTTGTTGTGACCATACTGAATCCTATGCTTTTATGTCGCTCGTAGCCAATGCAATCCGAAATCAAATATCTTGTAGCTTTCGGATGAGAAAGCCAAGGTAGGTGATTCCGGTGTCTAAATGGGATTATCGAAAAATTAAATAGGCAGCCAATGTACTCCAAATGTTTCAATGAGAGACTTTTGAATGGTATGAGCAGAGACTGCTGGGAGTTTGCTTCCCTGCGGATCACACACAAAACAATTTAAAGATTGAGTTTAAAGACCAACCAACACCTTTTAGTCGAAGCCCAAAGACTACTGGGACTATCATCAACAGGGTTTGGCAGCGAGGATATCTCTACGTAGCGATGGATGCGAATACCAGCGAAATCTCCTCATATCAACAACTTAATTTATGTGGAGGCTTAATGCATCCATTACGAGGGTACGCAGAGAAGGGACGAAAGGGCACTGACCACCGCCTAAGTCCCCTCCCCGGAGTTGGAATAGTCGAGTTGTCGAGACCGTAGGAAAGAACTCGAGCACAACCCATGATCCAGTCTATCGAACCACTTTCCATACCAATCTTCGTGTAAAATCGGTGTGAAAGAAAATTCCGGTCAATATATGTTATAAGCTTTACTCAAATCTAGCCTTCCATCACCAACTTTCAAAATTCCAGAGTTTTGTGGGATGCGATGCTCTCTGGAGTACAACTATCGCATCTATGAATGCTCACACATCGCAGTAAGAAGTCGGGTTGTTACCGGAGATATAATGGTCTGAATGGAACATTTTCATCCTTTTCGACGATAATTTTCGAGACCAACATTATACGAGAGAATTGCATAAAGAGATTAATTCGAAAATCTATCAAAAGGTCTCTGGATTCTTACACTGCTTTTGGGATAAAGGGCCAAAAAATTTGAATTGATACCACCATGAGAGCCTACCGAAATCCGGACTTCCTGCGCCAAATCGGTGATGTCATTTAATAAAATATCCAGAAAATGTATGAAAAAGTACGTCCACCCATCGGCCACGAAACTTTTATCAACGAGAAAAATACTTTAAAAGCCAGTTCAAAGCTTCACTCACTTCTTCATTGGAGGCTTTGGAAGCATGCGTTTTTCGACATCACCAAACATTTGAGGAAAAAATCGAGGAGGTTTAACCATGATCAGCATAAACATTCTCCAACCTTCGCGAAAAAGATTAGCATAAAATCCTTCGTGGTGATTGAATGCCCTTTGTGTGGAGTGAAAGCGGAAGTGCCATTTGCCTCTGCTCATGCCAAATGGAATAAAACTTTCTTCCTTCCATTAGAAAACTTATGAAAATAGCCTTGTTGTTGTTATCCCCCTCCTTGAGCGCGAGTCCACTTTTTGAGGCATAAAGTATCTCGCTCTTGAAATGAAAAATATCTTAGCCTTCTCGATTCTAGTAATTTTAAAGTCGAGACCGGAGAGAAGTGGAGAAGTTTTCATGATCCTCTATTTTGATAATAATCATGAGAGACTATTGTTAGATATGACTCTTTAATTCCTTTAGCATTTTATATTTTTGAGCCCTTTTCCGATCTTCTTACCTTAAATTTCAAATTGTGTAAAAGAAATAACTAATGAAATTCATCGTTGTGCTATCTCCTCTGCAGGAGTTTCTACGTAGTTTGACCTTTACGACCCGGATGTTTGAAGGACTCATTCTTGAGCCAAACTAGATTAAACTTGAAGAGAAATCCTCTAAAGGACACACCAAACTTCCACTCAATACGACCACGGACAGTGATGGAAATTATGACATCCTGCGCCTAGCCTTTAGGTTCCCCATCAACGACATGATGGAAGTGTGAACTTCTTCCTGTCGATTCTCTTCCTATGAAATCATCACCTTTTGCACTCGTTGACCGTGTAGGACCCTCTCTCTCCGGGGACAAATCTACGAGGTTAGAAGCGATTACATCGGAGAGTGCATATAATTTTCCATAGGGTCCCTTCTTTCACTCGCACACCCCATGTCTCATACTCTCCACGAGTACAGTTGGCATCCACCGAGCTGCCAATTGAACGATCAAAGTGCCTTCGTAAACCACAACGCCTCCATCCATTTTCCAAAACCGACATGCCTTTCACGGTAAAGGAGCATATAGATTTAGCCAGTGCATCCTATCGATTGATGCCCACTGAAGAAACCCATCACGACAATGATGCAAGAAGAAGCCTTAAGCTTTCATTGAGTTCGATCGAGGATCCCATAATACCACCGAGACCTCCGAGATCGACGCGCACTCGGCATACTGTAGCAACCAATGCCATTACGGAAACGAGGAGACGACGAGAAAATCGAGGTCACCTACGACGCAGAGGCCATCATTTGCTTGAAAGAAAATCTAAATCGGAGTCTTAAAGTGTTAAAAAATTCCCTCGACGCCATGGTGTATCTTTACCCCAACCCCCTAATGTCCATCGAGCTGCGATATCATGGCGGACCCTTGAGAGAGGGGGCAAATCTCTAAGGACCTGATCGAGTACTGAGGTGTACTTGGACTTCAAGGAAATTGCGAAGGGAGCGAGTCAAATGATCGAGAATGACTTGCGTTGGCCTCTAGGGTGGCCTTTCCCTTTTAGAACAGAAGTGAGCATTAGATTTGAAGAAGGGCGTATCTCAGCTGACAAAGAGATGAAGGTTAGCCCGGTGTCGGTCTGCGGGAGGGACCACGAGGGCATCCAGGATTCTGCAAGATGAGGAAATCTGGAGTCACTTTGCGAGTCGGAGGTTACGTCAGAAGATCATCCCCACCACGGTCGGATGACCAATACAAAGGAAATGCCTAGAGCAGGGAGGCCTATCAAGTGGAGAACCCGAGGATTAAGGGCAAATGGAGGCACGGCCAGTTTATGTCATTACCGAGGAGAGGAGAATCAAGATAAAGGAGCTCGTGTGGGAACAAAAAAAAGGTTTACCACCCTCGTGTAAATTTGGGTCATCACTAGACTCTTGGAGACATGGGTTCCGGGATCGCGATCCCGGCCTCAGATCAAGATGACAACTCGTCCCCAACAAAGGACACGAGCACACTGACATCACATTTCCATTCGAGAAAGCGAGGAAAAACAAGAATTATCGGAATATTGAGGTCCGTGCAAAGCTTACTGGAGCGATGGTGAGACCGGAGTGGGATGATTGTGCTTTACGAGACTACCCGGCCGGATGGACCCACAGTAACCACCGTGTTTGGTTCGATTTGAAGTTTTCCTAGAAGAGATTGAATTGACGCATCGAGATGGCCATTCCCATGGCATAAGTGACATGCGAAGGGCGTCTACACGATAGTCAGAGCACGACGGTGCACCACGTCATCCGGAGTCCGAGTCGACCTACACTGGCAGTGGCTAAGCAAAGAGACACTTCCACCAGGTGACCAGGTGCGCGCGCGCATCAGGCTCACACTGTCGCCGGGAGTCGAGTGGATCACCGCCGTCCCTGGGCGCGCGGTGTCTGATCTTCGCTGGATTGGCCAGCCAGTGCCAACATGACGGTCGACGATTAAGGTAAACGAGAGGCTCGAGCATCTTAACCTGGGCGAGGTGGTGTATTAGCGCATTGCGGAGGTGGACTGTTGCACTCGGCGTGCCATCTGTGGAGAGCTGAGCCGTTGACTGTGTGCACTTTGTACTCTCGACATCCTCGACTTTCATGAAGTGAAAGCTATGCCGAAACCCCTTTTGCGGTGCGCGCACCGGCGGACGGTATCCAATAATTTTTTCTCCATGCCTCCGAAGCCATGGCATGAAATCCACCTTCGTAACATACTTCTTGAAATTACATTTTTGACTAAAGCCCTGCTCGAAACAAACTCTCCGCCCTTTCCCACATAACGTCCCTACGAAGCTCAACGGCATGACCGGGCCTTTGCTTGAGCGGTTGACTGCTTGATGCTGAGTAGCTTCGAGCAACGATGTGATTCTGGAGATGCGCAAGAGTTCTCGGGTGTGTCACCGGATTGATGCACCTTGCAGATGAAGAACATTGCTGTAGGCGACAATCACATGTTGGGATAGCCGGTGTCCTTTTGATTTAACGCCTTTTCCCACCACCTCTAAAGCATGCATGAATGTGTCATCGAGAACCCCCTCGCTTGATATCCAGCTATGTAGTTCAGCAGATCGAGCCATTAGAAGCATTTAAAAACAAATGTGGCCGAAATACTTCGGGTGGTCAAGAAGGACAAAAGTAAAGCCCGAGATCCTACGTTTCGAAGAAAATCTCCCACTTGGGACAGAAGGATACAAAGGAAGGATAGGGTGTTATGGGTGAAAGATCCAACATTCACCGAATTCCACGAGAATATCCCAAAGAGATACTGAGGTCAGCAACTCTCCAAACCTAATAAATATCCAAATGGAGAAGTAAAGCTAACCATTCGGCGGAATGGCCTTGTTGCGCGGCAGGCCCGCAGTCCCTCGGAAAACGCCTCTCCCCGTCTCCATCTTTGTCTGTCCCACGGGACGTCCGTTTCAGGAGCCTCACGTCGCGCGCGTCTCTCATCCTACGAGACGTCCGTTCCTCCTACACCACCCTACGCGAGGAGGTGCCCGCAGGAATGCAAATTTCCTCGCCCCCTGCCGGGCGGGCCCGGTGCCGACAGATCCCGAGGAGAACGGAGGAGGGTGTGGAATGATCGTGTCATCAAGCCGAGCGGTGGTCGTGTCATGGAATGGTGGGATTGAGTACTGATAGAATGAAAGCGTCGTGAAACGTGACGACTAAGTCGAGAGGGAGGGTCGTCGGTGAACAAAAGGGAGAGTACGCTAGGCCGACTGCGAAAATCGAGGTGCGTAATTCGATGTCTGTCGTATTTTTGAGGGAGAATCCGATTGCGCCCCACTCACTCCGTTCTGCGGAAACTCGCGGGACCACTGCGAAAAGCCGGTACGCTGGCAGTCGATTTACGTTTGTTTTGTTTAGTGTGGCTTATTGTTTTTTAATTCGACTGATCACAGTGTAAGTGAGAATCCCCTTTACGCCCAATCCACCGTTGCATCAAATCGGCTTAAAGCAAATGCATGCTTCAAAAATGGTGAAAGCGAGGTAGAAATGGGAATCAATAATTGCCCTTAGGTGCAAAACCCTAAAGAAAAGCTCATCCTCTCTAGCGTGGATTTGAATTGGTCTCTTTGTACAAGGAAGAACACATGGGACCTCCTTAGATGCGGATTGCAAAAAATTCCTGTCGGATAGAAATTGAAAGACTTTATTAAAAGAGAAATGGACCCAAATGCTCCATGTTCTTTCTCGGGTACAAAGCAAACACCAGGAGCTCAGAGGCCCTCTTGCTTCCTGTAGTATATGAAGTGTAAGTTTTTATAAATCCTATCTATATACATGTTGAGCCTATAGACTAGTGCTTTCAGCAGGTTTTCAAAATGTTGGTATGAATGAGTGCTCAAATAGTTTTCAATATGTCTGCGTATGAATAGTGCTTTCCGGCAGGTTTTGCAATATGTTGGTATCATATTTATTGAGTTTTCCAAACTTTTTTATGCTGGCTATGCATACGTTCATATGGCCACTGATGACAAAAGAGGACAAGATGAAGTGAAGTGAAAATACTCATTTGCTTGAAAAAGAGGGGACAGCAATGCCATTTCATTGTAAAAATTGCTTGGTTTCAAATCACGAGGTTGCGATAATAACATATAACATGTACATGAGCATGCAGAATAGCGAGGATTGCCTTGTCGCTGGCCAACATGACCACCTCGGGTCATGCTTCAGATGCTGCATCAGCCTTAAAGTTATCAAGGGACATATGGTTTCCTATGTAGAGAGTTGACTGCTTTTGGATGTGCGAGTTGACTATACGGTTTGCAAAATGCATGTTAAAAAATATGACGAGCATGGATGATGTTAGAGTCGGTTTGTTCATCCCTAGATTAGAGATCAAGATCTCTTTTCGTTGCATTCGTTTTAGGTGTCTCATTGGGATTCGGTCATTTGCATTCCATTAGGAGCATCGATCCTCTAACGGAAGGAGTTTTGTCACTCCATGTCCCTCATGTCTTGTGCACAGTGGCTCGGTGCGTCATCGAAAAGTCCCATGCAAAATCATTTCTACGATCAGATGGCAGTCAAATGTTTGGTCTCGTGGTCGACAAAGAGTCGTTTTAGTCATGACAGGTCTGGGGTTGTAGAAATTTTGTCTTCTAAGTGTCCAATAATGCGCAGGCGGAGCACGGAGGAGGGAGGTTCAGGAAATAGGTTTTCATTTCAAAATTTTATCGTCATCATAATGTTAGATGCATGATTCTTCCTTCAGAAACTACTTGTTTTGAAGAAAAAGTCGATCGGTATTGATCTTTTTGGAATAAATTGCCATGTAATTTTCAAAAAAATTTGAGTTGTCAAATTCTTTAGGCGCAGCCTGTTCGCCTTGTACCACATAAAGTCATGCCGAGTGGTCCCTGAAAATTGACAAAGAGTTTCATCGATTTCAAGTCAAAAAAGTCCTGAGTGGAAACAAAAAGCAGGAGTTTGTATTAGTGAGTGAAAAGTGCCAGAGGCAAACATAGAAAGTGGGTCATTTCCTAAAAGTAAAAATCAAAATCCTATGTGTACATAAGATATTTCGTTGCAATTCAGTCGCACTCAGAGACATCAGAAGTCGGGTTCAAATGTGGAGGAGCGAAAACTTGGTTTTGAAAGCGGGCCACGTATTGGAGTTCTGGACGCGTGCGCGTGGGAGAAAGGTGCAACGCGCACAAGGAGGTCATGGCGCATAGAGCCGCCCACTGCAATGTTGTTTGTGAACGTGCGCGGCACACGTGGTCGGCTGAGCGCATGAAGCGCCACTCCGGTGTTGTTTTTTGAACGTGCACGGCGCACTGGACGAGACGCGGTGCATTGTGCGTGGTGTGCAGTGGCTGCCTGTCTCCGTAAAGATTTTTCGCCATGGTTCGTCAGAAATGCAGATCGAGCTCAGCTATCTTTTGCTTCTCTGAGTAGGGTTTGTGAGCCCTTTGCCATTGCTAATAGATTGTGTTTTGGAGTTGTTTAAAGATTGGTTTGGAGATTTTGAATGGTGAAAACATAAACCCTATCATTTGTGCAGGCGCTCCTTACGGTTTCAAAGTGGTGTTTCGCTGAAAAAACGACTTTGGTGCCAAATATTGTCCAACCTCACTCCCCACTTATGGACGAGTCCCATCATTGTAATCCTCTCATCATTTTTAATCCCATATTCCCTTATAATCCCAAGTCACTCATTCCTATCTCTAAAACCCTACAATTCCCCATACACTTATCACTCTTCCATGTCATTTGCAAACGAAATCCCCAAACACGATTCCCAAACGGTCGATCGAGCTCGTTATTACACTAACTTCACTATGGAGTTGAAAGCATATTTTTCCCACAGTCCACTATACCCATTGTCCGTATTCTTGTTAGGCAGTCACTTATTATGCCTTGGCGTATTTTGGCAGGCTGAAACAAAAGAAGCACCAGACTTGTGCATTTCAACAAACCAAACATATACATATACCTTTGCATCACCATGACGGATGCTTGAGTCATCATATGAGCAAAGGCGGTGATTCTACTACAGAGCTACATGCGAGAAGGCCTCGCAAGGAGGCAAACATGTGAGAAAGAGCCCACTCATCGTTGACTCGGGTTGCGAGGGCACCTTCCCTGCCATGGCATGTTGGAGAGCGGTCATGCGATCGAGTATTGTTATGAGAGGATTGCTCGGATTCAGGAAGCATCGAGTCAGCTTGGGTTGTTTGTTTTCGCATTTGGCGAGATGGTTAGGTTACTCTGCATCTTTGGTGTGATTTCACCTTGACACACCGAAACCATTTCTCGGGCAGCGAAGTACCGAATGCTTAGGTGAGGAGTGGAACAAAAGACAACCTTGTGGATAGAGTGCATTACGGACGCCATACATCGAAGCCTGAGCTATGCGAGGCGGCTCGAGCGAGGGTATTCGTCCATCTCTGAAGGAATCTATGCGCCATTGATGAGACTCCATTATCGGATATTTCGGTTGTGAGCGGTTCCTGTCTCGCCTCTATGCATACCACATCGGACTGTTGATGCATTTCACGAGAGTGAGGATGATCGTCATTCCATGTCATGTGTGCAAAGCATAGAGAGGATGACCACTCTGTGTGCGAAGAGAGACTCACAGAAACATGACGGTACAACGAGTGTTTGTCATGCTATGCAAAGCTCATCGGAGATCATTGTGGTACATTAGCTTGGATTGCGGGAATTGCATGGGAAGATTTCATGTTCCCATGACTGCTCACGCCCTCGGCCTCACTCAGCGATTGTCACGATGCGGGTAGACCTGTCACATCGGTTTGAAGGTCCGAGACAGAGCCTATCGGTGTGCCGGTGCATGTCACTTCGCTTCGTGAGGCACGAGAGCATTATTTGCGGTGGCCGATGCGTGCCTATCTCCACCGGTGGAAGGGTCTCGTTGTTGTCATCATCAGCACGAGGTACGGGTACGGGACGAGAGGAAAGAGGCCTATGCGGAGAGGGCTCCTCGAGGATGCCCGGAGGTTATTGATTTCCTTTTTTTTTTATGTAATAGCTTCCTTCCTTCTTCGTTTGGTGCGATTGATGTGGATTTGAGCTCTCCGCTCCAAGCGAGAGAGATCATTCGAGTAGCGAGCGAGATCGACACATTGAACGACAAGTTGTAGAGAGCCTCGGTGGGTCATGTCATCTACGAGATCGGTGCAACATACGGTTCCGGAGGATCGGCGGACCGAGTCGTGGGTTGCAAAACATCGCGGTCGAGAGCGCGAAAGTGCCGAAGAAGCCCATCGAGATGACACCTATTGAGCGGGAGATTAGAGGCCGGTATAGAGGGCTGGCTCGAGAGAGTCAAACATGCATCTTGAAGAGCCGTTGGAGAAGGAAAATAAGGAGAAGAACATGCTCCAGGACATATGAAGAACCATTATTGGGCACGCACGCATGTTTGCGAAAGCGAGAATCGAGATCTTGAAAGCGAGGCTAAGGAGGAGCAACGGCGTGGCAAAAGGCTGTGATGAGGCTCCAAATCTTAGCCGGAGCTTCTTTGGATGAGCATGGTACTTGATGAGACCTTCGACGATGTCAAGGAACTCTGGAAAAAATTTTGTCAATTGAACTCTTTGGTCACATTCTGCAGGGTTTCTCTGCCCAGAGCGCGTAGCGCCCGCAGCGGGCAGCTTATAGTGGCAACTACGCGAGAAAAATTTGCACTTTCTGGACCTTGTAATGAGTATGCATGCTCGTGGATTACCTAAGGATTTCATCGTTCTGGGTTGCCTAAAGGAGATGAAAAGCACCCTAAACATAGCCTTCGTTTGCACACTTTTTGCACACACGGGAAGTAGTGTTGGGAGGGTGAATTTTTGGAGAAAATATGGCAACCAAATCTAGAAATTCCACTTGGGTTGGAAAGTGAGACAGGCAGTGAGGATTTCCAAAGCTGGCTATCGTGCGCTCCAATCATTTGACTTCGAAGGACTTCAAAGATCAGCTCCAAAGTTGTGCTTCTGGATAGGAGACCTTTTGGGCTACGACTGCATAGAGAATTTTGGCCTATTTTTCACTCGGCGACTCGAAATTTCGCCTAATTTTGGCCAATTTCACTTTTTCATACAACTCTTGATGTGCATTGATGTAATTTCATGATCATGATGTAATTTTGGCACATTTTTACTTGTTCTAGAAGATTCATTCACCCGAGGTGAAATGTGAGTGAAATGGATCAGGATTCCTAGCATATAGTGTGCGAAATTCGTTTGCATGGCCTATCTTTCTAGTTCCTAGTTTAGATATGATTAGAACATGACTCTAGAGATGATGAGCTCTACTGAATACAGAGATAGGTTAGGCTTGTCTATATGATGTATTTTTCTCAGGTCATTTTCAGGGTTGGACATTTGGGATTGCTTGGCACTGCGTGTACATTTCATTGCACAATTTTGGAAAAGGAATAGACCGTTTGCGGCCTCTTTCGGGATCCTTGTGGCTTTGTGTTTTGATGGTGCATTTCTCTCATGTACTTTTTAAGTTCATTGATTTTTATCGTGTATCATTTTCCATATCTTTTGCTTTCTTAGAGTTAAAGCAAATCGGTGTGAAAGATGGAATTCGGTAAAGCTTGCTTTTCTGCACTGCCTTTAGTTTTGTTTAATTTTACGTATTTCATACTGGTTTGAGGGAGGACTCTTGAGACCCTCTTGCTCTCTTCAGCTCCTCACCGGTTTGATCCATCCATTCATTCAATGCAGGCTTGTCAGAAAACAGTGCCTTCCTTGCCGATCGAGCCCTACGCACAAAACTAGGCCTAATCCGCACCCAAAACTACCTTTCCCTTTCGAGTCCAACAAAAACCTCGAAAATCAAAACTCAAACTCACTTCAACTTATATGCCTAGCCTAAAAGTCAGCTCATTTCAGTCTGTATCTCAAAGCACTTATTGATTCCTTTTCGGCTGAGAGTTGACCCGAGAGAGGCTTACTCTAGTACACGGTAGAGGCTAGCTACGGAGGCGGCAGTGGTTTGATGTTTCACCATGGCAGAACTGCTGCAGCTTCCTTCGGCACCGAGGGTAGATTTGGAGCGAGCAGCGAGTCTTGCTGACGAGCTCGGGATAGGGATTTATTTTTGTGTATAAAATATACTGTTGATTAAACATATATAATCATGCTAAATGAAAGGAAATTATCGAGTTGCATGAAAGGATAGAAATGAGTGTGAGCACTTTGGTGTAGGAAACACCAAAATGATTTTCTTTTATCAAAAGCCCAATGGTGGAGATGTCCCTTTTATAATTAGGAACTCGAGATGAAGTGGATGTTGGAGACCATGGTGACGCACATCTAGACTGATATCCTAATAACCTTTAATAGCCATGGATTTCGACCATTCGGCTCTGTGAAATAAAAGTATCTGGGGGTGAGTGTATTCAAGAATGATTTGATCTAAATGTGACAACTTGAGTTAGCCAATGATTGATGATCTGAAGTTGATGATCTATGTACTTTTGAATGTGATAGTATCAATTTTACACACTCATAGTGTTTGATCACCAACAAGTGGGGGTGCCATTGCATGGGTGGTGTCATCACGTAATACATCCCAGGACATTTCGCTATGGTTGGAGCGAGATCATGCACAGGTGTCGCGAGTTGATCATAGTTGGAAAAGTTAATGCTTTCATGGTTGATGATGCATTGGCTGAGAAATTGGTACTTTAAGGTAACTTCAATATTCTTATTTTTATAGTACAACTTGTATTTATTACAAAAATAACATGCTTGAAATGAATTTAATGTGGCGGGGAGAATCACAGGTGCAATGTTATCTTATGTGTTTGGCACGTCGTCGAGCATGGCTAAAAAATGTGAATCGATTGGCGAGGTAATCAGAAATGAAAAAGAAATGTTTAGTGATTTGGGTTTAATTATGAATTATTGTTCCAATATTTGAAGTCAACACGCAATTAATGCTTTCTTCAACAAATTTGTTGATCAGGGAAAAGTTCTAGACTATTTCAACGAAGCCCGAGGTTGCTTTGGTGACAAGATTTGTAAGTTGAAAAAACTCTTAAGTTACATTTCTCTTTTTGGTTTGAAATATGGATGAAATATCTTCATTAACCCAAATTTTATGCAATTATGGATGTGGTTCAAAGGTTGTCGGGATTTTTCCCCATGCAAATCGGGAGACAAACAATGTTGTGGAATCATATCACTATTACTAAAGAAAAACTTTCTATCGATAGAAGAAAAGAAATGTTCTCGTAGGATGGTATTTGGTTGATATATGTTCTTCTAAAAAATGTTGAACCACTGTCATCGGTTTAAGGGAAATTCTAAAAAAGGAATGATTTTTAAATAATCCCAAGAAAAGAGAAAGCAGTTGGAATCATCAATGGAAAAAGAAAAAAGGATACGGATAGTGATTTCAGCCCTCATTCGCAAATGTCTCATGCTTTTTGGGTGAGGAGTCAATCTAAAGTTAATAAGAAATATCTTGTCACTTGTCATCGTACAAATTTCATAACTTGTGATTGCAATGATATGTCGTGGCAACATATACAAGCATGCCATAAAAGGTGGGTTGATTTGTGCTCCGGTTCAATGGCTTCAAACCAATTACAAAATCATCAAAGCACAATGGAGTCCTTTCAATGACCCTCCTACCAGATAAATATAGAGAAGCGGTATCAGATATTCTTGAAGATTCCATGGATAGTCGCAATGTTGATGTAAATGTTAAATAAATTGAGATGGCGAGGGAGGAGTTATTTGGCTACTTAGACACGGTTCGAAAGCAGTCCTCATATTTACTTTGACCGAATTGAACAATTGATTGCTTTAGTTAAAAAATCGTTGGATGACACCAACAATCTTCATATTATGGATTATGAATTCAAGTGTGGATTGGGTTTTTTTGAGTTGTCTTTGAAGAGGAAGAAGAGTTTCCTAAGCCCCAAAAAGAGAGAAAGAAAAAAATGCAACACGGTGCAAGATTCGAAATTGACTTGAATATCCCGGTAGGTGAAGATGAATCTTTTAAGTTTGAAGAACTCAACAAGCGAGACGCCCCAGGTGAAAAACAATGAATGTTTTTCCGGGTTTCTTGTGCACGATTTTGTTTTCAATTTGATATTAATATTTATTCTATTATTAGTTGTATTTGATGTGATCAATGTGTTGTTGACTATGTCCATGTATGTTTGATAGGTGGTGAGGATATGGTTGGAGATTTCTCTAATTTGATGGAATTTTCATTTAAGGTGATTAAATAACTCCATGCATTTACACTCATTCTTTTAATACATTGATTGTTTTGTAAGTCATGGAAGATAACTTTCAAGTGGTTTGCATACTTGCATGAGTTTGCATATATTGGTGTGCAAAAATAATGCGATATATAAATTCGAATAAAAACAATGGAAATGTAACAAAATTATTTGAGGCTAGCATATGAAATTGTAACTAAACATGTCAAACACAATTTTACCGAGTTTTTTAATAATTAACAAAACAAATTGGAGAGTTATCATACAACATCAAATATAATGGCTTTCTTGTCTATGAGTTGCGACAACGGTGAGCCGGTGTTGCGGCAACGGTGAGCGAGTGTGTCGACAACTATGAGCCGGTTTGCATAGTTTCATATATTGGTGTGCAAACAATAATGCGATATATAAATTCGAATAAAAACAATGAAAATGTAACAAAAATTATTAGAGGCTATAATGAAATTGTAACTAAACATGTCAAACACAATTTTACCGAGTTTTTATAACTAACAAAACAAAGTGGAGTGTTATATATTACAACATCAAATATAATGCCTTTCTTGTCTATGAGTTGCGACGACGGTGAGCGGTGTTGCGACAGCGTGAGCTTCGATTTGCATAGTGCATATATTGGTGTGCAAACAATAATCGATATATAAATTTGAATAAAAACGATGAAAATGTAACAAAATTATGAAGAGGAACTACAATGAAATTGTAACTAGACATGTGAAACACAATTTTTACCGAGTTTTTTATAACTAACAAAACAAATATGGAAGTTATATATTACAACATCAAATATAGATTTCTTTCTTGTCATGAGTTGCTCCAACGGTGAGCCGAGTGTTGCGGCAACGGTGGCCGGTGTTGCGGCCTAATGATGACCGTGTTGCGACAGCTGAGACGGTGTTGCGACAACGGTGACCTAGTGTGTCGGCAGCGCGACCCGGTGTGTCGACAGCGTGAGCCGGTGTGTCGACAACGGTGACCCGGTCTGACTCCAATCTAAATCTATGAATGAAGGGGGACATTCATGAAGATTGTTGATACGATAATCACTCTTTCCTGGTTCATCGGGACGAGATACCCTCATGTCTCCATAATTACATTCCAACAATCAAATTCTTCTTTTTTTGTCGAGCGTATATTTCTTTTTATATACCCTTGTTGGAAGCCGGATCATTGGATACGAGAAATCTAAGACCTATCAATGATTCCCACTACTGTCCCATAGCAATAATATCTTGAGCAACCCTTGTTAAGGTTGTCTTTAAGTTGGGAGTAGTTAAATGGATCTTTATTTTCGTTGTTTTCCCATGCTATCCCACCTTGCCTTACATCCTCCCTGTGCCTTAGTTTCCAATAATTGAATCGGCGCACAATATGCAGATGGTCATCTCCCTATTCTTGCGGATAACCTCTACTACTTCTAGAGGAGTTGATGTATTTTTGATGTTCTTTTATCACCTCCACGAGGTTTGGGATGTTCTCGTCTAACCCATAGAGGCTCTCGGAATTTTGCAAATAAATGTTCAAATCATCCAACCAACTAGCATGATTTCTCAAATCACGATACAAATGCCCTCAATTGGACATCCCCGCAACATAGTTGGGATTCCATTTTGTATTATAAGGTACCAAAAAATTATGTTGGTCACGAGTTCACAAAGCAAGTCTTTCTCTTGATTACAAATTTACATATATGCCTCCTCAAAACAATAATTGCTTTCAACCTGAAGAGGGATATTTTGGATGATAGCATTCTTTTTAAATATCATGAATTTTTGGTCAAGTACATTATAATTGGTTGAAGGAGCCATGGCAAACAAACACACCATCCATTAGCTATGCGAGTTCTTGCTTATCCTTCTCCAACTTGGTCACTCTCCCTTCAGGCTTAGCCAATGTTTTTTTATGTCTTTGTAAAACTTTGTTTTGATATTCTTCTTCAAATATCTTGGCAAGGTCGGGAAGTGATTTGTCTTGCCTGCTTGTAAGGTTCCTCATCATCATTTTCTCACCAATGTCTTTGGTCGGTTTGATCTCTCGGTTCCTCATTCTCTGTTAGTTTTCAATTCGTTTGTTGTTCCTTTGTGTCTATACCCATTTCTTTTGTATCTTTGATATGTAATTCTTGTTCCTCTATATGGACAACTATGATTTTGGTATGGGACTACTGTAACTTCAATGTCATCGATCTGTTTTTTTCCAAGGGGTATATCTTGTTGGACCCTGGGAGAAGGAATACCTATGTCATCGATGGGTATGGACTCTACAACTTCAATTTCATCGGTCTGTTTTTTTCCAAGGGGTACATCTTGTTGGACCCCCTAGAAGAAATACCTATGTCATCAGTGGGTATGGACTACTGCAACTTGGGCCAAGCAATCTAATCTATCAAAAGTTTCTTTTATCGAGCTCATCTATTAGGGTTTTAACTTTGATCTGTAGTTGTCTATTTTTTCATGCTGGAGAGTCCTATTCTTCCTTAACAATGAAATATACGGAGGAAGATGTTTACGAGTACTTACTTTTGCGATGTGCTTGTTTCTCAATTCGGTGGTTCGAGTTGGTTGGTTCTCTGATCATTCCCAAACAATTTTTGGTTATGCGATTGATTGATCCTCACGGTCATCACCATAAAATTTTTAGTTGTGCGGTTGGTTGGTCCTCACGATCATCCCCATGCAATTAAGTTTGTGCATTTGATTGGTCCTCTGGTCATCCCCAAACAATTTGGGTTGTGGAGTTGGTTGGCCTAGCACTTTTTCCCTACTTAATTGTTGGTACTCCTCTTCATCTGCATACAACATTTGGATTGAGATAAGGCCATGCGAGCGGTACCATTCACTTAGTTCCGCTATGTATTCATAGTCGGGAATCGGGGAGAGGAAGCTTATCGACTTGTTCTTTTATGTCGACAAGCTGGCCTAATCCTTCTTCCATGCATCCTTCATCCATGACCCCTTCAATTAATACATCATGTGGATACTATTGCTCTTATTCTACTCCTATCTCTTACTAGGAGTTTTTTACGCAACAACGGGGAGGGTTTGAGGAAATGGAGCATAATGACCTCTCTTTCCCTTTTTCTTCTAGGCTTTTGGCAACGCTAGCATTGGGCGTTTCCTGTATCCTCTCAATCTTACAGGTCGCGGGTTTACTCACCAATATTTTTACTTCATCATCATCATCTTGGCCATCTCCTTTATGTGCGGCTTTAGCGACGAGAGTTGCGCAAGGGGTCATTGGGTGGATTTTCCGGCGAGGGGGTTATGGGGGTGGAGTTGTTGTTGAGAGGTTATGGGGTGGAGTTGCGGCCCGAGGAGGAGCATGGCACGGAAGTTGTAGCTGGGGGTCATGGGCGGAGTTGCGGCTTTGAGGTCACGGGGTGGAGTCGCGGCTTCAACATGAAATGGCCTTCTAACTAGTTCATCCCAAGTTCTCCCTTCCCTTTAGCGACAGGCAACCACCAAAGTTTAACAAGGCATTGGTGGGAAAGGATTTCGAGTGGCCGCTTTGATTTTTTCACACCTCGGGCCATCGATCTAGAGGTTTTTGCGAAAAGAAAGGCATGTTAAGCAACCTTGCCATGATGCGAGGTGGTCTAACAAGCGGAGGTGCTCATAATAAATAACCACATACCTTCCTTCACAAGTGAAAAATCTGCGGACAAGGATTGCAACATCCGACGAGGTTGTGGTCATGAATTCCTCTCATATCATCGAGCCACTCTTGATCGGTCGTTCACCTACCTCAAGGAAATTCCTCACAATATCAAGTTGGGGTTTTCGGGGTGCAAACTCACTTTTCTCCCGTGCTGGAGTAACCACGACACTTCGACCAATTGCCTCTTCGCATCGCATGCACCACTTTGTCCACCTTTCACCTATGATCTACCCTCTCGGTAATGCATGGCGAATTCTATGGCTATGTCATTGTCATGCCCTACGAAACACTGTGAATATAATCTATCCGGCCGACTTGTTCAAATAATTTTTTTAACGGGTGGAAATCTACGTCTAACGATTCTTGAACTTTCATGGTGTATTCTTGCACCTCCCATCTCTAGCAGAGTTAAGAGCGGCTACGGTTGTGTTAGTTTTTGCAGAGTCGAATGTGGAACAATGGAAGAGTTAGGGTAATGGAGTACGATAATAAATAAATAATGGGGATGGGTTATTTAGGGCGGTGCCGTATGCGGACACGATGTTGCCGCATGAGGGATCGGGGAAATAGATATTCAAGCTTTTTAAAACATATCTTGGAAATAGAAGATTGAAGCTACTTTAATTTAAAAGATTAAAATTACAATATATAAATATGTATCAATATGCTTAGTAAGATGTGAAAATAAAGATTTCATTTTGTAACAATGCATTCCATTATGAAATTGTTGACCTATCTACAAACACCACATGTGCATTTTTTCATAATCAAAAGATTGGCTTTTTATTAAAACTTTAGGCAAAGTTTGCTATGAGATTCTCAAGACAACGGAGACCTTCAATCTTGAGATCAATAGTCTGTATGGCTCAGTTTTCATATAAACATGTTATGATGGGGATAAAAGTTCCCCTTTACAAGTCCATGTGAAGCTAACTTTTCAATTCATTCAAATCATAAAATCATATATACCTTAATGCTTTTCAAAGCATATCCACTGGAATTATTCACTTGCATTGGTATGCTTGTGTGGGTTCTATTATCGGTACATATCAATGTTAAAAGAGTTGGGTTGTCAAGATAACTTCATTGATTTGCGAGGCTAAGGCACATTGTTCTTCGTCATGGATGTCAAAACGTGCTCCGAGTTTAAAACACCTGGCCTTGTGTGTGCGTAGAGTGTTGATGATGGAGAAATTCACAAAAATTGGATTATTGGTTTGGGTATTTATACATTACGCTTGCATAAATGAGGTTGGATCTATGGATTGCAAAAGTCCAAGATGTCACATTTTCTTGCATTTAACCATGTATGTATAAAGGACAAATAATGATTGATATATAAGCTATCTTGGTTGGCTTGTAACCAAGAGGTATCTCACATAATTTCTTAATGAAGTTCATAATTTCACACTTAAAATTAGAGCTCATTATAGTAAAAAAAAGAGGCTTGTATAAATTATGGGACCATGTCTTTGCTCATGGATAATGAATTTTTCAATGTTCATAGAAGTTGGAATTATGAAGGTGTATTGGATTTTGACTTCGAGAATAAAAGGCATAACAAAAGCATCCATCACATAATCTAATGACATATAAAAAGGTTTAAAAAAAATTTAAAAATGATGCACAATGTCACTTTCTAATGACATCGGCAGTGTCAAAGTAAACCTATCCTTCAAATGTGAAACTATCATTCACAAGTTTATTTCTTTCAACAAGCTTTGCCATGCTTTGGTCCTACATAAAAATTACATAAACATGCTATAACATGACCATGTTAAATGGTGAACTATGCCAAATAATGTCATTCAATGTATATCAATTCTACGAGGTTAGCAAAACAATGTTTTTAAGTTATGAAACTATAGGATTTTTTTTCCTCAATGACACCCTACAAAAAGACTTTTGGGTAGTATCGATATATGATTTTAAAATTGTTGATGAGGTTTGTTATAGCCTCAAAGGCTGACTTCTTATGAGATATATTCATCACTTGGTATGAGATATAGTTTTAACTAAAAAATATTCATCCTTGGTATGAGATATAGTTTAAACTAAAGAAATAGTCATCCTTGGTATGAGATATAGTATTAATTAAAAAAAGTAACTCACTTCTACTTGTATGGAAATCAATATGACATTTACTTTTCAAAAGATAAATTTATATCTATGTTTATTTTTATTGTAAAAAAATTGATTTTAAAATTGTTGATGAGGTTTGTTATAGCCTCAAGGCAACTTCTTATGGGATATATTCATCCTTGGTATGAGATATAGTTTAAACTAAAAATAGTCATCCTTGGTATGAGATATAGTTTTAATTAAAAATAGTAACTCACTTCTACTTGTATGGAAATCAATATGACATTTACTTTTTCAAAATATAAATTTATATCTATGTTTATTTTTTATTTTATTTTAAATTTATTTTTCAAAATTGTTGATGAGGTTTGTTATAGCCTCAGGCGGCTTCTTATGAGATATATTCATCCTTGGTATGAGATATAGTTTTTAACTAAAAATAGTCATCCTTGGTATGAGATATAGTTTTAATTAAAAATAGTAACTCACTTTTACTTGTATGGAAATCAATATGACATTTACTTTTCAAAAGATAAATTTATATCTATGTTTATTTTTTATTTATTTTTAAATTGATTTTAAAATTGTTGATGAGGTTTGTTATAGCCTCAAGGAAACTTCTTATGAGATATATTCATCCTTCGTAAGAGATATAGTTTTAACTGAAAATAGTCATCCTTGGTATGAGATATAGTTTTAATTAAAAATAGTAACTCACTTATACTTGTATGGAAATCAATATGACATTTACTTTTCAAAAGATAAATTTATATCTATGTTTATTTTTATTTTAAAAAAATTGATTTTAAAATTGTTGATGAGGTTTGTTATAGCCTCAAAGCGGCTTCTTATGAGATATATTCATCCTTCGTATGAGATATAGTTTAAACTAAATATAGTCATCCTTGGTATGAGATATAGTTTTAATTAAAAAATAGTAACTCACTTCTACTTGTATGGAAATCGGTATGAAACTTATTTTTTCCAAAAAGATAAATTTCAAATATAATTCTATTTACATAATCATTGAGAATCATAATGTTAACATATTAATTTGATAATAATTTGTTGCACTTCATAAATCTTGCATTTTAGAGTTATATAATTATGAGCACCACCTAAAACTTATTAAATGACATACAATCACAAATTAATTTTACTATATATAAACTTAAAAAGAAATTAAACGATGATTTTCATAAATACGAAGAAAATAAAAGCATCCATCACATATAAAACCAAAAAAATAGTGAGGCCATTTATAAAAAACGAGTTCATACAAAAATGATGGAGACCATGCTCCAATCTATCTCAAAAAAAGATGAACACAATAATATTACTCTCCCCATAATAACCCCAATCCCAATCGGAGCAACAATCCATTCATTAATAGGCAATATATAACGATGTCTATCAATAACAATTGGAGCACATGTTGGCTCCACAAATCTACCACATCCACGTCCTTTGGATCTTTGTTTCGAAAGTATTGAATCACGGATCCTTTGGATATCGGATTAGTACATAATCTCAAACCCGTGGAATTGTACAACAATGAATTTTGCTTCTTGGTGAAGGGCTTTGGGTTAGGTCTTCTAACTTGGTAGATGCCATTCATGCGGTTGATGATTAGCTCAAAGTTAGTGTAAGTGACAATGTCATTTGCACCATAACTCCTTGCGAGTCGTGAGGCCCTCTATCAATACATGATAGTATGCCTCATTGTTCGTTAGCAATCTCGGGTATTTGTCTACTATTTTGATAAACTTGGCTAAGGGATTCATTGTGAAGCACGAACCTTATACGTGCATACCACAGGTTTGGATGGCACCATATATGGATAGCCGAGGACCCATTTTGCAACCATACGCAAAAACAAGAAAATACAAAATAAATACCGCTCTCTCTACAAAATAAATACAAAATGAAGTTTGCAATATAAATTAAAATTTAATTAATTTCATTTGCGGCAACACACCTACAATGGAGGCAACACACTTACGGTGGCGGCAAAAGCGGGTTTACGCACGCGTAACGGTGTGTTAGTCACAGTGTAAATTTTAATTTTGCGCGGTGGCGTGACTTCGCTATTCTTTGCCACTTGTAAATGTGTTGCCGCCAGCACACAAAATTAAAATTTACGGTGGCGGCAACACAACATTACCGGTGGCGGCAACACACTTACGGTGAGCGGCAACCTTGCTATAAACTTTAATTTTGCGCATGATAGCGGCAATAGCGAGTTACAGCACACAAAATTAAAATTTCTGCGGCGGAAACACCTTTCATTACGGTGGCGGCAACTCGCTATTCCAACAGCTTGCTCAAAATTTAAATTTACGAGTGGCGGCAACTCATTGTTACGGCTACTGCGCAATAGCGAGTTGCCGCTTTCTACGAAATAAATAAAAAATGCGGTTGCAGATTTTTTTCATATAAATAAAAGCCTGGAATTTACGACGGTTGCTTGCGGAAATACAACATGTACGGTGGCGACAACTCAATGTTGCCGCTACGCAACGACGAGTTGCCGCTCTCGCAATGGCGAGATCACCCCCATTGCTCAAAAACAAAATTTGCGAGGCAATAGTGAGTTATAAAAAGAAGGTCATTTCTTCGAATAAAAGGAGGGAAAATTTACTTACCTTGCTCTACTGCATACGTGCCTTTCTGTATGATAAGGAAGAACCGGGGGCTGCCTTTCTGCTGCGATTACTGTATGGGCCTATTCTACTCTGCTCTCGGCGGAATGGAGAAACACTCTCGACAAAATGGTGGTCGACGGGAATGAATAAGGAGAATGTGTGGGAGGATGCATAAATTTGAAATGGGATTTGGGCGGCGACGGCTAGCTGTGGTGGCTAGCGACCATTACTCTAGAGCGAGTCATTTGGTTCAAATTTGAGAATATGTCAGTCGGCCACGAAAGCGAGTTTGCGCGAGCCCGCGTAAGCGTAGTGCTTGTGGGCGTATGCAAGGGTGGGCGCAAGCGGGGATGGTTACCTGTTACGAGGGACGGTTGACGGAGAATGGTAATGGTAACATCGCGGGACGGGAGACGGACGGAGACGGTGAGGGGTGTGGGCCCGCATTCACCGGATGTATTCGTCGGTCGCCAAGCACACAAAACCCAAGGCCATTCCGTCAAATGGTTAGCCCACTCCATATCCAAATTAAGAAAACCCAAAGTTAAGCACTATGACTTGGGTCTATGTACTTCCCGCCAGCAGAGTCTCTAGGTAGTGTACCTGTTCATATAATTTGAATTCTCCGATCTCAGAGGCACCCACTCGCCGGGAAAACCAGAAGATGAAGCCCAAAGGAAAACCCCAAAGTGAAAACCAAGGCGAGGACCAATAAGACATGAATCGATCATTCACTAACTATATAATCCTATATTATTCCAAATCTGGAGGGCAGCAGCAACAAATGCACCGACCAATGTTCCACCAACGGTCACACAGATGAACTTGTAAAAACTTCCATGGCATACTACAACAACACAGAGTCTAATAAATGGAACAAATACGATAGAACAATGAAGACTGATCTGCTTGTGCTTCCCCTTGACCAAAACATCCCAGAAAGAAAATATACTCAGAAAACATCTCACATTAGTAGAATAGGCTTAAGCTGCAGAAAGCCATGCATATTAAACAACACAGCCTTTCAATGCCAGTGTAGCAAAGCTTTTCACAGCACCGAGACTTTCCAAAGGCCGAAAGATATCAAAACGAGATCAATGCTTATAACCAACACTGCTTCCTCATCATTTACGACACCCTTGCGTAATGGTTTTCACTGCAACTTGGTGTTCGCATCTCGGTTCTGGTTTCTCATATCTCCTTTTGCGCCCTAGGCCTAAACCTTACTCTTACACCACTATATATATGTGTGTGTGCGCCAGTCAAATTTCTTTTAATTATTGAGTTTGTGAGCTGACGTTTCCATTAGTAGAGAATGTCAACTCTATTTTTGCTATTGGCTTCAGCAAAGAGATCCGATGAGATTAATAGATTCGGTGCTTCTTGAATTATTGAATTTGGGAGCTGAGGTTTCTGGCTAGTATAGAACGGTAACTCTGTTTTCGCTATTGTCTTTGGAAAGCGATTGATTGATGAGGTTAAAAGCTTAAAAGAATCGGTTTTGTTTAATTATTGAATTTGCGAGCTGCCCCCTTTGGTTAGTAGAGAATAGCAACGAATTTTTTGCTATTGGATTGAAACTTTCACAGGAAAATGTGTAGAACATTATATTTGGTAGACGATCAGAAACTTTCCCTGATTTCTATCATATGTCTAAGTTTTAACCGCAATATCAAGCTGATTAGCTTTCCTTGTGCCAGAATTTAGTCTCTACAATGTGTTCCCAAAGGAAGCAAGACTATGGTGTTTTTACATTTTTGTGTCATTCCCTCTTATGAAACAAAAGGTCTGCTAACAATTAGTTAGATGATTTTAGAGTATATGCTCCATCCATAGCAATCCCATTTGGTTTTAAAATTTTTTGTCGAGCACACAACCGAGTCATAAATTAAAGACGAGTCCATATATTGGTAGACAAGTATGTTCAACCTGGACTTCCTTATCTTGCTGAGGGGTTTAAAATTTCATCTTGTAAATGCAAGCATTTCCTCTTGTGAGTTTAAAGTTATTCTAAATGCAATGTATTTATCAGCAAGGAGAAAGTTTTTTTTCACGGTGAAAATGGCGACAACAAGCCTGAAGCATGACTATCGACAAATACCTCGGTTTAATGGCAAAAATTCACGATTATTGGGCTATGAAAATGAAGGTTTTGTTTTCTTCACAAGACATTTGGGAATTGGTGGAGAATGGTTTCCAGAGCCAATAGATGCAATAAAATACAAAATTTGACACAAGCGAGAAAAGGATTTGTTGAGGGATAACAAGAAGAAGGATTCGAAGCCCTCTTCTACATTTTTCAAGCGTTCATGAAAGTATCTACCCAAAGATTGCGGCGGCAACGAAGTCCAAGAAAGCATGGGATACCCTCCGGACGGCCTACGAAGGCATGACAAAGGTGAAGACAACAAAACTACAAATGTTGAGAAGAGATTTTGAGACAATTTGTATGAAAGGAGAGTACGAGAATGTAGACTCATTTTTACACATGTAATTAGTGTAGGTACCCAAATCGGGTCTCATGGTGAGACACTTGAGAAAAGGAGAACAGTTTAGAAATTTTTGAGAGTCGCCAACAATATTTGATGCCATTGTTGTGGCCATAGAAGAGACAAAGGATCTCTTACAATTTTCAATGGATGAGTTTCATGCCTCTTTGGTTTCTCATGAACAGCCAGGTGAGAACAATAAACTCCTCATTAGAGCATTCCTTCAAGACACAAGTTTCATTTGGTCAAGGTAGAGGCAAAGGAGATCAAATTATAGAGGAAGATGTAGAAGCCCACACGAGAGGTGGAAGAAGCAACCCTTCAAGTTCAAGTGTAAGGGGCAACGATCAAAATTTAAGTCAAGGCCCAAGCCGAGAATCAAGAACAAGGTCGGAGAGGTATGATAAATCTCAAGTTCGGTGTCATTATTGTAAGAAGTATGGTCATTATGCAAATGAATGTAGAAAGAAGCAATATGACATAAGTAACAAACCAAGTGGAAATTTCATAAAGAGAAATCGAGACCATGATAGCATTTTTTAGCTTGTAATGTAGCACATGAAAACAAGGAGATGTATGGTTTCTAGATTCGAGTGCATCAACCACATGACACGGAACATATAAATGTTTTCCAATCTAGATGAAAGTGTGAAATACGAAGTGACATTAGGGATCGATAGCAAAGTCTCGGTCATGGGAAAAGGAAGAGTAGACATTCTAACAAAGAAGGGAGAGAAGAAATGCATTTGAGATGTTTATTTTGTTCCCTGGTTTGAAGCTTAACCTCATAAGCATTGGATAGCTCATCCAAAAGAGGCTACAATGTCTTTTTCAAGAATAATGAGTGCACAATTTTAGATAAGTCTCCAAACGGACGGTTGATTGCAAAAGTTCATATGACGGGCAACTTGAGAATGTTTCCCCTAAAAATAAAACAAGATTTGGAAAGAAGAAGGTGCTATGGCACAACTATCAATGAATTCACATATTTGGATGAAAGAAATGTAGCATGTGCATCGCACAAAGAAAACTTTCAAGAAGAAATTAAATATGAAAATTGGTTAGGGAATTTGATATTTGGCCATCTCAATTTTTGGAGGTTTGAATTTGTTGCACAAGAAAGGCATGGTGAAGGAATTTCCACTCATAGAAAAATCGAGACAACATATGTGAAGATTGGGAAAATAACACATAGGGAATTATTTCCAACGGGAAAGTCAATAAGGGCAAAGGCACCCTTGAAGATTCTTCGTTCATATTTATGTGGGCCAATACGGACACCATCAATTGAGGGAAAGTTATTACATTTTGACTTTCATAGATGATTATACAAGGAAGACATGGGTCTACTAGTTCCTAAAATAGGAAAGTGAAGTATTTGAGTGCTTCCCACCAATACAAATCTCTTGTTGAGAAGCAAAGTGGACACTGCATCAAGAGTGTTGAGGATTGACGGAGGTGGTGAATACATCAGAAATGACTTCCTACGTTTTTGCGGAGGGAGCATACAATTCACAGACGGTTTACAACAAGGTATACACCTTAGCCAAATAGTGTTGCGGAAAGGGAAGAATATGACCATTATGGAAATGGAAAGGAGTATGTTGAAGGAAAATCATTTTCCAAATGATTATTGAGTTGAAGTTATAGCTTGTACGACATATATCATTAATAGGTGTCCAACCAAGAGTGTCGAGAACATAGTTCTGAAGAGGCATGGAGTGGAAGAAAGCATAATGTCACTCACATGAGAGTGTTTGGATGTGTGGTGTATGAACATGTCGCGGATGAGTTGAGGAAGAAGTTGGACGATAAGGGGGGGAGAAATGTATATTTGTTGGATAGAGTGATGAATCCAAGGCATACGAAAGCTCTACAATCCATCAACCAAAGAAAGTCATAATCAACGAGAGGCGTGTAGTGCATAGAAGAGGAAGCATTGAATGGAAGTTTAGAGAAGACGGTAGAATGTGAAAACATGCACACCACATGCGGACAAAGAAGAATTGACCGCGGCAAGTGATTCCTCGATGGTGACTCCTCCTACACCTACACACACTCAACAAATCGGTCGGCATGTAACATCATCAACAAATAATAGGACGGTGTCGCGCGGTCGAAATTTCTTCTCCAACCACACCACAAAGATGCAGCAATGCCATCTACTTCGGGCACAACAACAAGTGACATGTCAATCCCATCTTGCAAGCGTAAGAGGACACAAATTCAGAAATTTAAGTGAAATATATGAGTAAAATGAAGTTGATAGTAGTGTTGAGTACTGAATTATTTATTTGCATTATTTTTTTATGTATATGACCCAATTCATTTTGAGGGATGTAGTAAAAGAATAAAAATGGGTTGCGGAAATGGATGAAGAAATAGGAGCAATAGAAAAAAAACAACACATGGGAGTTAGTGGACCTTTAGTAAACGGGAAAATAAGTCATTGGATTGAAGTAGGTCTACAAGACCAATAGCAACATTGAAGGAAAGATTGAAAGACATAAAACAAGGTTAGTGCAGTCAAAGGATACAAGCGACGACATGTAAAGAGATTACACGAAGACATTTGCACTAGATCGCAAGGATGGAGACAATGCATACAATGTTGTCAATTGTAGCGCAACATAAATGGAAAGTGCATCAAATGGACGTAGAATGATCTAAAATGTGTGAACTAAATATTTCTTATACAAATATAGACGGTAGGGGGCTTTTCTTGGTTATTTCACCTTTCAAAGAAAGGATGAAACCGAAGCTTCTAGCCCTCTTCTTGCAGCTCGACCCTAAAGAAAATAGGAAGTAAACACTTAAACGATTTGGCAATAGAAAGTATTTGTTTTACGATTGCAAAGTATTCATTAACCAATATTATGGAGTGTGCAATTATGTTAAAGGTGTGCAATGGAAGTAATGTGTTTTGGAATGGAACAAATATGTTTTGATATTTGTATAAGTCTTTTTGTGTTAAGAGGACTTATTTAAATTTATTGTTTAAGGTATTAAACTTCTGAAATAAGCAACAAGAATTCACGGCATATAAACAAGCATACGATAAAAGCAGTTCACCCCTCTCTTGGGCTACATACGATGGGTCCAAAAGCCCCCAAATGGGATTTTCCCTTCTTTATTAATGCTAAAAAATAGTTTTACACCATGAAGAAAGCCTCAAAAAGATTTAGAAATAGTTGCTTAAACAGAGATCGAAGTGCTTGGAAACGGTAAAAAATTGAGCGCAAATTCACCTCAAAGCAGATGAACATAGCAAATACGGTTGTCCATTCCCAAAGCCCTAGTGGCTCCCATCAAGCTAATCCGGCGATAAAACATGCGACCAGTACCACGATGGCTTTGCAACCTATTCCGGTAAACGAGAATGCTCCAATACCCCCAAAACAAAACAAAAAAAATTGTTCCAATTGGACTTCCTAACTCCGAGTTATGGTTAAAACAATTTTTTTGTCCAAGTTGCCCTAAACAACTCCTCCAAATGCGGGCAAACTCAGATTAATCCCACTAAATGTGAGGCGGCCACCATAATAGGCGAGAATACGCAATTAGCCGCCGGTCGTGGGTGCTTAACGATAAGGGTTGTAGGTCCATAGGGACCGCACCCGTCGGCATGCGTTAGCGATCATGGAGTTTGATGCGGAGTAGATAAGGTTTAAACTTTATGTTATAATGGTGCATAAACATAAATTCCGCTCCACATGACCAGTCTGCAATCCACACTTTGTGTTACGCGCCGTTGTTTAGCTCTTGGTTCCGGTATTGTGGTCTTATCATCGAAGGGCAGCTCTTAAGAGGCTGGCCCCTTTCTGTCGCCATAAACAAATTTAAACTTTATAATAAAGTTTTGACCATTGCTTTACAAGAACTACTCGTGGCTCAACCGGTTAGGCTGCCCGGTTGCCTGAGACCCGACCGAGGGTCGAATCCGTCCGTGACAAACAGATTTTGCAACATAATTTCGTTGACCCTTGGGGCCACGTCGCGGCCTCTGGGCTATCCACGTGGCGCCACTACCATTGGTTGTACGCACAAAATATTCGTGGAATATTCCTAGAATATTTTGTGGAATATTCTTTTTTTAATAAAATTTTTATATAAAGTCAAGCCGGGTCAAAGTGGCCTTTTCCACTGAAATCGAGAAAATTCAAGTTGAATAAATTTCTCATACAACATGCGGTTTTCGGTCTGGTTCACGGCTACTGGGATCGTCTTTTTTGAGCTCTTTCCTATCTTTTTAGTTTGGACCATTTTTTAGTAACCAATTTTTTGAGCATTTTTTCCATTAAGGACATGATCACATGATCACACCTCCCAAATGGGAAGCTTTTGGACCCACAAAAGCTCTCGATTAGTAGGCTGATGATGTGGAGACTAATTCTCCACTCTTCCCTCTTGAATAAGCTGAAATCTACACGATTTCATCAAATGGAGCTTTTGAAGAAAATGATAAATTGTCTCTAGAATTAGCGATGCGACCATTGCTAAAGCCCATGACAAAGTCATGATGCAAATTCTTAAAATTTGAAAAACGAAAGCGTAATTTGAAGAAAAAAAAGATTGTTTCTACCTTTGATCAAACTTCCAAGAAGACTTAAAATAATGTTCACCTTGCCTCTTCTACTTCTGTGTGCTTTCTTTTTCATGACTAACTTGAAGCAACATGGTTAAATCCACCACAAAATGTGCAACAAAACTTATTTTCATTTGAACAGAGAAAAATTATCATTCTTTGCTGAAACATAATCCAATTGATCATGTGAATGATTATACACTCTTTTCTTTTACCATGGAATGTCCATTCTTTTTGTCTTCAAAAGATGACTGAACTAGTAGAGGAGATAGATTTCCTTTTCGGACTTTCATCGATGTTCTTGTCTTGGCTTGTTTGAACTAGAAGGCTACGCCACAAGCGACATGTTTACCCTACTACTTGCTGCAATGATGACTTAAAACAATGGCAATCATCCTTAAAACAATTTTGACATAAATGCATTTGAGAACTTGGAACAAAAGTTCTCTTAAAATTTGCATTACATGCATTCAAGGATTTGAATTCTTTGCCATAAAAGCGCACATATCCAAAACCAACATTCTTGGGTCGCTCCACAAGCTGAAATAGGTTCAACCATGCCTTGTGCATGCTTGCCCAAACCTTTGCCTTCTTGATAGCCCATCCTAAACATTAGTTTGGACATGATGCCTCTTGTATGTTTTCGAAAGAACCAACACACTTTTCAATGGAGGAAATTGAAGACAAGTTGGAGCGATTAACCTCTTCCTCGAGAATTTTCTTGGACAAAGCTTCTTGAGCTTGAAGGAGTTGTTTCTCCATGTCATGCAACCTTTGGAAAATTTCTTCCTTCTCATCCTTCATAGCCAACAATTGTGCATGAAGCTTAACGCTTTCTCTTTGATCCTCAATGAGAATCTACACATGTCCTTCACCTTAAAGAACTCATTCTTCATGTCATCATTGAAGAATCTCATGAAAGGAAGAAACTTCTCTTGTAGAAGAATTTGACATTATGTAAATGGTCAAAACAACTAAAAAGGAACTTCGAAAGAAAAGTCCTCAAAGCTTTCAAACAAATGACAAGCTTTTAACCAAATGTCGATAAAGACCCCTTCTCATTCAAGCGGCCATAAAACACAAACTATTGGAGTTTGTTTTCCAAAGATAATTTTTGAGGTAAATTGGGTAAGTAAAATAGTCTTCAATCCTTTCCAATACTTAGCTAACAACGGTTATCCTTCCAACTCAAGAAAACTCAAACATGCAACCATTTTGCAACCAATAAAAGCAGTAAAATCTCTTACTTCGTTTTAAAACCTTTGACACAATAACAAATGCTCAACCCGAGCATACGATACTAATCTGATATGAAATGTGTGAACTAAATATTTCTTATACGAGAGATAGAAAGTAGGGGATTTTTCTTGGTTATTTCACCTTTAAAGAAAGGATGAAACAGAAGCTTCGACCTCTTACTAGCTGCACTATAAAGAAATAGGGAAGTAAACACTTAAATGATACGGCAATGAAAGTATTTGTTTTCGATTGCAAAGTATTCATTAACCAATATTATGAGTGTGCAAGCATGTTAAGGCGTTCTACGATGGAAGTAATGTGTTTTTGGAATGGAACAAATATGTTTTGATAGCTTGTATAAGTCTTTTTGTGTTAAGAGGACTTATTTAAATTCTCAGTTTTAAGGTATTAAACTTTGGAAATAAGCGAGCAAAATTCATGACATATAAATGAGCATATGATAAACCAGTTCACCCCTTTCTTGGGCTACATCTCGTCCAAAAGCCCCAAATGGGCTTTTCCTTCTCTATTAATGCTCAAAAATAGTTTTACACCATGAAGAAAGTCTCAAAAGGCTGAAATAGCTCTTTAAACGGGAATCGAGTCTTTGGAAACTTGATAAATTATTTTACAAATTCACCTCAAACAGATGAACATAGCCCAATACAAGCTTGTCCATTCCCAAAGCCCTAGTGGCTCCTCAAGCTAATCAGCTGATAAAACCTACGACGAGTGCCCTGATGGCTCTGCAACCTATTTGAGTAGCTTGAGAATGTTCCAATACCCTAAAACAAAAAAAAATTGTTCCAATTGGACTTCTAGCTCCGGTTATGGTCAAAACAAATTTTTGTCCAAGTTTGCCCTAAACAACTCCTCCAAATGCGGGCAAACTCCGAGTTAATCCCCACTAAATGTGGGGCGGCCACTATAATAGGTGGAATCAGCAATTATCCCATCGATCATAGGAGTGCTTAACGATAAGGGTTGCGGGTCCATAGGATCTGCACCGTCGGCATACAGTTAGCAATCATGGAGTTTGATGCGGAGTAGATAAGGCTTAAAATTTATGATTTTATAACGGTGCATAAACATAAATTCCACTCCACGTGACCAAGCTTCAATCCACATTGTGTTACGCGCCATTGTTTAGCTCTTCGTTCCGAGTATTGTGGTCTTATCGTCGAGGGGTTGGCCCCCTTTACGGCCCCGCTATAAACAAATTTAAACTTTATAATAAAGTTTTGACCATTGCTTTACAAGAACTACTCGTGAGCAGCCCGGTTGAGCCGCCGGTTGCCACGGACTCCCGAGCCGGGGTCGAATCCGTCGGCAACAATCAAATTTTGCAACATAATTTCGTTGACCCTTGGGGCCACGTGGCGCCTCCGGGCTGTCCACGTGGCGCTCTACCATTGGTTATGCACATAGAATATTCAGTGGAATATTCCCAAAATATTACGTAGAATATTATTTTTTTGAATAAAATTTTTATATAAATTCAAGGCGGGTCAAATTGGCCTTTTTTACCTAAAATTGAGAAAATTTAAAGTTGAATAAATTTCTCATACATCATCGGTTTTCGAGTCCCGTTCACGGCTACAAGATTGTCTTTTCGAACTCTTTCTTGTCGTTACTGGTTTGGACCATTTTTGAGCAACCAATTTTTTGAGCATTTTTTCCATTAAGGACATTATCACCTTATCATAAAATCAACATTCTTAAATGGAGTGCTAAAAGAGGAAGTATATGTGGCCGAAGGCAAGGTGTATAGGTTGAGAAATATCTCTATGGGCTAGAAGCAAGCACCACATGCATGGTATAGCGAGGATAGATTCTTACTTAATGGACAATGGGTTCGACAAATGTGGTGGTGAACCTACTCTATACATCAAAGAAAGTGGCGGTAAGCTTCTTACTATTGTTCTATATGTAGACGACTCGATTTTTACGAGGGAGTGATGATTTCCTCATCATTGATTTCAAAGAAGTCATGAAAAGTGAGTTTGAAATGAGTGACTTGGGGTTCTTAAGATATTTTTTGGGCATAGAAGTGAAGCAAACGAGAAAATGGTATTTTCATTTCCCAAGCAAGATATGTAGCGAAATTTTGGAGAGGCTTAATATGCAGAACAAAAAAGCTAGCACGAGTCTCAAGCTGTCATGGGGTTGAATTTGAGCAAAGAAGATTGCGGCAACAATGTCAATCAGACATTATACAAAAAGTATGGCAAGCACCCTAATGTATTTGACCGCAACTAGGCCTTACATAATATATGCGGCGATTTTGGTGTCAAGGTTCATGGAGACACCCCAGAAGACACATTGGCAAGTAGCGAAGATGATTTTGAAGTATGTCAATGGGACAAAGGAGTATGGTATTTTGTACACCGAGATGATTTTAAGCTAGTTGGTTATCTTGAAAGTGACTAGGTAGAAAGTGTTGATGACAAAAAGAGCATGTCGGGATATGTTTTTCATTTAGGTTCGAGTCATTTCATGGGCTTCAGAGACGATCGATAGTGTCATTGTCAATAGCGAAGTTGAATATGTCGTCGCAATAGCGATGAGTGTGTCAAGTAGTTTGAATGAGATGAATGTTGAGGTATTTATGCCATGAACAAGAGGGAACAACCACTATTTTGTTTGACAACGGTTCAACAATTGCACTATCAAATAATTTTTTCTTTCACAAGAGGATGAAGCACATTGACACTAAGTATAATTTTATAAGATAATTGGTTAACAATGGTGAGAATGTGTTGCAACATTGCGGGTAGAAGAAAAAAAATTACGAGACATTTTTTCACAAATCCATTGGCATGTGAAAATTTTGTTTATCTCGAGAGATTGTTTGAGAATTGTAAATGATGGTTGTTGTGATTAAGGGAGTGTTGAAAAAATTACTCAAACATCGGGTTAAATTTTTTGACAACAACCATATCTCAAGTAAATATTTTGCGAGGTTGTGGATTCGGTTTGCGGCAAAGACATCCTTTAAATGAAGTTCTAAATGGGAGAAAAATTACCCATTCGGCAATAGATTAAATAATTAAAAGTCAAATAAAATTTATAAATGTTTGGTAACAATGCATGGGCAATTATTTACTCCACAATTGTTATTCTTGTCATGCAAAGTTTAGAAAATCATGTTCGTGTATTAATTGTCTTTTTATGAATTAATGTCTTAGAAATGTATTGTTTGATATAACAATTATTTTGGTGAGCCTATGCAAAGCAGTTTGTTACGACAACTCTTGGTGAATGTAATAATAAGAACTCTCGTTTTCTTGGTGAAGGAGCGTACAACCTCCATATGAATTATTTCTTGTGTTTTGAAAGGAAAAAAAATCTCGTGTCTTAAATTTTTAACATTCTTGAAGTTGTAGAAATTGATGATTTGATTGAGTTAGATTTAGTTCAACTCTAGATACATGCATGCAATGTGCACTTGTCTTTAGCTAGTTAACTCTAGTGCTTACATGTGATGTGCATGGGCTTGATTAGTTAACTATAGTGCTTGCATGTGGTGCATGTGCACATTAATAGAACATAAAGCACGATTAGTTTTAATTATCCATAGTTATTACATGTACAACTAAGCTTAACTTAGTTGCTTTAAATATTGATTCTCAAACCAATATTGATAAATCAATTTCATTATTAATTCAAATTGTTTTTCTTTTTTCAACTTGGAAAGTTTGTCCCCCGATCGGGGTGCGGGTCGAGCCCTTCGTCGTCGAAGCCTTTCTTGCTTTGGGCTGGTATGTCGGTTTTCTAATTATGACCATGATCTCCGTATGAGGGCACGATCGTTTGTAATTATACCATCGCTTTGCCGATGAGATGGCTTTCATAGCGAGATTTCATGTTGGTTTTATGTGCATTTGTATCGTTTTTCTGGTTTAGTTTCGCGGTTTGGCACAACGTGGGAGGGTATTCAGGGGGTTCTTTCGGTCGGTTCAACGATTGCTTACGGGGTTTTGGTATGTACTACCTCACTTTTCTACTCTTAACTCTGTTCATTCTCGCAATATGCCATGGATTTCTCAAAGGTGACGGGTTTGTTGATAGTTTTGCCTTCTTGTCATTTCCATGATGATGAGGAGGTCGATCCACTACTTTCGAAATCCGGTTTTTCAATGATTGTTTTATGATATGGGTTTTGAAGGCTTTTGATGTGGGTTTATTTCACCACTTTTTTATTTTGTCTTTGCAAGTGTTTTTCTTGGCTATTATGAAAGAGCTAGTTTGCGGCACGACAGGGGGGTGTTTCATTTTGTATACCGGTTTTTGTGGGTTTCTTTGCATCTTGTCTGGATTTTTCCCCGAGTCTTGCTCATCCTTGGTCAATATGACCCTTACTACTCGGTTCTACGCGCGATTATTTATGTTCGGCCACTGGAACTATTTACCTATCCTTCAATTACGTTGGCTTGTTGCATTTTACGAATATGCACCTCCTCGATACTCCTCTCATGCATCTTTGATTCCACATGCCCCTTCTTGTCTGCTTCTGTTGCTTATTTGTCTCTCACGGGCTTCTCGGGAGCCGGCACTGACAAAATCCACCTCGCCGGCTCGCAAATCAAGAGCCAAGGTTAAGCCAACGAAAATCTCTTCGGCGCTCTTGTAAGCGAGGGCGTAAAACAAATGTGCGGGTTGTTGAAAGTCACGGTTAACTCTTATATTGCCACGACCCTCGGCCTATTCGCAAGAACATTCAAGGCTGGGAGAAGCATAGTTCGAAAGAAGAAGTTGATCCGCACCGACGACAAGCAACAATGGATTTCTGCTTGACCACGGTAGTACTAGGGGCAAGGTATCTCTTTTCCGACAAAGCTGTTAAGATGTATTGGAGGTTTAAATGTGTTCTTGCCAAAGCCACGATGAGTATGAAGGAGCAGGGAAGCTCATTCTTCACTGTTATTTGAGCTTAATCATATCAAACGGGACATGACTTGCCATGACTAAGATTCAACGAAGCGGGAATAGCGAGTGGATGCATTTAAGAGCGTGTGTGAGATATGCGGTGGGTGGAGCTGCTTGGGTCCTCTGTTGAAGATCCATTACAGTGCAATCTTCGATGGCTAGGACTCTTTGTTTCTTTTTTGTTTGTATATGTTTTTTTGTTCGAGCGACTTTATAGTTGTTGTTTTATATGTAAGTCTTATGGACATAGTCAAGTAGTTCTTGTTGCTACAAATAAAAGCTGAAAGCGATATCGTTTTTGGTTGGCCTTTAACTTTTTAAGATGGCCAACGGACACAGATTTCCCCTTGGGCGAGGTTGAGGCACATTTTCTTGATGTATTTATTTAGCAACTTACTCTAAATAATAAAAAAAGACGGAGTCCTACGAATTCATGTGGAAAGTTTGTGCAATTATTCTTCAACTAAATCCATATTTGTGCTCTAATCATTTTACAAGAGAGTTGATGGTTTTCGTGTCTTCGGTGGTGAGGGCTCTTTTCTTTTTTTATTTGTTTTTAATGTTGACATCTTCATCGTGAGAAGCTATAATGAGGTTACTATGTCATTTCAACATTAACCGAGGCATTCTTTGCTAATATTTTTTCGCTAGTGTCTTCCATGGTGAGCGCTCTTTTTTTATTTTATTTCTTTTAATGTTGGCATCGTCATCCTCGGAAGCTATAATGAGGTTATTATGTCATTTAAAATTAACCAAGCATTCTTTGCTAATATTTTTTGGCTAGTTGCAAATTGGTGAATCACTAACGTCGGCGAGTTCCTTGAAAAATAGAACATGCAATATTTTCCTATTCTTTGTACCATTTCTCAATAATGTTATCCACTGTATTGATTACGAGCACAAATATGAGATAGTAAAAGCAGCTGCAATCCATGAAACACATTTGTTTCATGATTGATGATCGAGTCAATGATGTAGAGTCGATATAATGCGGGAGTTAGAACGTTTACAATGAGTTCACACTTTGCTGCGAAAGGAAATAAAATGTATGCAAAACTATATCTCTATCATTAATCAAAATAGATTACACACATTTATACATGAATTAGGCTCAAGATAGGAAATCTATCTTGGATGTACAATAAGTTGGTTGAGGGAATATCTCAGCCTCACACCAAATAAAGAAACTAGTTTTAGCTAACCTGGGAAATAGGAACAGACTCTATTTATAGAGAGTCACAACTAGACAAGTAGGAATTACCATTTCAACACACCCCCTTAATATTTGCTTATCTAAATATCACTTACCAAAATCAGGAAAATCAGTTGTGAGTCAAATAAATATCCCAAAAAATATCACTCAGTCATAAAGAACAACCTCACAGGAATGCCAGTACAACTGGCACAACCTTCAGTCTGTGGATCATCCTTATACCATGATTATCAATAGTATCACTACATACATATTTGTATCTACACATCCCCCTCCAAACGGTTATCGGATGACCCGTAACCATGCTCTTCCTGGTTTATGGTTCAACCACATAGCAATATCTTCTGGGATTTCATATGGACCATAACCATGCTCTTCCTTCAGTGGGCGAATTCTGACACAGAACTGTTTCCAGTCTGCTTCACTATTATACGTGGTTTCTAGCTGACCACAAACTGACACTGCAAAATGGTTTCTGGCTGACCATGAACCTGTAGTTACAAAGTGGTTTTGAGATTACCACGAACTTTTACGGGGATACACATGCCTTTACAAGGCTTACATACTCCAACTCTTGGAGTTATCAGGTACATATAATGACCACTCCAAAACCATCCTAGACTTGCTTACCATTCAACTGAGTGACTCATTATACAACATGCTATTGAGTCTATTCCAGGAAACTCATAAAATAATTCACACAAACTAGATTGATCTCCATCATATTAATTGTTTCTGCTTCATTATCTCTTTTCGTTGCTCACATCTTGGGCATCTTTGTCTTTATCAATTAAAAACTTGGAACTCTATCTTAACCTGTCATTTGTTAGAGTAGTCAATTCTAACAAAAATATCTTCATATTGAGGTGACTAATCTCAATATGTATATCAATTTCAGTTCCAAAATACTTTCATCACTAAAAATTCCCAATTACCCAAACATGCACAAACAAATATCTTCAATCATCAAGTCACTCCTCAAAAGCATCATCTATTTCAATGTTTGGTGAGCCTGCTTCCCACCAAAGCTCATTTGCAGTTAATTCATCGCTAACAACACGTTTGTGTTTAAGAGATCTTCTAGTCCTTGCAGTAGAAAGAGTTGCAGTAGAAAGAGTAACTAAGGCACTATTTGATGTCACGAAATATCCTTCTTCATGGAGAGCGATTATAGAGAACAACGGTGAAGTACTTCTTCATCTTAATTCACCCTGTTCCGCTCACAACAATAGGACTTGCAACCGAATACTTGGAATTTTTCCATGTAAGGGACCCAAATACGTACTGACCCCTAGAACTGTTAACGACTTTCAGTGAAACATTAAATGTTTTCTTTTCCCCGCTGGTAGAAAAGTGAAGCTCTGCAGGCTCAACTAGCACCGAAACTCCACTGCACATATGTTTTATAATTCACAGGTCTATGTCCGCGGAATCTTTCTCTCCGCCAAAAATCAAAAAAATAAGCTACACTGTACGAAACATTCTCATGGATTTCGTTGAAATTTTACAGACAGAAATCATGGCAAGATTTCAGCATTCATGCACCTTCCAAATTTTGACTCCAGTCAAAAGAAAATTGGCATTAACACCGTATGCAGTCATTCTTCTAGCTCCTTGCATATGCCTTTTCTTCTCCGTTCCTCGGTTCAATACGCAGCAGTGAGGTCAAGATCTTAGAAAATGGGATCGTGGCAGATCGAATCTGCACCATTGATTTAAAAATTGCACCCAAAAACTTAAATAAAAACTGCACGCAATCTTCCAAAAAAAAACTCCACGCGCTTGTTTTTTTATTACAGGCACCTGCAGCTTAAAAAAAAACACAACTCCTGCCCCATACTCTCAAGAGGCCATATATGTGAATTTTAAATACAGCAAGGATCGTTGTCACGGCTGCAATGGGGATAACTCAAAACTCTCACAACACCCATGCACGCAATCTTAAAAAACTTCGACCAGCAATGTTTACGATGGTGGTGTAACGGACTACCACTCCAAGACCACGCTGGTAGCAACGTTTTCAGCTTCACGCGCTGGCAAACGAACAACACAAACAACACTCTAACCAGCAACCCGCGCACTGGCAGAGATGGCGAGGGGGGGCAACGGATTTGGATCCAAGGCAGCGGACCTGTTACAAACATAAATCCGCACAGCAATAACTCGATCAATCCGAATTCCCGGCAATCTGTCAATAGAATGGGACGATGGCTTCCACTGGAACAATGGCTCTTCCGCTGAGGATGTGAGGCTATCGTTCTGTCGGATTGCGGGCACAGCACCAGCACCAGCGAAAAAGAAACGCTTCTCCTCTTTCTCACAGAAGCGTATGCACCAACTCACAAAACAAACGAATATATTCTTCTTATTTCCCTCAGCCCAGGAGGGGCCGAGGTCCAAACCTTTTCAGCTCCGATACCAAAATAAAATCTTAATATCCAAAACTATATATCATTAATAAAATACATTACACACATTTATACATGAATTAGTCTCAAGATAGGAAATCTATCTTGGACGTACAATAAGTTGGTTGAGGGAATATCTCAACCTCACACCAAATAAGGAAACTAGATTTAGCTAACCTAGGAAATAGGAACAGACTCTATTCATAGAGAGTCACAACTGGACAAGTAGTAATTACACATTCTAACAAAGGGTGCACGCCATTTGAGCGTCAATTGTATGGAAACAAAGAGAGAGAATGCATGGCATTTCTTCAAGAGGTTCTGCAGGCCTACAACCAAAGACTATTTATTACAGTGCAACAACCAAAGACTATTTATAATTGTTGGTGCATTGATTGTGGCCGCTAAATAGTCTATAATCGTTGGGCAACACGTCACGTCAATCTAGGTCTGGCTTGGCCGTAATTTTAAAATTAGATAATAATAATATTATGGTTGTCCCTACTCTAACTAGAAGCCTGATTCAGTACTGATAACTTTGTAACTGACAATACCACAAAACTAAAGTTTTATTTCATCAAAAATAAAATGCTTCAGCTTCATTATAGTTTGTTTCCCCTATGGATTAGGGTACACAAAGGCTCAATTCAGAGTCATGGAAGTTCTGTTTCTTCCTAAATATATCAATTTTAGTTTTTGCTCACTGGAGAAGAGTTTGCTAGGTTTTCGATCTCTCATATCCTCACATCCTCTGATCTGTGATTCAAAATTCAAATACGAGCCTAACTGCAAGTGAAAAAGGAAAGATCCTGACATGGAGCATGTTAGCTACAGGAGGAAAAGCATATAAATTTTATGCCTTTTCATAGATACATGCATCTATCTACCCTAACTTGAAAATTTTGAGAGTAGTCAGCAAGGCCTTTGAGAGCAATGGTTGTAAGTTTTAAGCAATGCTTATTACTGTTGTTACAGTTTGAAAGTTTGTTTTCGCATTGAATTTCATTCATCGAATCAACTTTGGTGTCTCTTCCATACAAAATCGTTCTTCACGACTTCATCATTATTTCTCTCGATTTTGAAAAGTTCTTGGGTCAAGGAATGTGTTCTTCAAGAGGATGGGATTTGATGGTCAGTTCTACAATTGAGGGAATATTCTAAAACACATTAGACTCTGAAATCATTTCATATGGGTCCTCTTTATTTAGCCTTTTCTCAAAACATCTCATCAGAATTATTTCTCCTATATGTCCTAGATACTTGTTTAGGAAGTTTTATATGTTTTCTGGCAATTTCTTACAAGACAACCCAGTGAGAAATTTTTCAATTGACGGTTTGGGTTATTTTCTATGCAAATTTTGTTGGATATAAACCCTTTTTTTTTAAAAGGCAGAAAATGCCTAGCATAGCTATGTTTTTCCTAGGGTGGACAAGTGTGCATATTTTTTCTGATAAAATTAACTTCCAAAGAGAGATTAGAAAGTATTGCAGGTACATTTTTTTTTTTAACAAGCATTGACCATGGTTAAATCAACTGGGTTTAAGAAGATGACAATTTTGGATACATTTAGTGCCATTTGAACTTTTGCAGTAGGCACCGAACATTCTACATATGTGAAAAGTAATAATATGGCAAAATTTGCATTTTTAATTAGTGAATTCCATCTAGCCGAAATCACCATCTGGAGACGGTGCTCACTGACTCTTCAGGATCAGCTTCAAGAAGATATCAATCTCCTTAAATACTATGGGATCTGCATTAGGTGTTATGTTCAACAACTGGTTGCATCTCTTATGAAGGTTGTATTTTACGGAGATTAAATCATTCCACTGTTGTTGTTCCAAATGAGTTCCCCTTTTTGTGTGTATGTGCTCAAACAGACTACAATTGTACCTACACCCAAAAATACTACATGTTTATTTCAGTTCATTATTAGATAGTATAATTAATTAAAAATAAAACCCAATTTCTAAATAAATATATATATAAATTAACTTATATATGGGAGTTTATCAACTTATATAAATTTATCACTAAGACCATTGCGGAGAGACTTGAAGGAGTGCTGGCTGACTTTATCTCGCCTGAACAGTCAGGGTTTCTAAAAGGACGATGCATTCATGACGTTATGGCTTCGGCACAAGAAGTTATCCATTCCATACATTCCAAGTGGTTAAAAGCTCTGGTCATGAATATTGATTTGAGCCTGGCCTATGATCGTATTGATTGGGGATTCCTGAGGTTGCTACTGTACAAGATCGGTCTAAATAGGGCAGCGGTCAATTGGATTATGGGATGTTCGACAAATTATTCTATGGCAGTGATCATCAATGGGGTGGCTTCTCGGTTTTTCAAACCTGGGCACAGCCTAAGACAGGGCTATGCTCTGTCACCTTTATTGTTCATTCTGGTCATGGACTCTCTTAGTATGAGAATTAGACATGATGTTGTCCTAGGTCAATTTAGAGGCATTGCGATATCTATGGTAAGGGAAATCAGTCACAATCTGTTTGTTGATGATATATTTCTTTTTGGCATGATTCACAGGGTTGTATGGATTGCATTCCACGATTTATTTAACAAGTTCTTTGTGGCCACAAGTATGGTGGAAAACTACACCAAATCGTGCATCTACTATGAGAAAAAAGGGGATAATGAGGTCTCGGAACTGGTCAAGGAGATTTGTGAAGTTTTCAATTTTCAAAATGCGCCATTGGGAGAGAGGTTTAAATACCTAGGCTTCATGCTAAAACCAAACAATTATTCTACTAAGGACTGGCAATGGATGGTTGGAAAAATAGAAAAAAGGATAAGGGGTTGGTGCATCAAATGGTTATCCAAAGTTGGCAGAATCATTCTGATTCAGGCAGTACTTCAACAACTTATGGTCTATTGGGCTCATATCTTCGTTATTCCAAAGAAGATCTTGCACAGTATCAGAAGAGTTATGATGAATTTTTTATGGACTGGAAATGATTCGAAAGGAAAGTATCATTTGACTAGCTGGTCATCGATCATGAAGCCCAAGCATTTTGGAGGCTGGGGTTTGAAAGATATAGTTGATTTCGGGAAAGCACTCTTGATTAAGTCACTCTGGAGGGGTATCATGTCTGACGGAATTTGGAGTGAGACCATAAGGTTTAAGTATTTAAAGGAGAATGGTCTGGAAGAACTGTTGATGCTGGGTTGGAACAATCAAAAGGGTGCGTCCATCATCTGGAATGGTTTTAAACAGATTTGGTCAAAGTTAAATGTTTTCCTATCATGGAAATTCGAGGATGGGGTGAAGATCCTCATTAGTCAACCAAATCTTTGGGGAGGGTCGGAACCTTGTGGTGTGCAGCTGATTGATTTCCTTAACGCGAAGGGCATTTTCTTCGTGTGTCAAATTGCTGAAGATATGATCAATGGCATCCCACGCTGGAGTACTGCGGAGACCTTACAGATTCTGAATCATTTGGTCCAAGATTGGAATGATTACACTCTGGATCTGAGGAGAAGAGGACTCATGCATAATCAAGGAGGAGATAGGGTGATATGGAATGGTCTGATGAAAAATGGCATGTTGATTGTTGAAGATATTTATGGAAAACTTGTTTCGAATTCAACACATGAACATGAGAGCAAAGTTTATATGGGAATTTGGGAGAATAATGCACAGTTGAAAATGAAACTGTTCTTATGGCTTGTGCTGAAGAATAGAAACTTAACATGGGACAATTTGAGGAGAAGAGGGAAAATAGGCCCTAGAATGTGTAGACTATGTATGAAGGCGAGTGAAGATAACCAGCTTCTTTTCTAAAAATGCTATTTTTCTAAGAATGTTATTCAAGGAATTTGTATATTTTTCAGAACTGACTTCCCCCGGTTGGAAAACACTTCAGATTTCATCAGCTGGGGTCTTAAGAGAAATAAAAACATGAGAAGCATTCCGGTCTTGTTTCATTGGTTCATTTGGACAAACCAGAATCGCTGGATCTTCGAAGAGATAAGAAGCAGTCCTGAGGAGACTACCAAACAAATCATTAATTCATGGGACATGATTAAGAGTGCACAGAAGACTCCGGATGACCTCTCCAGATGCATGAGACTGGTAGAAATGCATTATCCTGCCGGATTTTTTTATGGCGCTTCTCAACACTCCAAATGCGGGTAGTTGAGGATTTCTCCTCAATGCCACTACAAGACTTTTTGGAATGGGGGAGATGGGACGAACACAAGGGAGGAAGTCATTTCACTGTGGGGACTACTTTGGTTTGCTTCTATGCTTTGTATTGAAGACCTTTGGGTGTATGGGGACTCGAAAGTATTGATCGACCACCTAAACAAGGAAACAATTTTCTCCCCAGGACATCTGACTTCGTGGATGGAGCGCATAAAGATGGTGATGAGATCTTTCAATGGAATAAAACTACAACACATCTACAGGGGAAAAAACTCACAGGCGAACAGACTTTCAAAAATGGGACTGCAAGGAATTTTTGGGACTATGAATTATGAGATGATGGACAGTAACGGGCATGGAGCTCTTGGCTCAGTTGATTTCATCTAAACTATGCTTCTCGTTGTGATCAGTCCAGACTTTTCCGACTATGACCGTCTTCTTATCGAGCTGGGTATATGTTTTTGTAATTACACTAATATAGTATGCTTTTTAGGTGATTGCACATAGAACAGTTTTTTGCTTTCTGCTACTGGTAATTTTGGGTTTCTTTTTTTTCCGGTAGGAATACCTGTGCATGTGTGGATGTAAGGCCCGTGCGGAGTTTAGGCTTATCAATTCTTGTTATCAATTTTTGTTTTCTCGAAAATGGAGAAAGATTTCATGTAACTCAATGTTTTCTAGACAATGACTATTGTGGTTTCTCATGTTATTAAGTATGAACTAGCACATAATATACGCCAGAGTTTTTTTCTATCTGAAAGAAAATATACAATGTATTAGAATCAAAGCATATATATATTTTTTTTCAGAAGAAAAAAAACCACTGTCTATTAATGAAGGAAATAGCAGTACATATTCTTAAACATAGATATATGGAGGCGAGAAGAGAAGTCCAAAAGAATTTCCTTCCCCAGCAATATCACAACATGACATTATAAACCTATACATGATTAGGTTCCATATTTACATGAGAAACATAATATATTGGAAGAAGGGCCAGGCCTGTGTGCCATGTTGAATATCTGGAAAAGTTTTATATAGTTCTCTATTTGACAATCAATAGAAAGTTCATATGTTCGAGTCAATAATCTTTCCGTTGTGTTGTTGGTGGATAAATATCTCTATTTATGAGTGATTAAGAGTGAGAACACGGAATATGCATACGTTCTTTAAGATGCATGTTTCTTTGAATGTCTTCGATGGTTCATGTGTTGAACATCGGTCGCGAGAATAGCTTGATCTATGTTTTCAAGTGACATGGGTTGATTTAGCTTAGAATCGAAGTATTGAAATGTCATATAACCAGAGCGGGGTATATTTGCATCCGTCCGACAATTGTTGAGGAAATTCTCGTCTCAGGATTCATTTTCTCAGAAGTTCTTAAAGGAACCTCGTTCATAAAGTGCCAGGACATATTTATTGGTGTTGAGAGACGGGAAGACTTTCCTGTTCTGGGACTTGATTCCCCGGGAGTTTACAAAGGAGGCAAACGCATACAAAGAAAAGGTCAGGGTTCTGTGGTCGGCAGCTGACGGCGACAGTATTTGAAATGACATTTTCCACAAAATGTTTCCATCCCGGACTTTCCTTTTCCCGAAGGTTTATAAGGTAGGCAAACTATTGAAGCGTCGGGAAATACTTTGTGTTCAACGAGAGACAGGAAAATTCCCATCCCGCAGGTTTTTCCCTGGGCGTTTGGAACTGTGTTGCATAGAATTATTTCAATCTGTGAATTGTTTAGGCTAGAATTATCTCAATCTGTGAAGTGTTTAAGAAATTATTCCTTTTCCACATGTAGGTGTCTTTTTTTTTTTTTTGTCACCAATGGTTATGGACTCATTGTTGATTGGCACTAGAACCTGGGTGGGATTTGTTGTCTTTCATCAACTATACTTCACCATATGGCAAGAGAAATTGATATTTGGATATGTTCCTGATTTACCACATAAGGAATTTAGCAATCATTCAATTCCACAATTCCACATATGTTACTGATTTTATTTTATTTATTTATTTTTAATTTATGCCAAACAGTTTGGGTTCCTCCCCATCCACGACACTATTTCTATTACACAAGAGTGTGTACATTCCATTCAGACGAAAAATTTAGAGGCATTAGTGATTACGATTGACTTACAATGGGCATATGACTGTGTTGAATAAATTTTTCTCCGGATTATATTGTAGAAGATCAGTCTATCTATACAAAACATAGAGTGGATCATGGTGTATGTGACACATACATGGTTGGTTGAACTAGGGGAACTCCTATACTGAGAACCCACTCATGTCACACAATTACCATGCGAGAAAAAGGGGAGGGCCCAACTTGATTTACAAAGGCCGTCAAAAGTTGTGTTTGTTGGAATATGTAATTCTTATTTGTCTTCAGCTGTGATTTTCTATGTATAGAGTTTGTTCATATTCCATAGGAGTTAGCTAAATCTAAGTTCCTAGTTTGGTGTGATGTTGAGATATTCTCTCAACCAACTTATTGTGCGTCCAAGATAGCTTCCCTATCTTGAGACAATACCTCATGTATATATGTAACTCTATTTGATTAATAGAACATAGTGTGAATAGTGAGATTTTATCAGAGCCCATATGGGCTTGGACCTCGGTCCCTCCTGGGTTGAGGGAAATAAGACATATTTTTTTTGTTCTAGTTTTTGGTTGTCCACTAGTTTGGGCGGAAGTGTATTGGAGCGACAATGCTCCAGCTGGTGCAAAGAATTCCGACTGCGACTTAGTTTTGAAAGAGCAGCTAGAGATCGTCAATTCGAAGGAGATAGGACAACTTCTGCAGGGCAATCCGAGCATGGATTTGTTGAGTGGATTTGTGTTGAATGGTTAGCGCAGCTATGGACCGAGTTCAATACATGTTGGACACAAATTCAAGAATGTGGAGCATGAGGAGCAGCAAGGCCAACTGGTTCTGAATCATGAATGTGCTCTCTGGTGTCATGAATGTTACCAAATGGGTAGAGGATTTGTGCTAATGGAAAAATCCAGTGACCATTGTGTTAGTTCATATGATTTTCTTGCTTCTTGATTATGGTTTGGTACCCGAAGCTAATTATGCCCACTGTGTGTTTCTACATTTTTTTTTATTGGTTGTTGTTACTAGAGGTTCCGGCCTCGCATGCCCTTCCACATGGACATTCGGCTCTCCATGAAGATGCAGTGGGTGAAGACGAGCTCGACGAAGAATTCGACCCCATCCCGAGCTAGAAACCACCTGAACTCGTGAGAATGAGATATGACAGGCTGCGATGTCTGGCTGCCAAAATTCAAATGGTTTTAGGGGACTTTGCCACACAAGGAGAACGAATTCAAGCGCTCTTGAGCTGGACAGACCCCCGGGAAACTGTGGTTCGAGAGGCATTGGTGCGTTTTTTGTGAGCGTGCAATGTTGAGTCTTCTCTCTGATTGCTGCGAAGAGCCAACCGGTGATGCTTGTTCAATCATGGATTCCTCGTGGAAGTCATAGCTCGTTTGGACATTTTGATAGCCATGATCGTTGAGCTGCGTGGGTTGAGAGAGGCCAACTGTAAATCTCGTTGCTTAGCTAGAAGATTTGCTTTGTTTGCCCCTCCTCAGTCGTCTTCTTCTACGTCTACCCGGCCCTCGAAGCGATTCCGCCCTTCGTAGGTCCTCACACCTCTGGTCAGAACTTGGGAACTGAGATCAGTCGTTGCACAGTGTGGGTATTGGTGATGCTTCGTTTCTGGACCATAAAAACGCCTTGCAGCTTTACAGATTTGATGTGGTCCCTATTTCCGATTCATCTTATTTAATTGGAGTTGAGATTAATGCCCGCAAATTTGTTAAACTTGTGTGCGTTTGTGGAATCCAACGGGTCAAAGAAAAAGCAATGTGTATATTGCAGAGTTGTCTCGTGCCGCTTCAATCATTCAACCACTTATTTGTGTTTGGTTTTCTGCATTGTCCCATGCTGCAAACAAGCCATGCAAAATGCCAAATTTGGGTAATTTTGTATACTTGCAGCAATAAGAGTGTTGTAAAGGATGATTGAGGCTGATTGTGAAGACCGAATTGCTGCTCAGAGGTTGTGAGATGGACGACGTTGTTAATCTTGTTTGTGGGGCAAAGCGAAATTGTTGTGAGCATGGAGTCGGATACAGTGCAGGGTGTTTCTATATATTCCATTGTTGTATGGCGAGAAAGTGGATGAGGCCATTGAGAAGGGAAATATTTCCAGGAAAGGAGGCAATGGTGCTCAAACCTGGTGGTGAATTTGATGGCAATGCTGCCATGTCTGAGAAGGGAGTGTTTACTCTCTGGTGCTAGTGAGCACAGATTTTGACCCTGTTTGAATGATTGTGAAGTTAAGATATTGCAGCCGTGGTTGGTGCTTTTGTCTTAATGCACAAAAATCACAGTAACATTTAGATTTTGGAATGTGATTTTATTGTTATTAATATGTCATTGTTGAGTATATTAATATGTCATGAAATGATATTTCTGGTTGTCATTGAAGTGACACTGGTCTAACCAACTATTGTCACAATTATGAGTGTGTGTTGGAACTGGTCATTCCAACAATACACAAATTTGCAGGGAAATTATTAACTACCAGATGTGATGAAGACATGATAGTGAAAATGGCATCAAAGGCATGCTTGGAAGCAGTCACCAGCCTTGATATTGTGAACAGGAGAAGTGGCGTTACACTGCGATGCAGAGGAATTGGATACTGAAACGAGAACTTTTGTGTGTAAAATCGTTGAATTTTATGCATGTTGACAGTGAATTTGTGGGCAATAGAGGATCAGATCATGGAGTCCTGGATTCTCTCTTTGAGAGGGACAATTTGTTATTATTTCTCTTCGTGTGGCTGTGAGTGCCTATGTCTCGGTCATCTGTGTTGGAATGCACTGCAATGAGACCAGTTGAAAAGTCGTCGATCCATTTCTTTATCAGTGGACCCCTCTGAGGTATCGTTTGAGAAGAATGGTTGCTATTATGTTTGGAAAATAGTCATATTTGGGCAAGGACAGAGAAATTTTATGTTCTTACTAATCAGAAAAGTTTGTTTTGTTTCTTGGAATCATGTTTAAAATTATTGACCCTTATTGAGCCTAGCTAATTCAATGTAGGTAAAATTAATTTGTTATAATTTATGACTCTGACAAATGACAGGTTAAGCATGGAGTTCCAAGAATTTATTTGACAAATAAAAAGATGCCCAAGATATGAACAACGAAAGATGAGGTGAAGGAGCAGCAACATTGATTATGATGGACAACAAAAGTGAAAGTTTGTTTTGTGTGAGTTTCTTGGAATAGACTCAATAGCATGTTGTATTATGAGTCACACATTTTAATTGTAAGCAATTCTAGGATGTTTATTGTAGTGGTCTTTGTAAAGTATGCACCTGATAACTCCAAGATTTGGAGTTGTGTTGTAAGCCTTGTAAGGCATGTGTATCCCCGTGCAATTCGTGGTAATCTCAAAACCACTTTGTAACTAAAGGTTTGTGGTCAACCAAAAACCATTTTTTAGTGTCGGTTTGTGGTCAGACATAAACCACATGTGATGAAGTGTTTGACAGATGCATTGCCCGGTGTTTGCCCACTAATGAAATCAGTGAAAGGTCGATGATGAAGAGATCCGGTGAATCGTCGCCGATAAGAAGGGATCGGGTAAAAGTTTGCCGAAGAGATCTCGACGAGATCTACTACCAGGTGAGAGTTCACCGATGAAGGAAGAGCATGGTTATGGGTCATCTGATAAAACCCACATTGGAGGGGGATTTGTAGATACAGGTACATGTATGCAGTGATAATGGTTGGCAGAACCATGTATGCAAAGGACATCCAACAAGACTAGAGGTTGCAGCTGTTGGTTTCCATGCATTCCGGTGGATGGTTGCTCCTTTATATGGACGTCGACATATCATTTTGTTATGTTTAACCACAACTAGATTTTGCAGATGGATATTGAGACAAGTAGTCATTAAGGGGGTGTGTTGGAATATGTAATTCCTACTTATCTTTATTTGTGACTTGCTATGTATAGAGTTTGTTCCTATTCCATAGGAGTTAGCTAAATCTAAGTTCCTAGTTTGGTGTGAGGTTGAGATATTCTCTCAACCAACTTGTTGTGCGTCCAAGATAGCTTCCCTATCTTGAGACAATACCTCATGCATATATGTAACTCTATTTGATTAAAATAACATAGTGTGAATAGTGAGATTTTAACTGTGTTTTTGGGAGGAAACTTGTGAAAAAAATTAAAATGGTGATTAAATGTGTTATAGTTAAGTGTTCCCATCGAATTAATGTCTCCTATGTCGTTGGTAAATGCTCAGTGGAAAATCACCCCATCAGGGAGGGCATTATTTCACTTCACTGAACATTTACTTTGCACATTATGGATATGTCACATTGTTTTCCTATGATTAAAGTAGAAAATCATTTTGCGATATACAATTATGTCATTGGTTTTCCACGTACGATATGTAAAATTGTTGATAATATTGCATTAAATTTGAAATAAAAAATGAAAAATTTATTGCAGAGGATCGATTTATCTATACAAAACATAGAGTGGATCATGGCGAGCCTTATTTCCTAGTCTATTGGCCATTAAATGCGGTTGGGCATATATTGCCCACCATTGGATTTAAACGAATTTAAATCCAACGGTGGGCAGTATATGCCCAACCGCATTTAATGGAAAATAGACCAAGAAATAAGTTTTGTCATGGATCATGGCGTGTGTGACACATGCATGGTTGGTTGTTCTCATAAATGGTTTTTCCAATGATTTCTTTCATGTTGGAAGCAGTTTTAGAGAAGGTTTCTCATTCTTTCCCCTTCTCTTCTTCTTGTCATGAATGGGATTATAAAAATATTAATTTGGGAAACACAAATGGAACTTTCATGGGCATTCATATGAACCGTGAGGTTTGTATCACTCATATATTTTTTGTTGATGATATATTGACTTTTGGTATGCTCTCTATAGCTCAATGGGAGATGTTATATCACATTTTCCTCCATTTTGGTATGGAATATGAATTGATCGCAAATGGACACACATTTGTTATTATTTATTCATGTGGAAATTTTAATGAGATTCAAAACATTGCAGCTACCTTCGGGGTTTCTTTCAAACCTATATAGGACAGTTTCACATATTTGGGATATAGGTTGAAGCCAAACAATTATCATGTGCAGGATTGGTCATGGATGTTGCATAAATTCAGGAAAAAATTAAAGTGCTAGACTCATCGGACACTCTCCCTGGGTGGTAGATTCACATTGATACAATCAGTACTTAAACAGATGGCCATTTACCGAATGCATCTTTTCGCTCCCCCTGCTCGCATATGCTCTGAGATTAAATCTGTCCTCGCTCATTTTCTGTGATTTGGACTGGGAGGTTAGGGAAAATTTCATCTGATAAAATGGGACACTATTTCCAGACCTAGAGATCTGGATGGATGGTTTATCCTCAACACAATTTTTTGGGAGGTATCTGTTGATTTGGGGCAGCATCGGATATGCTCTAAGTCTAAAAATTTGCAGAGAGGCTTAGACACATATATTCCAAATAACCCAAAAATCATTTGGGGAAATTCCACCTAGATTGTATTTTATTAAAATAATTAATTATTTTTAAAGGGACCCTGAGTCTAAACTTAGGAAAATAAACTAATTAAAGTGGATTAATAGAATATGGGTGTGAATTTTCTAGAAAATGCAGATCAATTCAAAATTTAATCTTAGCCATTGATTAGAGATCTAATATGGCACATTGAAGTTTCAATGAGAAGACTATAAGAATGGCTTGAAGAGTCATTTGGAAAATACATTTGGTGAAGTAAGGATCAAGATATCGATTTCTTTAGTGAGCAGTGCTCAGGGAGAAACTTCGACTAAGAGATATTTTGCAAAGAGGGGTATTAATTCTGGTTGGAGGCATTCCTGATCTGGAGAGTGCATAGTAGAGGAGGTAGTGAGAGCCACAGTAGCAGCGCAGAGCTTACGCAATCACTGCATAGATCCTGAAGGGAAGTCATAGTTTTTGCTAAGGAGACAGTGTTGGGCCAGTTCTAGATCCCAGAGATATTTTCCGGAGGCCAGAAGGCCTCAGTTTCCAGCTAGTAGGATACCGGTACAAAGACAGAGGACAATCGTAGCTGTGACATGGAGACTGTGCAAAGTGATGCAGTCACTACACAGAGGTAGTGCAGGGCAGTTCATTTTGGGTGTTTATCAGTGTCGAGTTCCCGTGGAGGAGTCATGTTTGTCTCACAAGATCATTCGTGTCAACTTCTTTGCATGATTTGACAGATCTGTCAATCATAGACTTATACTCATAAATAATTATTGCATAATAATATAAACCCTCAGTTGTTGCACCAGTTTTCTCACATTGGTTTTTTCCGGGGACATTGGTCCAAAAATAACTATGTCAGATGTGTGTGTGATCTATTCTTGTTATGTTTTGTTTCCACACTTTTATATTTTTCCGTAGTTTATTTTTGAAGGTTGCAGTTTTATGTATTCAATGTTTGCTGTAGGAAACTGAAAATTAATTTTTAAGTTAAAATTAACAATTAGGTGAAAATCTTCCAGTTGTTGCAATAGGATTCCAAATTTACAGAATTTCCACATGGTATCATAGCTTGTTTAAGTTGAGTGTAGGAGGAGCAAAGAATAGATCCAGTAGTTCCAACGTTAAAGCAGAAGCTGGGGATCAAAGAATTGTGTAAGCAACAGATTGATTTCCCATTGAAGTGTGCAGTCCAAGCCAGGAGGGCTAGATCATCAAGGAAAATCTCTCTCTGATTGAGCCGACAGAGAGGTAGGATTTTTCCAAATTGTTGTTTGTCCGAGATAGAGGGAGCGATGTAGCATATCTACGCATATCAGTAGCTGGAGGGACGTATTTTTTTGTGCAGTAGTGATTGATGGTGTATAAGTGTTAGGAAGAGTAGTTGAAGACACTTCTAGGGATTTCTGATCTCAAAGAGTTTCTTGCCTAAGAAACTCAGATTTCCCGTAGTGAAGCAGCATAGTTTATGGCTTGCTCCAGCAGGGAATTCATAAATCCAGTTGCAAAGAGGTTTAGAGGCAACAGATCAATAGTAATTGGGTGAGATGGCCACCAGTGGATTACGTGACCAGGACCAGTTGGAGGGTGCCTCCAACTACGTAATCTAGAAGGCAAGGATATCCTTCCTTCTAGATGAACATGACCTCAAGAAATTTATTGGCAGTGCTCAGGGTGAACTGGTGGATGCAGCACCATTAAGGACCTTCAAGAAGAATATGGATAAATCCAAGCGGTTGATCCTCGATAGATTGAAGGATCACATTGTTTCACACATTTCTGGCAAAGGGACAACCAAGGAGAAGTGGGATGCATTGGCCACGCTATATCAGGGGTCTTCCGAGCTAAGGAAAATGTTTCTGGAGGAGAAAATGTGGACCACCAGGATGTATAATGGAGAGTGGATTGATATGTTCCTGTCTAGAGTTCAGGAGAACCGATATTACCTGGAAGTTGTGGGATCAACTCCTCAAGCCACAGAGATGGTTAGACTTGCCTTAAATTTTTTGTCTGAAGACTATCAGGTCTTTGTCCAGAGCATCTTGGGCAGAAAGAAGTTACCAGACTGGGAAGCGATGTGGGAATCTCTTCCGCAAGAAGAGATGACGAGGGACCTACACAAGTGTCAACTTGAGAGCAGCAACAACAGTGGTTCGAAGGCTAGGAAGGAGGAGGAGGATAATGTAGCCCTTGCTTCAAAGGGGCGGTAAGATCAGTGCAAGAGGATGAAGGATATTTCCAAGATCAAATGCTTATGATGTGGCGAGATGGGACATTACGCCACACGGTGTCCTCTCAAGAAAAAGGACAAGGATGAGAAGCATGATCCTTAGGTCGCAACAACGAATATAGAGGAGGAGGAATTCGTGATGATTGCCCATATACCTCCAGGAGGGAAGTGGGCTGATTCTAAGTTGTAGACCCAGATATCTACAAGTTGGGTAGGATTCTTGAGGAGTCCACCTCTCAGATCATCACCTTGCTACGGGATCCCAAATCAAAAGTAGCAGGATGGACGGGTTCCAGTTGGTGCAGAGGAGTGCAGAAGTGATAGTGCAGTAGTTAGCAGCGCATAACAGAGTTGGCGGCAGTGCAGGAAGGTACAGTGCAGAAGCCAGTAGCAGCTCAACAACTTCATAGGTACAACGCAGAGGCTAGCAGCAGTCATATCTGCATCATACTTGTCCAATTTTGGATGTTTTTTAGCTACAGTAAGCAATTGTGATGCAGTGTAGTAGCAGTTGGTAGTGGTAGAGTTAGCAGCAGCACAGATGCAGAATTGAGAGGGAGTTGCAGTACAAATGAAGTGTTGATAGTAGCAGTACAGTTAAAACATTTGCGCAAAGTTGATGGGCAACAGTGTCATACATCAGCAGCGCAGGGGGGAGATGTTACTGAGTCAGAGCAGTACTCAAAGGGTGTATTGCTAGAGCACATTCCTTGCTAAGCTGGAGTGTTGATTTAGGGTAGCATAGGATGTGCTCTAAGCCTTAAAATTTGCAGAGAGGCTTAGACACATGTATTCTAGATAACCCATAAATCGTTTGGGGAAATTCCACCCGGATTGTATTTTATTAAAATAATTAATTATTTTTAAAGGGACCCTAAGTCTAAACTTAGGAAAATAAAATAATTAAAGTGAATTAATAGAATATGGGTGTTAATGTTCTAGAAAAGGCGAAGCAAGTCAAAAGTTAATATTATCCATTGATTACAGATCTAATCTGGGTCATTGAAGTTTAAATGAGAAGACTATAAGAATGGCTTGAAGGGTCATTTGGAAAATACATTTGGTGAAGTAAGGATCAAGGGATTGATTTCTTTAGTGATCAATGCACAGGGAGAAACTTTGATCAAGAGATATTTTGTAGAGAGGGGTATTAATTCCAATCGGAGGCATTCCTGATTTAGAGAGTGCATAATAGAGGAGATAGTGAGAGCCATAGTAACAACACATAGCCAATGACGCAGAGCTTACGCAGTCACTGTGGAAATACCGAAGGGAAGTCATATTTTTTGTTGAACAGACAGTGTTGGGCCAGTGTCAGATCCCAGAGAAATTTTCTAGAGGCCAAAAGGCCTTAGCTTCCATCTAGCAGAGAGACCAGTGCAGAGACAAAGGGCAGTCGTAGTTGTGACACAGAGACTGCCCAGAGTGATGCAGTCACTGCGCAGAGGCAGTGCAAGGTAGTCCGTTTTGGGTGTTGATCAGTGTCGGGTTCCCACAGAAGAGTGAGGTTTCTCTCATAATATCGTTCTTGTCAATTTCTCTGCATGATTTGATAGATTTGTCAATCATAGAATTGTAATCAGAAATAATTACTGCATAATAATATAAATCGTTAGTTGTTGCACTAGTTTTCCTGCATTGGGTTTTTCAGGGGACATTGGTCTAAAAATAAATATGTCATATGTGTGTGTGATCTATTATTGTTCAGTTTTTTTTCCACACTTATACTTTTTTCTGTAGTTTATTTGTGAAGGTTTCAGTTTGATGTATTCAGTGTTTGTCATAGGAAACTGCAAATAAATTGTTAAGTTAAAATTAGAAATTAGGTGAATATCTTCCAGTTTTTGCAATAGGATTCTAGATTTATGGAATTTTCACAGTCTCTCCTTATCAAGTCCATGTGGAGAGCCTTTTTCGGTGTTGGCATTTTGAATAAGATCTTTCTTGGCAAATATCTAAAAAGAACGCCAATCTTTGATTGGATCTGTAGGGGAGAAGTTGGTATTAGAAGTCGTTCTTACAATTGGTAGAGTTTTCAGAAGAAATAATAATAATAATTACACTTCCTATAGTGTATCATATGGGAATTTGGGTGTGGTAACAAGATTATTATTGGAAGGGACAATATTGTGGGTTTGGATGCAAATTTAATACTCCCGGTGTTTTCCCTAGAAGCACTACACAAGCGTGGTATTCTTTTTCTTGGAACAGACGATAAATGGTTGGCATGGGGTATACTTTATTTGGAGGGAGGCTGCATAGCTCGGATTGGCATGAAAACTAGCTCAGATTTGGATATCATATACAAACAGGTTAAGGGTTGCAGGCTTATGTCAAAGTTCGGGTAGAGACTCTCTTACCTGGGATGGCAGACTACATAATCATATGGTGGTTGTGGCATATTTTTACCTGCACATCACCTATCAAGACTTTGAATATGCTCCATGATCTTGGTTTCAGCCGATCTGGAGATCAAAGGCACTATTAAAATTCATCATTTTCCACAGGTTGGTATGTCGTACTCTCATACTCACTTGGGAAAATTTGTGCAAATGTAGATTCATTGGACTTGGATGTTACGTCCTATGTCGTGGGGATGATGAATTGATTACACATTTATTCATTCACCGTATCATTGCATTACACGTTTAGTCAATGATTCTATCATCTTGTAGGTTACATTTCAGAGTTTTTCTATCAATTGAACATTTTTTGGGATGGGGTGCCTCCGAAGTGGGATTCCAAACCTTCATTCCGTTGTTTTTTTTGTGATATTTGGAAAGCACGCAACCATTGTATATTTTTTGGGGTGCTGATCATTGTATACATCCTTTGTGCGAAAGTTCTCTCATGGTTGGAGCACATGGTACCAAGGATACTGCGCATCTGATACATGTCCAAACGGTTCATAAATCCTTGCATTACATTTTTGGCAAGATAATTTGATGGAGAAACACAGCAGGGCAAATGTGGGTGTGGGGGATGGTTGCGCATTGATGAGCACATTAGTTAAAAATTGCACTAGAAGGGGGGGAGTGGTACAAACACCAAGGAAGAGATGATAACCCTATGGGGCTTACTGTGGTTCACAAGAGAAAGGGAGATTCAAACTATAAATATATATGGTTTTTCTGGTGTTCCATGCTTTGACCTTCCTAAACTACGGGGATGGAGGGACCGAATTAGGGCTTTGCTTCGTCTTTTTGGGAGCTACATTATGTGACACATCGACAGAAAATCAAACAGAATTGCAAATGCACTCTCTAAGTAGGGACTACACGATACAGATGGCTTCATCTTCCATAGTTTTTATTCAGAAGACAATGTGAGGGAGGATGGAAGAATTGATATCACATAGCTGAAAGTGACCTTGGTTATGTCGATCTTTGACCTTTACTACTATAATTTTTCTTTTTTGAAAATGTATATCATGAACACAGATCTGTCTTTTTTGTATACAATGGTAGAACAAATGTTCAGAACTATGGCATCTATTTTAGTTTGTCTTACCTATGACTAAATATGGAACTCATATCTGATGTGTCTGTTGGAAAATGTCAGTAAAATGTAATTGGTTTCATGATTTCCTAATAAAATACCATTTAGTTATTTTCTTCGAAAAAAAAAAATCAGATTTTTTTTCAAACAAAGAAGTTACCTCTAGAATCGTATATAGGTACCTAAGCAAGGCATATGTTGATAGGGATTGAGATTTTTTTTTTTTAAGATAATTGATTTCTTGTTTAAAACGTGTTTTTTATTATCACTATCATGCTTAAATTTTCTAAAATGAAAATATGAATATGGCATATGTTATCACTCCACTGGATCTCTAAGACTGAGAAAGAGTCCAAATAGAGGTAACCATAGAACAATATTTTAGCTTGGTAGCTATCCCTACCAAACCGGAGAGGGCTCTCTCCACAAAGTCACAGCCAGGAGGGTTGGATGAATTATGGTTTTAGGATGGTATGAGTACAGGGATTTGTTTGTTTGAATTGGTTTTGCTGGATGGGTGAATTAGGTCAAAGAGGTTGGGTCAGGGAAAATGAGATTAGGGTTGCAGAGATTCAATGCAGCAAGGTAGGTGGAAAACCTAACACTTTAGGGTTTCAGGGTGATATGGATCAGACTGATGAGGAGCTAGAAATATCTAGGCAAAGAGTGTACTATTTCTAAACTGAAGAAGATGAACAAACTATGAATATTTTCCCAAAACAAACCATGAGACATGTATTATGTCTATCAACTTGAAAACCAACATATGATAGAAATGAAATGGATCATTAAACAAAAAATTCATACATAATGGGACATAAGAAGAACAATGCTAAATTTCCATACCATATGTATCTCAAAGAAACAGCTGCAACCTTTTCATTAATTTCCTGCCAAAGACTGATTACACTAGTCTCTGATCAATGCAACAACATCCAAGTTGGGAAATGAGACAAAAAGTATAAGATCTAGGCCACACAAAAAATTCTCTCAACCTTAGGGGTCGAATCCCTGAGAGGAGGAGAAATTCCACCAAAAAATGAACTGATACCTAGAGTGTAGGGAGGTCAAACTGACTCATCTCTCACTTTGTGGAAACTGATTCATTACATCATCAACAAAAGTTTTAATATAATGTATTTACCCTAGGTAAGTGTAAAAACACCATAATTACATTTACATCATTGATTTACAGAGGTGAAAACTCCATTTTCCAAGTGAAACTGAGAAAAAGTAAGAAAAATTGGAAATATCATCAAACTGAGAAAATTTGTGAAAAGCACTCAAGGCCAAAAGCACATCGCCATCTTCAGCTCCACTTTGGAGGGGGTTCCCAGTGTCCAAATGTATCTCATGATAGCTCAGTGGAAATCTTGTCCAGTCTAGTTTCCAGATCTATGCTTGGTTTCCAAAATGGTGTTGATTAGACCCTCCAAAAAATGATTCTCCCAAGACTTGTCAAAAGCACAACACCAACCTCCAAAACAGGGCTGAAAGGTCATTTTTTGAGTGTTTTTCGACCTTTTGACTGCCTCTTTGACCCAAAAAATATTAGAAAAGTTTTGTTCCTGAATGTAAATTTACTTTTGAATCCAATGGTACCTTATTTTTTTCCATTGGAGGTCCCTAGGAAAAGTTCAGCACCTTTTGCCAGTGCCACTCTGAAAAATTGCCAAAATCACAAAAAATTCCAAAATTTTCAAAATTGTCTAAAATTTCTTCAAATTTTGTGTTGTGGGATTTTGATGAGGTGTATTAGGAAATGAGTTATGCTTTAGAAAGAATATCAAGCTTGTACCCTTCATTTTTCTTCATTAGGGTTTCAAGTCTGATTTGGCCTTTTGGAATTTTGAGCTTGCAATTTGGTTTTTCTTGAAGTAGTGTTTGGCCCTCTTTCTCAATATGACATTGTCCTTGTTTGCCTTCTCAAGATGCTGGTTTGCCCTGTCAAGCCATTTCTCCTGGTTCTCATTGACCATGATGGAAAATTGTTCATTCAAAGTCAACCCATTAGTGTTGTGATCCTGTGATTTAGGAGATTGGCATACCAAATGACAAGGCAACATGGAACCAATCTTTAGAGCTCTAGGACCTAGCCTTCCTATACTTAGAGAGGGATATCTCAGGTTATTTTGCAAAGGATGTGTGCTTGTTTGCTTCTAAGGGTTGATTTTAGGCTAGTTATTAAGTACAAGGTTTGTTTGATTGTTTTGGTTGGACATAATGATCAAAGAGCATAGATAAAATGGGAAATTTCTAAGTTATTGGGCAATGGAGTCAAATGGAATTCATGATAAGTTCATAAAAGGATCGGGGAGTATCATAGGAAAATCTAACTTGGCCAGTGGATCTTCAAAGTTTTTGGAATAATGAGGTGAACATTAAGGAGAAGGATGAAAATTAGGACAAAGAGAAATTAAGAATTCTTTATCATGTACTTTAAACAAGAAACTTCTTTCAAGGTATTTGTTTTGAAGCAAGCCAAAGGACAAGGAAAACCATAGACTTCTTTGGACAAAATTTTAATAAGCAAACCTTTCAGACAACAATCTAGGAATCAAAAGACTACTTTCAGATAAGAAAACATATAAGATAAACAGTAAGAGCAGCCTAAGGTCAAACAAAAATAATCTAATATGCTTTTGACTAACTCTCTACAGATCTTCAAGAGAATTTTCTAAAGACAGACCAGAGGACAAGGCATACCATAAACTTCCCTGGTTTAGACTTTATTAAGAATAATTTGAAAGATCTTTAAAAACAATCCTCAAGTTGTACTCAAAGGAGCTTGGACTCACCACTTAATTACCTGGTTTCACTCTATTGAAATCATTTTTGAAAACAACCTCTCAAGCCGTACTTAAAGGAACATGGACTTACCAAAAGAGAGACTCCTTGGTTATACTCTATTGAATCATTTCTAAAATAAAAAGCTAGATGGAACTAGAGGGAAATTAAGAATCATCCAATCAGACCTTGTAGAAGAAAACATTTAGACAGTGAAGAGTAAAAAGAACTAAGGTGCTTTCAAAAGACATTTCTTAGCCTAAAACCCTTACTCTACCGTAACAAAGAAATATGGAAACATAATGAAAATAGGAAAGAACAATAACAGATAGAAGCACTTCACAAACAGCCAAGCTCAGTAATCCAGTGATCTAGCCTCCTCCATCAACAAACAAATCAGGGCATCCACAAGATCCAAGACATCAATTTTCCTTCAACTTCCAAGAGACTATGTATTACTTCAAAGAGTCAACAAATGCCAACAATACAATGAGTCCAAATGCAGTATTTATGCTGCAAATGAGGAGGTGGGGCTAAGATAGGGTTTAAGTATCATTTATTACAGAGTAAGTACATTCCTGACCTTGAAAACCATGCAAGGCATATGGTAGAAATATCTGCAGCTACTTCTCTATTTTAATAACTCTGTCTTAACTTTCTAGGGAAAAATAGGTGAAGATTTTTTACATTAAGGCCTATTTTTAACTATTACAATAATTGCCTTGTCAAATAACATATCTTCTGACTGTGTAATAACTGCGTAATGCCTTTGTGGAAAGAAAACATGCTTTAGGAGGCAGTGTTGATCCTTTGGAGGAGTAACTGCTTCTTTGTTGATTTATTCGAGGTTGTGTTTGGGTTAAGTTACCTTGGTTTAACCATTAACTGTGCTTTTAGGCCTCTAACCTTGATTTATCTTTAATAATCTGCTTTACTATCTTTCCACTTTTTCTACTTTATAACTATTTTATTCCTTTATCCTTTATCTTCAAACCTTTGACCTTTTATCTTTAATCTCTATTTAAAGGGCTAATCCTCTGTTTTGTCCTTCGATCCATAATTAGCCCTCTAATCTTCTTGTTCTTCATTTCTTCTCTGACTGTAATCGTTCTCTGTGTGCATGCAGGCTTCTTCATGGTGTAAGGGTTTATAACCCATCGATGATCATGACACATCGATGGGTTAATTATTTTGTGTAAATCCTTGGCCCATTTATCTTCATTAGCCTCTCGTATCGTCATCCAGAGGTTGTTCATCATTTGAATTCCTCTCTGGGATTTGGTCGCCATTAAACCTGCAAAAACAAACAAACATTAATTTAAAACCTACGAGATGGGGGTAAGCTGCAATTTTTTGGGTTTTAAAGGGTTTAGGGGAAATTTTCAGAGGAATAGAGGTGCAAGGGAATGATTTCGGAGGCGAAATCATGAAGAAATTTGAATGGGGCACGAAAATTTGAATTTTGGCGCGCAGAGGATGAAAGCATTTTTGCAAAACTGCGAAGGTTTATCGCGTGGGTTATCGGCAGTAAACGGTTTTGGCTTGGAGCTGCGCGATAAAACTGGGCGGCTGCCACGTGTCCAGGGAAAAACCACTCTTTTCGCGTGGAAAGGGGCTATTAAACCTCGGCAACAAAAACCACGCAATATGTGTTTCTAGCCGTCAGATCTCGATGAGCGAGATCGACAGTACGGGTGGAGTCTGAGGAGTGGGTGCGGGTTTGACGGAGAGGAAAGTGGGGTATAGGTGGCAGATGATGATTGGGGCGAGGGATTTGAGTGGAAGGTGGGGCGGAGTGGTGATGTGAGCAATTTCGGTCGGGGTAGCGGGGGTGCGGTTTGTATGCGGGACGAGGAAAATTGTAGGAACCCCCCTAAATTTATATATATAATAAATGGGCGAATCCCCATGATACATAGGAAAAAATGGAAGGCGATTTTTATTAATAATATAATATGTATATATAATTTTTTGGCGAATCTCTCACGAGATTATGTTATTTTGTAAAATCATGGCGAATCACCGGTACAAATGGCGAATCACTACTACAAAATGGTGAATCGTTGTCTAGTGGAGTTCGGGGTGTTGGTTCCAATGAAGATATGGTAGTTGAACCGAGGAGTAGAAGGAAGAGAACCACGAGACCAAGCATGGCACATGGTGACTCGTGAGGGAAGTAGTTCTCGTGCGGTTTGGAAAACGCATTCTTCTAGTTCCGCTAAGCGTAGTGTTGTTTCTCATGCTACTACTAGCAACGATATTGAGGTTGGAGAGGAGTTTGAGGAAGCATGGAAGTTATCGGTGGTGGAGAATTACAAAGAGTACCCCATGATGGGCTCCATTTTGCCCTTTGGTATTTGTGCCCGCAAGATCTTACGTCCATTGAACCAACAATTAACTGATTTCAACCAACAATCAACTTGATTGAGTTGATTAGGTACGACTCAACTTAGACTAATCTTCAAAACTATGCTTTGCACTATCCCATATTTATCACACTAATGCTACACAACATTGTGCATTTTCACCCAACTCTCATGCATGCACACAAAATTTTCATTAACATCTATAACCCTAACTAAGTGAGAATTCATCAACAATTTGCACCAAAGTTTGTTAGTGTTGAGAGTTCATAAGAAATTTAGATCCATGGTACCTTAAATAAATTTTGAGATAACCTCCACAAATTCGACCACAATAGAGAAAACTTGTGATAAATTTTAAACCTACAAAAATTATGATTCATGTTCCTAGGAACGATCATAAGAAGTAGTTGGCATATAGGTTGAGTTTTGAGCCTTGACACATTGATAATTCAATGGCTTAGGTCAAAACTCACACATTGAAAATTCATCAATGAAGAGAAGACAAGATCATTATGAATTACACATACTCCAAACTTCCTACCGATTCTACTTAGTTGTATGCAACTCAACTATACAAAATCTTATAGTAAATAAAAAATTCAACAAAGCCTTCTTCACATAGCTAATAAATGGCCATTGGAAGAGCACCCCTTATATAATAGTAATAGTAGCAATCAATAGATTATTTCATATTGAACTTCATAGCCATAGCACTCCCATGTATTGTATGATGTATTCAACTTGCATGATCACATATAGATAAAATCATACTTTTGATTGATCCATTTAAAACATACTTGTGCACAATGTTGAATGCAATGTCGGTCAAGGAGTAAAGTCGGTTTAACGTGTAATGATCTATAAAATAATGGAACATAGATCGATTTCATTTAGATATAGGTAACCCTCCGAATGTAGACCATTCCTTGAAGAACATTTTTATTGATGAGGAATTTAATACAATATTCAATTTTCGAACTAAAAAATATTATTTCTATAGATTTGTGTATGGGGTAAACAATAAATAAAAAAATTTAACTATCCTTGGGGTGGTCAATATTTATAAATTTTATTTATACTTGCTTTACCATGTATATCGAGATACCTATCAATCACAAACATGAAAAGTTGTGGAATTCATGCTCTGGAAACACAACCAACCTTTATTATTACCAATATTAACTTTTATATAGTAGCACATATGTAGATAAAATTTCCGACTTCAAAAGAGACAAAATTGCTTCTCCAACATGATGGCACATTCTTAACTACTAACATTTATGATTGTTGAATGTAGAAAGCTTTCTATGTACATTTAATCTACTGTGAGGCTTGAACTCCTAGAATATGTTCTTTTTTACCATGTATCTATAGGCTATAGCCTTCTTGTTGTTTGAAGAGGAGTTTTCTATTATTAGAACTACCTTCCCCAGCTTCGATGCCTTGAAGGAATTGCAAATTGAATCATCGGATGAAGACAACTTTACGTTTCTTGTCAATTAGAGTTTAATAGCTTCCCTGTGCACTCAACACAAACTACGACCGATAGGAAACATCCCACCCACCAACTATGAGGTCCCATAGAATTTTTTCTCCCAGCTCTGAACAACGGGACAACTTGAATGTGAGAATTAAAAAAACAAAGAAAAAATCCCAATCACAAATATCTTGAGGATGAACTCGATCTCAAATCCAACACCAATAAAATTTATATCCAAAACTAAAACTCATTAAATTTGGAAGTATATTGGAAACAAAACCGAGGCAAAAGAGCTAAATTTTAATGCGAGGAACCGACACAAAATATGCAAACTTGAGCAATTTTTGACGTACATTATTTTTTTTGACAAAATAGATCGAGGAAGAAAGGCCTCGGGGAAGATCACACTAGACTAGGGGTAAGTAAAAAACCACCAAGGTGAAGCATGGGAACAAGAATACAACCAAAAATGATCTATAATTTTGTTCAATCGGTGATCCATCCATAGGGACAAAATTTTTCTCCTAGGGGTTACCCACTTGGGTGTGTAACAAAGCCCATCAAACAGTTTTTGAAGCTATTGACCCTTCTCCTCTAAGAGTGAAAATAAAATGACATAGGAGCGATAGAGAAAAGACAGATATTTGGTGTAGAGGATTTTGGACGCCCTTAATCTTCTCATTAACACTGAAGAATACCGGAAGTTAGAGATTTATTTTCAAAGCGACGATAGAATTTAAAGTGGCCGATCGAGGATATGATAGCTGCTCGGGTGAAAGAGAATTTGGAAAGGATCAAGAAGATAGTAAAGATATGCATTTTTAGCACGGATTACGCCATGAAGCTCAACAAGAATAATGGACAACTGGCACTTGGTTCTCAAAATGATGATCGGCCTCGGATCCTTCATGCAACATAGCTCGGAGTCCATCATGCCAAGCGAGAGAGGGATCCCATAATGGACGATAGGTATAAAACATATCCCTTCGCATTCGATAGTAGCAATTTACTGCATACTTCCGGATCATGACCCATTATATTTGGCAAAATTTGGAGTCAATATCTTGATTGTCAATAGGAAGTCCGTGATCCATCCTACGGCAATGGAGAACCAAACACAAGGAGAGCTCGCAACTCAAGAGTAACTCGTCCCATGGAAAGATATTCTCTTTTTGAGATTTCATTTTCAGCTGTGACAAAAGTAATAACATGGGATAATACAATAGTAATGCGGTTTCTTTGGTTTATAGTTTAACGGAAAAACAAGTGGTTGTTCTTATCAAAACTATAATTAATTTTAGGTTGTTTAGATGAAAAAATATAGAATCGAAGCATAGATCTTGCTAGAAGCTGATCCACTTGGGTCTATTTTCAGAAACTTTCAAAAATCTCAATACTTTTTTGTTAAAATGGAAAGGTTGATTTATCTTCAAAACCATTTTTTTGATTTCAATTCCACGTAGAATTTCATCTTAGGATGAAGTTAAAAATTCTAGTGGATATCTATACGAAATCATTGTAATCTTGCTTGTATATTAACATAATATCTTTCTATTTACCCAAAAAAAACGACAATAGATGTTTTATTGCATTAGAATTGGTATTGATAAGATACGCAAGAAAACTAATTGATCAATATTACTTTTCCCTTTCTTGTGGTTTCTTGACATTACTTCGAGTTTTAGGAAACTTGGATGAGCTATCAAGATAAGACGCGAGATCATATCCGGCTATTCCGAATTAAACTTAACGACATGAAACTAAGTTGAGGACAAAGCCCTTGATCCATGGCGGAGCTACTCGAGTACTCGGATATCTTGTAATGGCAAAAGGTCCATGTCTTATCAACATTGGCTTTTAAAAAAATCTTTGATTTCACCGAAATTATAGAATTTTCCGGTCCATTAGGTATCTCAAACAAGTATTTCAAGTTTCAACAAGTGGAACAATCCCACGAAATACACTGTGGCTAAGCTTCTAAATGAGTGTGGATGTGAAAAAATTCCCCCAAACACTATTTTTAGCTTTGCTTGGTTTATGATCCATTTGGTAACATTGTATCAACAAGGAAGTTAATAAACAAAAATTACCAATTAAATTCACTCTACCGACAAATATTAATAAAGCAAATACCCAACCGAACTAAACAAAAGTAATAGATCTCTGTAAAGACTTTAAGTTCCATATCATATCATTGAATTCCAAGATGCTTATAGTGAGCAATATACAAAACCAGGGGAAGGTTACTTGAGAAGAGTTCGATGCGATCCGGAATTTTGATAATGGAATAGATTGGGATAACATGTTCATGTTACTCAACAATTTCTTTCCTTGTTTTGCAATCCCAAAAATGTTTTTACGCTTAGCAAGTTTGGAAAAGTAAAAAAGCACCTAAAAATCAGGTCACATCACCTCGAGGTTACCATGCTTACGTATTCAAAAGTTGTTACATCACCTCCACTCTTACCATGCTACGCCTAGAAATATCATAATATACGAGTGACAATGTTACTGTCGAATCCTAACAAATGGAAAAAAAACAACTGCAATAAAATGTCACCTGCATTTGCACACCAACCTTGATATTTTTAGGCCGGCGTCCTCTTGTGGTCCCTCAAACACGAATATCACGTATGACGGGAACCAATATTGTAATCAACTATAGGCATCACTTAGCTTTAGAATTGGGATCTCGATTCATATTTAGGACCTTTAGTATTCAAATAAATTTTAGAATGAAATTTTCAAAGAAAACTTTTAAGCGATGTTAACTCTGCTCTTGTGATTTCCTTCGCTTTGGATTTAATTTCTTCATTGCCAACCTCTTTTCCCTCTACATATGTGCTCCCTATCATCGCACCGGGAATTGGAAGCAAGGAATTTACAAGTGCTGATAGCTTCATCCAAAAAGGACTTTGAAAGCCATCGCTTTAGCGAATCCGATGACATATAATGTGTCCCTTTTTCCATGCGGCATAGCTAACGGGTGCTTCTAGGTCCTTGAGAAATGAATACATCGCCTTTGAAATGGGAAACCCTCTTGCATCTTTTTTTTTACTGTGCAAATTCACCTTGTCACGAAATGAATATACATAGGATGTAGGAAAAATCTAATTTAGTTAAAAGATAGTAGGCATCCTAACGAAAAATAAAAAGAAAAGACAAAATTTTACTAGAAAGAAAGAAAGTGAGCTCCAAACCATAGCTTAATTAAATAAATTAGCTAAGCAAACCTAACACGATGACTATCGTGGCAAGCTAAGGAACATCTTCTTCATCAAGAACCAATCTTTGTATATCAATAAGCTAGACTAAGAGGGACGTCAATGCAACACCAACATACATTCTGATTGCAACGAGACAAATGGAAGGAATTATTTCATCAAACAAACACGAATGAGAGCACCACCTTTCAACTTACATCATTATGGTCTTTAAAATAATAATTAGAGTCAAAATATGATAATAAATTACTCAAGAATCAAAAAAAATAGTCGAACGAGGTATTATGAAAGGAAAATTGAACCACAATGATGTAAACCTATACACGAGTGCATGAGAGCCAAAGTAAGATATAGATATCTATGCATAATACAGAGCTCAAAAAATACGAGCACGAGTGTGTGTGTCATGCGAGAGAGTGTTGTGCTTGCAATGAGAGTTGAGCTCGTTGAACCTATACATAAGAAAAAAGGTAAATTCTAGAGAATCCCTTAGCGAGACTCGGATAGACACAATAAAAACGAGAGAGGATTCACAATGCATGAGAGCTAAAGTAGCACATAGATGTCCATGCGGGAATATAGAGCTAAAAAAAATACGAGAACGGGATGTGAGCATTGTAGAAAATCACGTGTTGTAGATCATTGTGTTTAAGACAAAATGTGTGCATGAGCAAAACATGTGCCCTAACCCGTGTAGCCAAAAGAGAAAATCACATGAATGTATGCCCTATCAAATGACACAATGCCCGGAGGGAGGTTGGTTGTAGAAATAAAACAATGATCTTTTTGAAGAGCATAGTGCGAGAAGAACATAGTGAATTTTTGTGCTCTAGAACACAAAAAAATATTCACTGTATACCAAGTCTTTGAAGTAGAGGTAACCACACAAATTCTAGAAGGGCAAACGAGTGCTGAGATGAAACTCGTAGATAAAAATATTATTTTTATTTGTATAGGGAAAAAAATTCAAAAGTTTCTAAAGGTATTTGATTTCCTAACTCATTGCGTTGACATATTTTTTTCATGGAAGCGAGGAGGAATTGAAGTTTAACAAACTTATTTTGGCATGCAAAACCCGGAGAAAATCTCATATCGAAAACATTGTTTTCGATGATTGTTGACTATTGCACATAAGCATGCCTTTCTAAAACAAAACCACGAGTCTTGTTCAAAATCTCTTTTAATTTACCCGAGAAAATCGATTTTCATAATAATGTTTGAAGGAAAATATGAACATGCTTACCCCCATGAATTTTTTGATGTATCATGGTGGATAGAGGGAGGTACCATTCTACCACAATGAGGAAAGCCCAATTTCCCATGGCTTGGAAGGGAGATGGAGTCACTAGCTTGTTCGGGTTATTGCCCGTCAATGGCAAGCAATTGTGGATGGCCTTAGGGATAGTGTACTTTCTTTCTCAGCCAATGTGCCCGAGACAACTGCAAAATATGTGATGGACATGATCTTGGTGACAGTATTTTGACACAATGAAAGAGATAGGAGCATCTTCAAAATCATCTTCAATATTCATCCCTCATGGACCTGGTGCAGTCCGTGATGTTGCTGATCAGATCAGAGATGGATTGCTTCAGGCACAGGCTCATTAAACCTTATAATGCTTTCTGGCTACAAAATAAAAATCTGTAAGATTACTCAGTTTCATGAAGGCCATGGTAGTAATGATATGTAAATTTCCCATCCCAGCTTGATATATTATACAGACCAAAACCAAGTTATTGTGCAGATATTCCTATTGTCAATGTCAATGTGCATTTTTCATAGCCATTTTCCTATGGGATATTCTGATAGACCCAGAGCAATTTTCATGACATGTTGAACTTAAGAATAAAAGCACATCATGTGCAACAATGTTTATAGTTTACCTCTAGAATAATTCCTACAAATTTTTCAATTTTTGTATTGTTTTTTGAAATTCTTATTTAGAAAGCAAGAAAATATGCATAAATATACTGTCTACTTTTTTTTTTCCAAGATACCGAGTCTACATATGTGTGAGTGAATATAAAATTAGGCAAGGAAAGATAGGGATTAGAAGACTGTCAAAAGTGTTATATATATGTGCATTGCTATCAAATCTTTGGTAATGCTCTGCTTCCAGCACCCTCGTATGAATAAAAATTTTGCTTCTTGTTTTTTGTGTTTATGATCTTTTGTGCAACTTTTGTTAGGAATAGAAATATCATTAAACCTGTTGGAATATGGAAAGTGTTTGATAATGAAACCGAAATTTCTTGTAATGGAACAGAATTGGTATTTTAATAGTGTTATTATTGCATGGGCTCAACCTGTTAAATCAGTTAGAGAGTGTGTCAAAGGAAGGAATATGGGTTCCATTCCATGTGATATGGAATGAGACGGGATGTTCCTTGAGGCTGCTTTATTCTTTGTGACTGCGGGGAGGATTGTTGTAATAAATTGTCCTAGTGTTTTTCCTGATATCTATGTTTTCTTATATAAATGTGTGTTTCTTTTTTGTTGATTAATTTCTACCTGCTATGTATTCTGTCTGCAGATCAGTACTTGAAATCACAAAATATGCATTAAAAAGAATGAACAGATCAGTGGGATAATTATAGACTGTCTAACCATGTCATTGCTAGATGCCTCTTTGTTCGGGCTGGTTCTTTTCCATCCACAGGGGAATGTCCCTAAAATGTTTGTATGCAGTTTTTCTTGTATGTGCATCTTCCTTTAAACTCGAAATGAATCAGGGCACTAAGTTTCCCTCAAGCACCCAGAAAGCACCAAAGGACATGGAAAAAATTGTAAATAAAATTTTAGAGTGGGACTAGTTTCTCTAATTAAGTTACAACAGCAAAATGGAAAAGGACGAGAGATAATATGTGTGTTGAGTGAAAGAGGGATTAAAAACAAGTGCATAAAAATGACAACTCAAATCCTGCTGCATGATTGCCTTGAGAAGCAACACAAAATTCAAAGAACTATGAAAAATCATATTAAATCCATCTGATATATTAATATGGAGGTAGAAATTAACCAGAGATACAATAAACCAGCAGATGCCATGCCAATATCCAACAAGAAATAATGGAAGTGCCATCAAGAAAATTCTGCTACGATTATTCACAGAAGCTGCAAAACTGACCTAACTAAACTACTCCCTAGTCTTACTCCAGACGCAGAAAAAGACTCCATTGTTGACTCCAGTGCAGAGGCAAGTTTTACCCTGCAACCATGGGCGAATGCAATTCCAAAACGCTCCAGCGTAGTAAATCGAGGGCGAATACAAATAAAAACTGTCCAGACCAGTAAATGCGGAGGCGAATCCAACATTTATGTTTTATGCACTCTTATTTTTTTAGGCTAAAGAATAATAATTATTTATTTTTAAAATAATTTTGGGACTAATTATACAAAACTATACAAAAAGGTTTTATATAAAAAATTTGCCCCACTAAAATCTAAAACCCCTTAAATTTCGCCCTTGGGCTAAAATTCGCCCCTAAAATTTTCCATGAATGCGGGATGAAGGATGGGAGCACGGATGATCGTCGGATTAGGTTTGATCGATGACGGAGATGGATTGGGGAATGGTGGAGTAGGATGAAGCGGTGAAGGGGCGAAGGCATTGTTTGCATGGGGGAAAGGGCTGTAAGAACGGGCGAAGGAAATGGTCCCATGGGGGTAGAGGGGACCGGGTGTTGGGAAAGGAAAGGGCTAGGGATTTAGTGGAGGGTCGGGGTTTAGGGTCACATGAAAGTGAAGGGGGTCTGGGGCTTAAGTCCGAAAGGGGCTTAAGGCCTATATACAAAAAGTGGGTTTTTTTGCATAAAAAACGAGTTTTTATGAGACTTTTTTAGAGTTGCAGATAGGGTAGAAAGTTAGGATAAAACAATGTAGGAGGGGTTTTTGCATTGTTTTAAGGGGTTTTTTAGGAGGAAATAATGAATAAGGGGGTATTTACAAGGGTCTTTAGAGGGAAAGGAAAATGGATTTCGAGGGGGAAAAAGGTGATGAAGGAGGGTGTTAGGCCCGGAAAATGGAGTTTTCTTGGAGTGGCGAGGTGAACTTTTGGGAAGGAAAAATATAAGGTTTATAGTGAATCAAATGGGATTCGGGATGATGAAGGCAGTGATATTTGTAGAACTCGTAATGTTTCTTCAAATATTGTTTCTAGAAATCTAGGTTTAACAACTTAGTCATCCTTTGGGATCAGCAAAAATTAGCGATGACTAACGAGTGGCTCCACTTGGGGATGGCAACTTTCCTTTCAAGGTGTCAGAACCTCGGCTTTATGAAATTTTTGAGTTTAAGAAGATCGGTGCTTGTCTATTGGGCGATTTTCTTTCTTTTCATTTGTTGATATTTCTCTAAAAAGACAACCTTTTTAACAATTTGCAATACATGATTTCCTCTTGACAACATTTCTACTTACCCAATCCTACTTGTTCTATCGATTTTTCTTATCCTTTGAGTAAATTTGAACTAGTAAACTCTTTTGACATCTTATTTTTTGAAAACGGAAATAAATTATCTATTCCTATCCTTATTCCTTCCAAGAATTCGGGATTAAACTTGTTGAACTCTTTTTATTTTCTACCTAAACAAATTGAGCTGCCAAGATTAAGTTGTTTAGCAGTCTTGATTCTCTATCTATTGACATGAAATTTAAAACATGGTTCAAATCAGGTTTTAGACAGCCTCGATTAACCATGGTTGTGGCATTTAGAACAGTTACACACAACATTATTTTGGAGAAAAAAAAGTAAACTAGAAAGACAAGGTTGTGATTTGTCATTAATAATGCATCCTTATCCATCTCTTTGGTTCTGTTTTTTGAGCATGTGGAACTAGAATCTTTATATTTTCCTAATCTGTCCTTCTTTTGATAAGTCAACCCTAAAATAATCTTGACAATCATTATTCCTACTATCTTATCAACATAAATTTAAAGCATGTTCGGCCATGATTAGGCTAGATGACTCGAACAAGATATCATTTTTTTGAATCGGTAGTGGCATTTAGACTAGCACACTTTCAGCGGTATTTGTGTGTTGGGTATGGGGTTGTACCTCTTTTGAATTGCCCTCTTTTTTCCTTTTCTTTTCTTTCATTGTTTTTGTATTTTTTTTATTTTTTCTCATACTATGTTATGTATAATGAGTGAAAAATTTAAATCTAGGATTCTTGACAGAAATAATGTTTAAGCATCCCGCCATTCATAGGACCTTCGGATAGTTCTTCTCCATTCATCCCTTGTAAGAAGAAAGCATTATGACCCTCTGATTGAATGAATGATATAAGGCCCTTTCCATAAATTTTCAAACTTGCCATGTTTACCTTTATCTTCTCTCCTTGAATCCCATTTTTAGGACTTTGTATCTCCTACTTGAAAGTTATTAGATTTGTTCCTTCTATCAAAGATCTTCTTGATGTTTTCTTGAAATGCTTGTGTCCTTTTGTATAATTCTTCTCTTGTCTCGTTATAGATGAATGGTTTGATTTAGTCTTCTCTGCATACCATTTTCTTCTCGTTTGTACTTCTTAGAGAAGTTTCATGGTCGGAACTCCTAAAGATGTAGGGAAGACTACATCAATTCCATATACCAAAGTGACGGGGGGACATATTTATTGACTTCTTGGTGGTTAGCCTATCATCCCATAATGCATGAACAAGCTTGCTATGCCATGATTTTTTTATTTTGATCTAGCAATGTTTTGATGATAATGATGAGGCTTTTTATTGGAAGATTCAGCTAGGCCATTTCCTTGGGGGGTAGTAAATTGTGGAATGTCCTAAAGTGATATGGTATTTGTAGCGAGAAGTCAATCATTCTTTTGGATTTGAAGGCGAGCGAGCATTGTTCAGTAATGATTTTTCTAGGAAAACCAAATGCGGATAGTATGTTAGTTTCAAGGAACTTGATAATGGCGAAGTCGGTAGCATTCCTAGAGGGTATATATTCTATCCACTTGGTAAAGTAATTTGTGGCGGTAAGGATCCATTTATGTTTGGTAGATGAGGTTGGGTGAATTTCTCCAATAAATTCTAAACCCCATTGCTGAAAGGGAGCCTCAATACTGATGGGATGTAAAGGTAAGGGTAGGAGTTTCCTCTTGCCATCAAAAATTTGACACTTATGGCAAGTCATGACTAGATTTTGAGTATCTAGGAAAAGGGTGGGCCAATAATAGGCAGCTCTAAGAATATTATTAGGTCGTGGTCTTCCCAGTAAAGGTGGCCTCCACATTCTCCCTCATGCAGACTCATGCATGATCTTTCCCTGCATCATTCTCAAGCAAAAAATTTAATTAATATGCCAACAACATTTTTCCAATATAATACTCCATCCAAAATGCAGTAACTTAAAAGCTTTTTTGTTTCAATAATCTAGCCTTAGTCTTTGATAGAGAAGGAGGAGTATTAAGATAGAGAAGCACATAAATGATATCATCATATCAAGGTGAATTAAAAAATGTTTCTTCAATGTAAGGAGCTATGAATTATTACGTTTCTTCTAAAACATCAACCATGTTTATATCTAATGCGTGGAAATTCGATTCTACCATGAATTTTTCTAATCCATGTCCTTTAATCAACTTGATAGGCCTGATCTCTAAATCATATTCTAAGATAATTGCAATCCATTTTCCCATTTTACCATCGGGGTCTTGATTTAGAATGTCTTTGGCAATCGTATGTGGGACAAAAGCAATGATATGAGAGTGTAAAATGTAGACTCGGAAATCCTTCAATGCTTTTTATTAAGGCTAAATCTTGTTTCTCCATGATATTATATTTGAGTTGAGCATCTCTTAAGGTTCTACTTGAAAAAGGATATGGGTTGTTCTTGCCCTCGCATTATTCTTTTTGTAGCAATACTCTGCAGCAATTGTATGTTTTAGAGGAAAATGAGAAGATGTAGAAATCTTTAGTGAAATTAGGACTAATAAGAACTAGTGTTTGAGTGAGAGCTTCCTTTACCGAGTTCAAATGATTGTTTGGATTCTAAGTTCCATTTAACCCATGTTTCCTTTTTAGCATGTTTGTGATATTCCTCAAAATTTCAGCAAGGTTGGGGATGAACATTCTCAAAAAAATTGATCTTTCCAATGAAAGATTGCAATTCCTTGAGGTTTCTAGGATGGCTGATTTTCAATATGCCTTCAATACTTTTAGGGTCTACTTTGATTCCCTCTTCAAAAATTATGTGGCCAAGAAGTTTTCCTTCTTGGAGACCAGAGAGTATCTTTGGGATTCAAAGATAAGCCATATTTTCTACATTTCTCAAAAACATTTCTCAAATGAATCAAATGTTCTTTATCAGTTTTGGAGAATACAATAATGTCATCAAGGTAGATGATTATAAAATAGCCTATGTCTTCTGAAAAATCTATGTCCATGGCCCTTTGGAATGTGGCCCTCTGCATTTATTAAACCAAATGGCATTTTAACATACATGAATGTACCCCAAGGTGTGGTAAAAGCGATTTTGTGTTGATCACTTGGGAGTACTAACACTTGGTTTTAGCCCGAAAAAACCATCCAACGAGTGATATTTTCTTAGATCCTACCACCTTTTGAAGTATGTGGTCTATTTTTAGGCAAGGGATAATTATCTTTCGAGTGAGGCTCTGTCCGGATTTCTAAATTCAATGCGAGCCTAATTTCCCCAGGTCTTCTTCCTACCGTGACACAAGGTTGGACACCCACTTTGTGAGTATCTAATGGGAACTATGATCCCAGACATCATACATCTTCTTGATCTCTTTCTCAACTAAAGGCAATAAAACGGGGTTTATCCTTCTTAGTAGAGGAATTTTGTGCTGAATGATGCTAGTATTATATGATTTTAGATCTTTGTACCCTCATGAAAACACATCTTCAAACTCTTTAAAAAGTTTAATGTATTCTTGTTTGAGATGAGTAGGTAGAGTGCTAGATAATTTTATCATTTTGGGTTCATCTATGTTGCCTATGTTATGTTCTTCTACATTGGTTTCTGTAGGCTCCATATTTGTTTTTTTAGCTACATCATTGAAATCAAACAACTCCTCTAATGGTGTAAGACCTCTAGGTATTGAATCACTTTTGCATTGTAAAACTTCAAGGTCCCTTTGGTATGTTTTTTTGAGTAATTATGTCTAAATAAGACTAAATCTATTAATTTATAAAAATATTGTTACAAAACTACCCTCGGCTGTCTGTCGTGTGAGCGACTAGATGGGGCCCGATTATCGACACTCGTTTTGATTGTTTTGGGCCGCCCGGAGTGGGAAACAGACCCATTAAGCATAGTGTACCTGGGCCGCCCTTGGAAGGGAAACCGACGAAGGTTTATACATAAAATGTAAACAGCAATATAAAAGCTAGAAGCATCATACTGCTCATCGGTGGAGCAATTGAAACAGAAAAACTCAAAAAAACCGAAGTGAATGAGCCGGGGGATTTAGCCCTCGTGCTCGGAAGACATTGGGTTCCTCTTCAATCTCGCATGCATATTCATTCTCCTCGCCTCTGTCCTCCTTTCTCGCATGGGCTCGTCGGTCTTCAAATCTTTGTTGTCGGCTTCGAACGCAGCTCCGTGAGAGGAGGGGGAGAGGGGCGATGGTCAATGGGAGGGGAGGGGGGGCGGAGCGATGCGGGATTTCCTCACGGGAGAGAGACGAGAGATGAAGGCGGTGATTATGGAGTCGAAGGAGGTTCGGTGGAATTGGAGCTCGACATTCCGAGTAGTTTGTCCGATAGTGAGAGCCCCGAAAGCGACTATCCCGTGGATTGGGGCCGACCCGGGAGGGGACGAGAGAAGTCGGAGGGTGGATGACCGGGAATGAGCAAGAGCTTCGGGGAGGACGGCCAAGACCCGGGAGGCGCAGAGGCGGGGAGGGGGCCGACGGGGGAAATCACGCGAACTCGTAGCACGAACGCGGCCTCGACTTCGCACTCGGGAACATAATTCACGGCACGTCGACCTCTCGCCCCCTGCCTGCGCCTCCACCACCGCGAGAGGCGAGCGGGGGCGTGTTAGCGTCATCCTCGGAGGGACGAGCCGAGTTCGACAGAGCGGGGAAGGAGGATTTTCATGAGCAAGACCTCGACTCAGTGCCTCTTACACGGCGCATGCGCCGCTCTGAGTGTGGCATGGCTAACGAAAGGTGGCGCGTGCGAGGACCGCCAAGGAGAGGGTGAGGAGCTTGAGAAATGGTGAGGAGGCCACGGGGTGATGCCAACCGGACGGAGAAGCAATATAACCGAAATACGATTGCGAGAGGAGAAATTGTCCCGAGAATGCAAATTGAGACCAGAGGGAGCCAAATTACCCGCAATGAGCACCGTTGTAGCTCCACTGAGGCCGAAGCACGGCAGAAGGGGCTGTTGGAGAAATGAACGCCGGGATGGTCTCCGGACGGGCGAGAATGCTGGCAGCAAGGCGTCTGTCTGCGTCTTGCGGTACCGAATTGGCACATCCCGGGCGAACAAACAGTGTTCTAGAGGGTTCGAGAGGTCCTCCATGGCCCTCATCGTTCGCACTCCCTCCATATTGCAAACGTTCCACAAAACCATCACCATATACCCGAGAGCGATGGTGTAATAACTACGACTCTGTTCGGATCGAGGCGTATTAATAACGCCCGGCAAGTGTAGTGCCATGGGCCATGTGGGCACGCGTGTGTGTGCGGCGTTGGGAGTCGCGCGAGAGCCCAAGGCTCATTAACTCTCTTCCGCAGTCGCATCAGGCGTTTTGAGTAATTATGTTGTATAGATATGTTCAAATTGATTTATATCAGCGGTAGAGGACAGCTCTGTTTTATGGACTTGTTTTTTCATCAAAACATTCTTCTTCAAGGTTTAAGCTAGGTGTTAATTCATCAAAATCATTTTCAGTGCAGAAAATCATCAATGTGTTTATCACTCTCAAACACTTGCCAATAGTCTTCATTGTTAGGGACTGTGGGCTCTATTTTTCACTTTGATATTGAATTGTTCATTTATCGGTGGTATTTGGCAATTGTTGGCAGAAAAAATCAAGTTCATTTGCAAGGTTGGTTTGAGCTCTAGGGATGAAGGTGAGTTCATATTTTTCAAAAATTTTCAGGAGCTCTAGGACAACATTCCTATATTCTCTTAATCTTGGGTTTTTTGGCTGAATACTTCCCCTTTTATTTTCCTAATAATCAGCTCCAAATCTCCTTGGACCGATATTTTCTTAGCTCCTAAATCTTTGAGCAAATGTAGGCCAAGTAGGAGAGCTTCATATTCGTAATGTTATTGGTGCATTGGAAATCAAGTTTATAAAAATTTCCTTGTTTTGTATTCTGTATCCATACACCGGCTCAAAAAAAATTTTGCTACAAGAGCCATCAAAGCTCATTTCCCACAATGTTTCTATTTTATGTTCATCATATTTTTTGTTGTTTAAGGTCTGCTAAGGTTAGAGTCGTTAGATTCTTCTTTTGAGGACCGATTTGACTGTTTAGGTGGTCCTAACTCTATTTCATTTTCCTTTTCTTGTTTGGCTGATTTCATCTTCATTGTAGAAGATAAAGGAATCTAAATATGAATGAATAGAATAAACAGGGAGTGTTGTTTGGCCTATCTATGTTTCTTACCATAAATTTCATATGATATTCTCAAGTATAATATTCTAGTTTGGTTAAAAATAGGTATGGTAGCATAAGACATGTCCATTTTAAGGCTTCCTTGAAGTTTAGCTCCCCATGATCTAGATAGAAGCATGCCATACTTTGGGGGATGTCGATAACCAGTATGTCTATAACCGGACTCTTAGTAGGAATTTGTGCCAAATTGACACATAAATCCTTGATGAGGCCTAAACATTTGAATATACTTGAATCAAAAGAATACGAGGTCCTTGTAAGGTTTAGTAATCTCTAGGCCTAATCTCTCCATCACTACTTTTGGCATAAGGTTGTGAGAGGCTACAAAGTCTAGCATTGCATTGTGTAAAATCTTATCATGTATATTTAGGCTCGGGCATAAAATGGAGGAATGGTTCCTTCTTGGTATTTTTCTTCTACTTCGAGACCAAACAACAATTCCGGTTTATCATCTCGTCAAGTTTAATGTATCGGTATTGCTTCCTATGTTCAAAGCTTTCAAAACTTGGTTTTTATATACATCTGGGTTACTAGTTCAGCTAAGGGTATGCTAATTTTGATCTTGGAAATCTCGCCCTCAAGGCTACAAGGGAATAATGTTTTTGACATATTTACATTTGTTTTGTCAATCATAGTCTTTTCAGCAATTCTCATTTGCTAAGTTTTATTAGGGACTCGTTTTTTAGGACTAGATTTGTTAGGGACCCACTTAGCACAGAGGTACTAGGGCAGATTTGGTTAGCACTTGGCTAACCCTGTTTTGTCTTTATTTGAGTCAGCTTTTTCTTAGAAAAAGTGTTAATTGTGCTTGTTGTCTTCTTAGGAGAATTTTCTGCAAGTTTTCCTAACAACAATGCCTATGTTTTCATCATTGGAAATTTCTAGTTTCCCTTTTGCTTCTAAGATCATATTGTCTGTGTATCCTCCATTATTGCATTTTCAAACCCCCAATTGGTAATCTTATGAATCCTCATGATGATTTTCAATTTCTTATATGGAGAATAAACCTTGTTCTTCTTCGGTGAGGAAGACCTCTGTCTCCATCGTCGATCCTATCGGATTTACATGACTTTCTTCCAATCTTTCGGCTTTTCCTTTCTTCTTCCCGATCTACATAGTTTTGTTGAAAGGGAGGCCCTGATTTGTCGGACATTATCTCTTTGTCTATCTTGAATAGGGTTTCTTCGAAATTTGGATTTCTATTTTTTGTTTTTTTATTTGGTTTTCTCTTGGAGGCACTCTATCATTTAAGTTTATCTTTTCAAGCATTCTTTCCATCGCCCTTACTAAGTTATCAATTTTGGCATCGGATGATGAGGTTGATGTCATTGCTTCATCTTTGTATGTAACTCTTTTTATTTGATTTCAAATCTAGCTCTTTTCTCAATCAGATTTTCTTCTACACCAATGGCTCCCTCTCGCATATCTTCTAAAGTCAAGGGGTCTCTCTCTCTAGCTGGTAGGCCATGTTTGGATCAAAGCCTTCAGGAAACTTAGCTAAGGCTAGGCCTAGTGGAGGTTTCATGTTTGGGGGAAGTGCATTGTAAACACTATTGAATCTAGTGCAATAATCTTGGACACTTTCCCCAATGTTTCTTTTGAGGTTGCTATATTCCGAAAGGATTTGGAGAGGGTTCTTCTTAATTTCCCATTTGTTTATGAATGTTTGATATAAATAAGGGAGATCATTTATACTATTTGGAGTTGAAATTTTAAACCATTTTTTTCGCTTTTCCTCCTAAAATTTGGGCAAAGATTCTCATCTTAAGGGTCTCTTCTTCTATTTCCATGTAATCAAAAAGCAAGCATTCATCTTATCTACATGTTGTTGAGAAGTGGTAGATTCAGGCTCCGATGAAATGGGGAATTCTAGATTGATAACCATTTGGTAAAGGAACCAGAGGTCATGGTAACACTAATGGGGCATACCATGTCTGCCATGGTGGGAGTAAATAGGGGATTTACAAGAGGTGGGTTTGTAAAAGGACAAGTGGGATGGAATGGGGTGTTTTGAACAATGGATGTATGGATGTGAGTGGTGGAAGTGTTTGGACCGACGGTCGATTATGAGCAGATTTTTTATGGAAAGAACTGAAGTGGTGGAGAAGTCGAAAATTAGGAGTGGAAGGAGAGGCTTCTCTACTAAAGTTCTCGTTGTAAATTTGTGGGCTCAAATTCATATTGGTCAATATTTCTATGAGACTTGGTTCTAAATATGTTCTTTGTATGAGACGAGTCAAAGCGAGGATCTTTTAATACAATAAGGTTTTTTAGGGATAGATCTTGTTCTTTGGATGGTACTACTAGTAGTTAAATTTCTAGCCTTAGAAGTTTGCCACAAAATATTTTCCGGATCATCAACTATTGGAGGAGGATTAGGGTCCGGGATGAGATCTTGTACCGATCCTATGTGAAGCCGTATTTCAAGTTCAAAAAATTGGAGAGGTCGAAAGCTTTTAGGACTCGTTTTCAAATGTTTTGACCTCTCCTAGTGTTTAGTATTCTTCTAAGATATGGAAATAGGTCTCTTAAACTTCTTAGGACTGATATGAAACAATCTTAAGGGAATCCAAGAGAACTAGTGGATAAATAGGCCTATTGGGGCTAGTGGAGTTGCCAGGTGGAAATTTTTAGCTTTTTTTGAAGGTAAAATGAGTTATGGTCCACCACCAAATGAGTGATAAAACCAATCTAAGAGTTTTTTTGGGGTTTTCTTCGAGTTTTATCTGTTCTTATGGTTTCTATAGTCCCAAGGGGTACTTAGTTTGTCATTGACTCAGAAGGTCCCATCGTGATCACCAAAATGTTGTGGTCCCTGTGATTTGGCGGATTGGCATACCAAATGACAAGGCAACATGGAACCAATCTTTAGAGCTCTAGGACCTAGCCTTCCTAGGCTTAGAGAGGGATCTCTCAAGTTATTTTGAAAAGGATGTGTGCTTGTTTGCTTCTAAGGGGTTGATTTTAGGCTAGTTATTAAGTACAAGGTTTGTTTGATTGTTTTGGTTGGACATAATGATCAAAGAGCATAGATAGAATGGGAAATTTATAATTTATTGGGAAATGGAGTCAAATGGAAGTCATGATAAGTTCATAAAAGGATCGGGGGAGTATCATAGGGAAAATCTAAATTGGCTAGTGGATCTTCAAAGTTTTTTGGAATAATGAGGTGAACATTAAGGAGAAGGATGAAAAGGTAGGACAAAGAGCAATTAAGAATTATTTATCATGTACTTTAAACAAGAAACGTCTTTCAAGGTATATGTTTTGAAGCAAGCCAAAGGACAGGGGCAAACCATAGACTTCTTTACATAGAATTTTAATAAGCAAACCTTTCGGACAAAAATCCAAAGCAATCAAAAGACTAATTTTAGATAAGAAAACATATAAGATAAACACTAAGAGAAACCTAAGGTCAAACAGAAATAATATAATCTTCTTTTGACTAACTCTCTAGGGATCTTAAATAAACTTTTCTAAAGGCGTACCAAAGGACAAGGCATACCATAAAATTCCCCTGGTTTAGACTTTATAGCATACTTTGAAAGATCTTTAAATGCAATCCTCAAGTTGTACTCAAAGGAGCTTGGACTCACCACTTAATTTCTTGGTTTCACTCTATTGAAATCATTCTTGAAAACAACCTCTCAAGATGTACTCAAGGGAACATGGACTTACCAAAAGAGAGACTCCTTGGTTATACTCTATTGAATCATTTCTAAAATAACAAGCTAGATGGAACTCGAGGGCAATTAAGAATCCTCCAATCAGACCTTGCAGAAGAAAACATTTAGACGAGTGAAGAGTAAAAAGAACTAAGGTGATTTCAAAAGACATTTCTTAGCCTAAAACCCTTACTCTATCAGTAACAAAGAAAGATGGAAACATAATGAAAATAGAAAATAAAAATAACGAGATAGAAGCACTTCACCAACAGACCAAGCTCAAGGATCCGATGATCTAGCCTCCTCCATCAACAAACAAATCAGGGGCATCCACAAGATCCAAGACATCGATTTTCCTTCAAATTCCAAGAGACTATGTATTAATTCAAAGAGTCATCAAATTCCAACAATACAATGAGTCCAAATGTAGTATTTATCGTTGCAAATGAGGAGGTGGGGTTAAGATAGGGTTTGAGTATCATTTATTATAGAGTAAGTGCATTCTTGACCTTGAAAACCATGCAAGGCATAAAGTAGAAATATATCGCAACTACTTCTCTGCTTTTAATAACTCTGTCTTAACTTTCTAGGGAAAAATAGGTGAAGAGTTTTGACTTTAAGGCCTATTTTTAACTATTACAATAATCGCCTTGTCGGATAACATATCTTCCGACCGTGTAATAACCGCTTAATGCCTTTGTGGAAATAAAACATGCTTTAGGTGGAAATTTTGATCCTTTGGAGGAGTAATTGCTTCTTTGTTGATTTTTTTCGAGGTTGTCTTTGGGTTAAGTTGCCTTAGTTTAACCATTAACTATGTTTTTAGGCCTCTAACCTTGATTTATCTTTAATAATCTTCTTTACTCGTCTTTCCGTTGTTTCGCTTTATAACTACTTTATTCCTTTATCCTTTATCTTCAAACCTTTGACCATTTATCTTTAATCAACTGTTTAAAAGGCTAATCCTCCGTTTTGTCCTTCGATCCATAATTAGCCCTCTAATCTTCATGTTATTCATTTCTTCTCTCGATGTAACTTTTCTCCGTGTGCAAAGCGTGTTTCTTCATGGTGTAAGGGTTTATAACCCATCGATGATCATGACACATCGATTGGTTAATTCTTTTGTGTAAATTGTTGGCCCATTTATCTTCATTAGCCTCTCGTATCGTCATCCAGAGGTTGTTCATCATTTGAATGCCTCTTCGGGCTTTGGCCGCAATTAAAAGCTGCAAAAACAAACAAACATTAATTTAAAACCCGCGGGATGGGGGTAAACTGTAATTTTTTTGGGTTTTTGAGGGTTTAGGGATGATTTTCGGGAGGAATAGAGGTGCAAGGGAATGATTTAGAGGCAAAATCATGAAGAAATTTGAATGTGGTGCGAAACTTTGAATTTTGGCGCTGCGAGAGGAGGAGAGCGCTTTGCAAAACCGCGGCGGTTTATCGCACGGGTTATCGGCGGTAAACGGTTTTGGCCTAGATCTCGCGCAATAACACTCGGGGCGGTTGCCTTGTGTCCATTGAAAAACCACTATTTTCGCGTGGAAAGGGGTTGTTAAACCTTGGCAACGAAAACCACACAATATGTGTTTCTCGACCGTCGGATCTCGATGACCAAGATCAACGGTGCGGGTGGAGTCCGAGGAGTGGGTGTAGGTTTGACTGGAGGGGAAAGTGGAGGACGGGGTGGCTGATGATGATTGGGGCGCGGGATTTGAGTGGAAGGTGGGGCCGGGTGGTGATGTGAGAAATTTCGTTGGGTAGCAGGGCTGGTTTAGTATGCGGGATGAAGGATGGGAGAGCGCGAAATGACCGTCGGATTAGGCTCGATCGACGATGGAGATGGTCTCTGGGGAATGGTGGGAGTGGGATGAAGCAATGAAGGGGCGGAGGCGTTGTTTTCATGGGGGAAAGGGCTTAAGACCTGGCAAAGGAAATGGTCCCATGGGGGTAGAGGGGACCAGGGGGTCGGGAAAGGAAAGGGCTAGGGAATTAGCAACAAGATTATTGCAAAAAGATGATGAGCTTAGTGGAAAGAAGTCACCTTCACTAAGTGGCCTCACAGGCTATTTTTGGCGCAAAGTCTATTTTTAGACATATGGATCATGTTACTATGAGCTGCAGGATGCTATTTGTGGATGGTTTGTCAAGTTGGGAAAAATAGATGGACTTCTATTTTTAGACATATTGGGCTGAATCTATTTTTATATTTCCAGATCTAAAAATAGATATGTCGAATATTATTAGCTCTTAATAATATTTCTGGACTCTAAACATTATCTTATTCTCTTTGGAGCACTTTCTCATATGCACGATGATGTGCACAGAGACTGACATAAGGAATTACGCTATTCCTAAGGGTTATGTGGAGTTATTTGCATGGATACTTTAGTTAGAACTCATGTGACAGAGTTTGGTGGAGTTGATTGAGGAGTTAATGGAGTTGTGTTCAGTTTAACTAATCTAAACATAGTTGAACTAGTTGTATCTAATCTAACTGATTGATACACTAGTGAAGAGTGGTGTGAATTAATTATTAATTAATTCACTAATTATAAACTCATTAATCAACTAAAGAATACATCAGTTAACTTCAGTACATGGATAGTTTCAGTGGAGACCAGTGCAGAGATAGGTGAAAGAGCAGGTTAACTATCAGTTGTGACTATACTGTTGCATATTTGCAACAACCAATGATTGGAGGAGCCCATGAGGATTGCACAGTACAAGCCGGGTGGTTCAAGTTATTTAATGAGCCATCCTACAGCATTGATTATGCAATAGAGGCTGGCTATCAGGTGGCAGAGATTGGAGCATGTGTTTTGCTAGATCTAGCTTGATTAGTGTGTAGCAATTGGAGGTTGTGCTGAGAGCTTGTGAGGAGCTTTGTACAATGATTGTTACATGATATCTATGACATATAATATACAGATAGTTGGGTTTTTCAGTCGGTGAATAATATATCAGTTATTCAAATTTTCTACATGGTATCAGAGCGATATTGATCATTGAAGCAATTGCAAAACATTGAAGCGGTTGAGTTTTGTGCTGGTGGAATTCAAATTTGCAACAGTGTTTTCTTGGTGTCGAAGTTGAGATGTCTTTCAACGGATTGCGATTGGAGTATGCCCTTGAGGGCAGCTCAAATTATATTGCATGGAAGGATAGGATGGAGGCGGTGCTGGATGACAATGGGTTGAAGGAGTTCATAGATGCAGAAATTCCAAAGCCTACTTCTAGTGATGCTGCCGTACTTGATGCATGGCAAAAGACGACAACAAAGTGTCGAAGGATTCTGTTGGAAGGTGTGAAGGATCACATAGTATCCAGCCTTCATGGTAAGGCTTCTCCATTCTCGATGTGGAAAGCGTTGATAGATTTATTTCAAAGCAAGAGTGACCAGAGGAAGTTGGCGCTCAAGGATAAACTCAGAAACATAAAAATGGAGAAAGGCGATAGTATGCCCAAGTACCTCACGAAGTTTTTCCAATGCAGGGATGAGTAATGGGAAGTGTGGGGGTGACTGTTGATGACGAGGAATTGGTGAGATTGGCTCTCCTTGGGCTTCCGAAGAGTTGGCATTCCCATCAAGACTCTGTTAATGATCGGGAGAAATTGCCAGGATGGGAACGAATTTGGTTGGATCTTGTGCAAGAGGAGATAAGGAAAAGTACCAGGGACGGATCTTCATCAAAGAACTCAGATGAAGAAAATTGTACTTTGGCTACCAAAGAAAAGAAGGGGAAGAGCAAGAAAGCTTCTCAATCCGATGCGAAAGGCAAGAAGTAGGACATGTCCAAGGTGAAGTGCTTTCACTGTCACCAACATAGACATTACGCCACTAGTTGTCCACAGAAGAAGAAAAATAAGCAGGTTGCTGGAACTGCAGCTGGAGAGGCCTTAGCCTCGCAGTTTGAGTTGGATTTTTTGCTGATCGCATGCTTGGTCTCAAGTGTGATGGGTTTAGTGTGGTTTCTTGACAGTGGTGCATCTTTTCACATGACAGGAGATCGAGATTTGTTTACAGATCTGGATGAGAAATATCTTGGAGTGCACATCGAGATGGGCGGTGATGGTAGATACATTGCGACCAGTATCAGTACCATTTCCTTTGAGAGGGAGTCTGGTAAACCCTTCGTATTGAAGGAAGTGATGCATGTTCCAGGATTGAAGAAGAATCTGATCTCTGTGGCGACGTTAGAAGACAAGGGATATGATGTTGTCTTTAGCGAGAAAGCACTGCTTGCGCGATGGGGCGGTGAGACCGGAGGATGGATTCGATTAGAATCTTTCCTGTGGTTAGAGTGAATGCATTTTGCGCATTAATAGTAGAGCAAGGCGAGAAGGAGTGGTGAGCGGGATGATGGCGAGTTGTAGGGGAGATTGGGCCACCTTCACCATGGAGCTTTGAAGATCTCGCAGCAGATTTCTACTGGGCTTCCTAAGGGCACTCTTGCGCAGTCAGATCAGTGCAAGGGGTGTACCTTGGGAAAATTTGTGAAAGCCACCTTTCACGAGAAGGATAGTCGCGCCACGATGATCCTTGAGAGAATTCACACAAACGTGTGTGGACCTTTCTCAGTAGCTTTGACAGAAAAGCACAGGTACTATGTGATATTTGTTGATGATTTTTCTTGTAAGTGCTGGATCTTCTTCATGCCGAAGAAGAGAGAGACATACTAAAATTTATGTGAGTTCAAGGCACTGGTTGAGAAATAATCGGGGAAGCAGGTGAAGGCTCTTAGGAGAGAAAATGGTGGTGAATTCATCTCTGTAGAATTCAAGGAATTTTGCAGCACAGAAGGAATTCAAAGAGAGCTCATAGCACCTCATAACCCACAACAAAATGGGGTTGCTGAGCGGAAGAACAGAACGATTGTGGGTGCTGCACGGGCAATGTTGCATGATCAGGGCCTTCCCATAAACTTGTGGGATGAGGCATGTGCAATCTTTGTATCAGTATATGTGCGAACCATTGTCCTCCCAAGATACTTGGCATGGAGTACACACAGGGGCGACGTTTTTACGGTAAGAAGCCTGATATTTCCCATTTGAGGATTTTTGGTTCACCTGTTTACATTCATGTGACGAAGGATGCTAGGAAGAAGCTGGAGCCAACTGCAGAGGTTGGGATATTTTTGGGGTACACTGATACACCCCACAACTACTGTGTGTATTTTCCAGACAGTCGCAAGACTGTTGTGCGACGGGATATCAAATTTCATGAGGTGAAAGCCATGAAGTGTTCGCTTGAGAGGGAGCCACACTTGCATTCAGATGAGGAGCTATTAGTTCCTAAGGATGAGTTTCAGGATGTGGATTAGCCACAAGATGAGGTTCATGGAGTGGAAGAGACCACTCATGCAGTGCCAACCATCAGAGGGCGGAAGCGCACTATAGAAGCTGAGCGACTGATTCAAGATGCAGAGAGGATTGTAGGAGCACCTACATCACAGCACAGACAGAGACAATCACCTGATCGGTACACTGGATACATGGCTCTCATGAGTCAATGTATTGTGACAGAGCCATCCTCTTTTGAGGAAGCTGTGGAGGATCCCGCATGGGTAGATGCCATGGCGGAAGAGTATGATTCGATTATTAGAAACAGTGCATGGGAGATTGTCCCAAGGCCAGAAGGGAAATCAGTGGTGGGTTCGAGATGGATCTACAAAGTGAAGCAGGCAGCGAACGGGAGTGTGGAGAAGTACAAGGCAAGATTTGTTTCCCTAGGCTTCTCACAGATTGAGGGGATCGACTATGAGGAAACCTTTGCACCTGTCGCAAGGTATTCTTCCATACGAAGCATCCTAGCTCTCTCAGCACAGATGGGGTGGCACATTCATCAGATTGATGCGAAGACTGTGTTCTTCAACAGAGTGATTAAGGAGGAGGTGTACGTAGAGCAGCCCGAAGGTTTCGAGATCTTCAGCAGTGAGTCACATGTGTGTAGGCTCAAGAGAGCGTTGTATGGGTTGAAACAAGCACCTCATGCTTGGTACACACGGATAGAAAGTTATTTCACCAGACTTGGATTCTACAAGAGTGAGGCAGATCCGAACCTATACCAGATAGTGGTGGAGGGTAAGTTGCTGATCATTGTACTTTATGTAGATGATTTGATTTTGACGTGTGATGCACTGTTGATACACTCATGCAAGGTTGATCTTGCAAAAGAGTTTGAGATGAAGGACTTGGGCCTCCTTCATTATTTCCTGGGATTGGAAATTTGGCAGCGTAGTGGTGGACTGTTTGTTTCTCAGGGTAAGTATGCCCGGGAGATACTGGAGAAGTTCAACATACATGGCTGCAAGCTTGTTGATACTCCTCTTCCTAGTGGTTGGAGGAAGGAAGATGCTACTTTGGCGGAGGTAGTGGATGCCACTGTTTATCGACAGTTGGTGGGGTTGCTTATGTATCTGGTCAATACACGACCCGAAATATGCGATGCAGTTAACCAGTTTTAACAAGCTATGGTTAAGCCTACCAAGCTCTTTTGGAAGGCGGGGAAGCATGTATTGAGATATCTCAGAGGCACATTGGGATATGGATCATGGTACAGACAGGAGGATGAGTTGAGGCGGCATTGCTTCACAGACCGGTATCATCATATCAGAGATTATGTGCAGAGGAAGATCATGTTACTTTCATACATTCCTATGGAGGATCAGGATGCTGATATCTTGACGAAGGCGCTCACCAGGAGAAAATTCGAATACCACAGAGGCAGGATAGGGGTGGCAGATAATCCTTATCTTGTTGAGAGGGAGTGTTGAGATTGCAACAAGATGATGAGCTTAGTGAAAAGAGTCGCCTTCACTAAGTGGGCCCGCAGGCTATTTTTGGCGCAAAGTCTATTTTTAGACTACGTCTATTTTTAGACATATGGATCATGTTCTATGAGTTGCAGGATGCTATTTGTGGATGGTTGGTCAAGTCGGGAAAAATAGATGGACTTCTATTTTTAGACATACTGGGCAGAATCTATTTTTAGATTGCCAGTCTAAAAATAGATATGTCAAATATTATTAGCTCTTAATAATATTTGGACTATAAACATTATCTTATTCTCTTGGAACACTTCATTTAAGTGCACAGATGTGGCACAGGAGCTGACAGAAGGAATTACACTATTCCTAGGGGTTAAGTGGAGCTATTGCATGGAGACTTCAGTTAGAACTCATGTGAGAGATTTTGGTGGATTTGATTGAGGAGTTACTGGAGTTGTGTTCAGTTTAACTAATCTAAACATAGTTGAACTAGTTGCATTTAGTCTAACTGATTAATACACTAGTGAAGAGTGGTGTGAATTAATTATTAATTAAATCAATAATTATAAAATCATTAATCAACTAAATAATACATCAGTTAACTTCAGTGCATGGACAGTTTCAGTGGAGACCAGTGCAGAGATAGGTGAAAGAGCAGGTTGACTATCAGTTGTGACTATACTGTTGCATATTTACAACTACCAGTGATTGGAGAAGCCCATGAGGATTGCGCAGTACAAGCCAGGTGGTTCAATTATTTAATGATCCATCCTACAACATTTATTACGCAATCGAGGCTGGCTATCAAGTGGCAGATATTGGAGCATGTGTTTTGCTAGATCTAGCTTGATTAGTGTGTAGAAATTGGAGGTTGTGTTGAGAGCTTGTGAGGAGCTTTGTACAGTGATTGTTACATGATCTCACATATAATATACAGATAGTTGGGGGTTTTCAGCTTTAAGATTTCCCATGAAATACTGTGTTCATATGTGTGATTGTTTATGGTTTTAATGTGTGCATGCAATTGTTTTTATTTCCGCATGTAATGATCAATGGTAGAAGAGATTCTGTATTGTGCATGAAGCTAAAATAATGTGTGATCAGGAGAATCTCGGTGAATAATATATCAGTTATTCAAATTTTCTACAAGATCATGGTCATTCTATTAATTTGATTCTAGGAAGTGTCCCTCCAAACATTAGGCCTTACATATATCCCTATGCCCAAAAGAGCGAAATTGAATGTATGGTTGCAAAAATGCTAGAGGCCGGTATAATTCAACGTAGTCAAAGTTATTTATCTACTCTAGTAGTATTGGTGCACAAGAAGGATAGATCATGGAATATGTGTCCATGTTATAGGGAGCTCAACAAGCTTACTATTAAAGATAAATTTCCCATTCCTATCATTGAAGAATTTTTGTATGAATTATAAAGAGCAATTTACTTCACCAAGATGGATCTCCCTATAAGATATCATCAAATTAGAATGAAGACTGAAGACATTCTGAAAACAACATTCAGAACTCATGAGGGTCATGATTTTTTTGTCGTGCCTTTTGGCCTTACTAATGCACCTTCAACATTTCAAGGTTTGATGAATTCCATTTTCAAACCCTTCCTTAGAAAATTTGTGTTCGTATTTTTTGATGACATACTAATCTACAACAAGTCTTGGAAGGATCATGTTTAACATGTTGACAAGGTGCTCAAACTCTTGGAGGAGAAACAATTATATGTGAAAACCTCCAAATTTTTATTTGGAGTAAAAGAGGTGGAATATTTGGGTCATATTGTATCTCATGAGGGTGTTAAGGTAGACCCTAAAAAAATTTTGACGTGATATTGTTGCAATTTTGTTAAGAATTATGAGAGAATAGCAGCACATATAACAACAATACTTAAGAAATATGCATTTTCTTGGACTCTAGAAGCAACTAAGGCCTTTGAACATCTTAAAGAGGCAATGTGCCAATCACCAGTCTTAGCTACGCAAAACTTCACAAAAACCTTTATTATATAATGTGATGCCTCACGAATGGAATTGGTGTTGTTTTAATGCAAGAAGGAAGCCCATTGCTTTTGAAATTCGTCCAATCAAAGGAAAGTATTTACACAAACCTATTTATGAGAAGGAAATGTTGGCAATACTACATGCACTAAAGTAATGATAGCCTTACCTAATGGGAAGACACTTCAAGGTAAAAACATACCATGATAGTCTTAAATACTTTTTGGAACAAATATTATCTTTAGAAGAGAAAAAAAATGGGCCACAAAGATGTTGGGTTATGAATTTGAAATCATCTACAAAAAAGGGAAAAAAATGTTGTTGTAGATGCAATCTTAAGAAAGGATGAGGATGTGGAAGAATTTCTTTGTGCCATGTATATTATCCAACCTGATTGGATAGCAGAAGCATGGGATGAATGGAAAAATGATAAAGAGGCATGGAAAATCATTCAAAAGTTGCAGAAAGACCCCAGTACATTTGATACATTTAGCTGGAAAAATGATTCCTTATGGTACAAAGATCGCTTATATATTTGTAAAAATTCCCAACTCGAACAAAATATTCTTTTGGAATTGCACACCTCCCCCTTAGGAGGGCACTCAGGAGTTTTAAAAAATTATCACAGGACAACAAGGAATTTTTTTGAGAGGGCCTTAAATCTAATATTCAAAAGTTTGTGGCAGAATGTTTGGTTTTCCAACAAAATAAAATTGAGACAATTAAGACCCCAGGTCTATTACAACCTCTAGCCATTCCAAGTCAGCGTTTGGAGGAGGTCTTAATGGATTTTATCACAGGATTAACCAAGTCTGAAGTAAAGAGTGTCATAATGGTGGTAGTTGATAGACTTACCAAGTATGCACACTTTTGTGCATTATCTCATCCTTTTAAAGCCAATACAATTTATATTGCATTTATGGAAACAATTCAAAAGCTACATGGAAATCGAAAGATGATTGTAAGTGACAAAGATTCCATTTTCACTGGAAAATTTTGGACGGTATTATTTTCTTGTCTTGGTACTCAATTAGCTTATATTTCATCTGATCATCCTCAATCTGATAGGAAAACTAAGATAGTGAACAAAATTTTGAAAGGATATATTCGTTGCTTTCTATTTGATAAACAAACGCAATGGGTCAAGTGGTTACCTATGGCTGAATGGTGGTATAACACATCCTTCCATACTACAGCAAAAATGACCCCATTTATGGCACTTTATGGATATCGCCCACCATCCATCACATCATCTTTAAGAGAAATTCTAAGGTTCAAGCAGTGGAATATTACATCGAGAATTAACAACAAGTTCTCCAACTCTTAAAGGATAACCTCACTCTCGTGCAGAATCGAATGAAATAATAAGAAGATCATAATCACAGTGAAAGAAGTTTTGATGTGAGTGACTATGTATTTTTACAACTACAACCACACAAACAAATGTCCCCCAAGCAAGCTAAGAAGGATAATCAATTATCACGAAAGTACTATGGTCCTTACAAGGTGATACAAAATATTGGTACTATGGCATACAAATTGGATTTGTTTGCATCTTCTTGAGTATGCCCAATTTTCCAAGCTTCATGCTTAAAGAAGGTTATCAATGACAAGCTCCTAGTTCAAACAATATTTACAGAACTTGAAGAATAAGAAGAAAACATATTGGAGCCTAAAGCGGTCACAAAAACAAGAAACCAACAACTACAAAATCAATCATTTTTAGAGTATATCATTAAGTGGAAAAACTTACTCATTGAAGATTCCACATGGGAGGATGATAATTTTATACAGAAGCATCCAGAACTACTCAAGCGTTGAGGACAACACTTTTTTTGAAGGAGAGAGGCATGTTAGGTCCCTATAATAATAATGTAGTCTCATTATTGTTATTTTTAAAGTAGCCCCCGTATTGTTATTGTTGTGCCCCATAGAAACCCACTATTGTTATTGTTTTTCCCTTACATTATTATTTTTATGTAGGCACTAATTATATTATGAACCCTTAGACTCCTATATATAAAAAGGACGTATTTTCATTTGTATCATCCAAGAATTATTCATGTATGTAATGTAAAGGAGGTTTTCCCCTCGAAGAGGATACTTTTTAAGTCGTTGATCTATATTTTCTTCTGCTTTGTGAGTTGGTTGCATAACATTAGGCTATTTTGACGGCTTAGATGCCCCTAGATCATGACTACTCAAGCCACATGTTAGGGGTGCTAGTCATCTTAGGACTTATATAACCTAACAAAAAAAATATAATTAAAATTTAATATTATGATATATAATAACCATTTCATGGTTATTATTTCTTTGACATATTTTAATATTTTTTAATTAGGGAAGATTTTAAGGATGGAATTTTATCTTAAAGTTTAGCAAACTTGGCGAATCTTACTAGTCCCTAATATCCAAATTTTAAAATTTTTGATGATAATTTTGTAAACAAATTTAGATTTATAGTTATTTTATACTGGAAAATATATAATATTTGCTATTTTTAAGGTAAAATAATTTTATACTATAAAATTTGGGTGAATTCATTTTTAGAAAAATGGAAATTAGAGAATTTTTTTTTGGGAGAAAGAATGGAATATTAGCTCACCTGCGAATGTTAGCCCCTATAATTTTCCCTGTTTTTAATTTAATTTTTAAATGTGATATGCATCATATTGATTTTCTATAGAGAAATAGATATATAATTTAAAAAAAAATGTAAATATTGAATTTTTATAGGTTTACACACACACACACACACACACACATATGAGTTTATTAATTAAATTTATTAGGTTTTTATATGTTTATTAATTATATGTTTTAAATATCATGGTTACCAATATTATTCATTGTCATTTAAATGTGATATGTATATTATGATGTTTTTTGGGAAAAAAATATTTGTAATTAATGGATAGATGTGATTATTTTGAAATATAGATTTCAGAATTTTATTTTAATTATCAATAATTAATAATGATTAGGTGGATGGTAGGGATTTAACCTTTATGGAATATCCTAGATTATTCTTACTAGTATACATAGATCAAAGGTGGATTTTTATCTCCAAAGTAATTTTGTTTTTTTTTTCCCTTTTAATTAGCTTGATTAATTAAAAAATGTCATATGAACATTTCTTATATGAATTTGAGTAATTGTTTTTTGTGCATGTGATCATGTGATATTAGTTACCCATGGTATTATAAACAAGCCTATTTATAAGTTAAAATTATCAATGATAAAGTGAAGTAAATATCCATGGTGAAGAACCTTATTATGTGTTTTTTTAAATGTATATATATGTTTAACTCATTTATTTATTATTTTCACAATAATAATAATAACAATAACAACAACAACAACAACAACAATAATAATAATAATAATAAAGTTATAATTTAGTTTTGAAGATTTTTTTTGTTTGTTTTTATTTATTTTAAATTTGGCTATGTGAAATATATCATGAGGTAAGTGTTTTGATGCATATCAGTGTTTCTCAACTATATAATTTTTATGGTTGGGCTAGTTTTATTAATACAAATAAAATTACAATATAATAAACTGAATTGAATCCATTTAATAATTTTATTATTTTTTACTCTCTTTTTTAATGAGTCTTGTATATGTTTTATTATTATTATTATCATTATTATTATTTGAGTTAATATTTCATTTAGGGAGAATACAATATATACTTTTTATTGAAATATTTAAAATTATATTATAGTAAAAAGTTTTAAATATAAATAAATTAATAATAATAATAATAATTTATAATTACAATATAATCTCACGGGGCATAGAGTAGATAGTGATAGGGTGTTATGTTAAGGCACTCCATGGTGTAAAGGTCATCGGTTCAAAACTCCATGGGCAAAAATCCAATCATGCTAAGGGATAGTGTGACCCATGCTAGGTGTGATCCTCAGGAAATTTTGATGGCTTAGATCCCCCTAGGTCGCGACTCTTCAATCCACAGGTTAGGGGTTTTATTCATCTTAAGACTTACATAACCTAACAAACATACAAAAAATATAATTACAATTTAATATAATTATATATAATATCATTTTCATGGTAAGTGATAGTTGATGAAAATATGAAAAGTAAATAAAGGAAGTGATGGTTGTGGGAGGTGATGGTTCAAATATCTTCCCACTCAATGATTGCACGTAAGGGAAGTCACATTGCCAATTCACTCATTGTCGGGTGGAATAGGTCAAGGACCTCTCTATCACTTTTCATCATTTCACATGAGGTAGTATGGACCAAAAATGTTTTAATGGTAAGGAAAAAAGTGCGAGTTTGGGGAATTGAAACTATTTAGTGGTAATTGGTAAGGAATCCATATGTTTCTTAGCTCGATTTCACTTTATGTATTCATTTTGGTTGGAATTTCTATCTAAAAAGTTTTTTAGTCGCTTGGGAAAACACCCCCTCCCTGGTTGGTTGCAAACTTCCATTCTTTAAGAGGCAAAGATACAAGGTATGACACGTCATGTAGGTGTCTTTAAAATTTGGTTGGAAGGTATAGGGTCCTCTGTCAAAGAGAGCTTCAACTACGAGTTTAGAGGGAGGAAGCAATTTTTTAGTCGTACACTTTAAAAAAAAATTCTAGTCGCTTTGTTGAGTTCTTGTCTACAGGAATGTATTTGGTTGCATTTTCGTTCTTAACAACCCACCTTTCTATGGCGTGTCATCGTAGTTTTTTTTATTATAGTTTAAGTTGGTGTATTGTCCTAGTTTTACTGGAGTTGAGTTTATTTTTCATCGCTCATGCTTGTTACTAGGTTCTCTTCCTTTATTCTACTCCAAAGATAAGGATTCATTGGACAACCATGTCAATTGTTTCTATTTTTTAGGCATAAAATGGTTTTTGCTTAGGTTTTGTGTGGATAGGTTCCCCTTGACCCTCTAATCACATCCTCTTAGTTGACCAGGATTTTTGTATTCCTTTCAAGTCTCCTCTCAGATCCCTTTTTATTCCAAAGTCTTGCCAATTTGTATTTTGGTCAATCACTCTTCTTGTAGTCATTATTTCCATGGTTTTTTGAGGTTTATTTTTCCCTTTTACAATATGGTGTGCATAACTCGTTGATGGGGTCGAAGGGGAAGAAGGGGCCCTCATAAACCTTCTAGTTCCAGAGTCTAGCTATCTGCAGAAAATTTGGTTGCAATATATGTGTGATGCACGCCTCTGAAAATTTGAAGAGAGATATAGGATGAAAAATGAGAATCCATAACAAAAAAAGTTTTATAATATATGCAGAGGTTGAGGAGGAGGTTGGAAGTTAAGTTCTATATACATGAAACATTGTAAACCAACACACAAGATACATGTAGACTATCAAAATATAGTAGTATCTAAAGACTATAACAGACAAAGTGTTGGTTAAGCATTTGGAGATCCAACATGAAATTTTATTGTGTATAGATGAAATGCAGAAGCAAACAAGAGAGCTCATTGATGTGTCATTGAAAAGGTATCAATATTGACCAAAAATCCTGCATATGTAGAGTTTTCTACTTCAAAAGAGGATAATAAAGTCCCTAATACAATCCAGGTGGACTCAAATTATAGATAGAGGATACTTCTTTTCTTTCTTGTTATGCATAATAGTTCCAAAAATGTTACAATCATAGGAGATAAAGGTCTTAGATCTTCAAATTGCATCAGACTTATTATCTCTCTAATGTTATCATTAAATTTAGACAATTTATATAGAAAAAAATTATGTTACTATGTTATTGGTTTGGTTTTACCAATAATAAGCCACTGATTATAGAAAAAAAATAAAATAAATAAATAAATAAATAAAATAAAAATAAAAATAATAATAATTATAACGATATTTTAAAGAGCTTTCCGGATTATCCACAGTGCTAGAGAACGAGTGTCGACGTTTCAAATCCCAACGGGGATCCATCATCAGGACTTTCTTCGAATGAAGAAATGAGAGAAAAAACTTAGACCATTAATAGAGGAAGAAGAAGATTTCTGGAAAAGGGCCGACCAATTTTTTTTTTATAATTTCACATTTTTAATAATTATAATAATTAAATTCTTAATAAACTTTTAATTTTATTAAGGTATAAAAGAATTACTAACTTAATAAGGGACTCCTACTAGGCTAAAAATCAAAAAGAAAATTTTTTCCTTTTTTTCAAGTTCTATTAAAGATGGAGGTTTAATTATTAGTTAATTTTATTTAAGGTTTTATAACTTAATATTATTTAAGGTAATAATAAAATATAAATATATAATTGAATTAAAAATATATATTTAGTTTTTTTCTTTCTTTTTTTCTTTTTCTGATTAAGATTAATCTATTAACAAAGGGAGTAAATTTACATCATGACCGTAGTCAAAAACACTTCCCGGATTAAAGGCAGAATTGTTAAAAAAAACATAGAAGAAGACTGCCCAGTGACAGGGAAACCAGTCTTGAACAGATTAGCCATGCCCACGCAGGGGAGCCAATTTTGATCTCTTTGACGTTTGCAGAGTTTACAGAGTTCCAAAATAAAACAAAAGTCCAACATAGCAATATGAACAGAAACATGCCCAATTATGTGGGCCGCGAAGCAAGATAACCAAACCACAAAGAGTAAACTATTCATCCAGAGGCTCTTCGACTATACGGCACCAACCTTTGGCAAGCAGGTCCCTGGCAAGAGCGGCTTCAAACTCAGAAGGTTTGGGATCAACTGGTGCCATCTCCACATCATGAGCACTGCGAACTTGAGCTACCGTATCCTGTGCAGTCACACTACCAATTCCCACTTGGAGGTTCGAAATCTGAGCTTTGTCAGAGCCGAGGCCCGCCGGATGAGAGCATGGCTCCCCCAACTGGCCTTCCTCATGGAAGACCATAGTAATTGAAGCGGTGATCCTTGGGCGGTTCAGAGAGCAGTTGAAGGAGAAAAGCGCTGATCCTGTCGTGGGAGAAGGCAAGGTGGCAGGGGGGTGAGGAACAGGGGAGCCCAAATGGTGGCCAGAACCATGAAACCACCCTCTCCCACTTCGGGTGTGAGGATAGTGGCCTGCATAAAATTCGCTGGAGAGGGAAGGCGACTCGGAAGAGGGGCTGGAGGGCACGCGTAGGGGACGGCCCCTGGTGCTACCCCTGCGGCTTCACAATCTATGACGCAGACGAGGCATAGGGGAGGAAACAACAGCGGGCTCAAAGCGAGACAGAGCAACATGAATGACGGGGGAATGAGAGATGAGAGGATACCAAGAAGTCGAAGAATATAGACATAGGCCAGAATAGAGGCCAGAGGCCAGAGAGAACTGCAAATGGTTCAACAGATGCGGCTCCGCAGATAGACCAGAGCGGAACTCCAATTTATCGTCTCCATTAAAGCATCGAGAAGCACCCGCCATTACTCTCTCATTGAAGAGAGCCGAAGTCCGAAGCATGCTGGAGCATGTAGAGGCGTGAACATGAGAGGAGGACAGGGTATGAGTGGCGATACAACTTAATGCAATACGATTGAACCCTACACGTCTTAAATGCAATGAGTCGTCATTCATAAGCCGATTGCCCACCATGTCTTGGGTGGGCAGGTGTCTCCACACCTCGTCCCACCCCTGTCTCGTCACATTAATCGCCCAACTATACACCCACATCCAGGATTTAGTTTATTAAATATATCATTATAATTTATTATATATCTAATTTTATTATATGATTAATTTTAAATATTTATTTAAATTTTAATAAGAAAAAGCTATCTAAAAATTAAAAAACAATGATGGTGGTTTATTATTATTTAATCTAATAAAATCAAATATATATAATAAATTAAAATGATATATTTAATAAACTTAATATATCCTTTTAATTCAATTATATATTTATATTTTATTAAAACTTTTATTAGATTAACTAATAATAAACCACCATCATTGCATTGTTTTTTAATTTTTAGATAGCTTTTTCTTATTAAAATTTAAATAAATCTTTAAAATTAATCATATAATAAAATTAGATATATAATAAATTATAATGATATATTTAATAAACTAAATATATCTTTTTAATTCAATTATATATTTGTATTTTATTATTACCTTAAATAATATTAAATTATAAAACCTTAAATAAAATTAACTAATAATTAAACCTCCATCTTTAATAGAACTTGAAAAAAAAAAAAAAATTCTTTTTGATTTTTAGCTTAGTAGGAGTCCCTTACTAAGTTAGTAATTCTTTTATACTTTAATAAAATTAAAAGTTTATTAAGAATTTAATTATTATAATTATTAAAAATATGAAATTATATAAAAAAATTTGGTCGGCCCTTTTCCAGAAATTTTTTTCTTCCTCTATTAATGGTCTAAGTCTTTTCTCTCATTTCTTCATTTAAAGAAAGTCTTGATGATGGATCCCCTTTGGGATTCGAAACATCGACACTCGTTCTCTAGCACTGTGGATAATCTGGAAAGCTCTTTAAAAAATGATCACCACATGAGTTTAAAAACCAAAATTATAATGATAGTTAAAATACTTCTAAAAATAATTAAAAGTAAAATGTCGATAAAATAAATATTATATATATAAGTTAGGTTGATAAAACAGAGATAACACCCTTAAAATTAAAATAGTTGTTTTTTAAATAACTAGTTAAAAATTATCTTTAATGAGGTGATTCTCATTTATGCTTTTAATACTATATGGTGTGATGATAACAATAAAATATATGACACTTGAAAGTTGAAAGATAACCATTAGAATCTAAGATGTTGCAGTTATTTATGTTTTTGATTGGTTATTAAAAGCTTGCATTTAATTTTAAGTAATGTTATTGATGTTTTCCATCCACAAGACATATGTTTGGTTTGGTTATTCATCACAATTTAGGTTGTAATTATGGTTATCTTTTTCATTCGGCATTATGTTGTTTTAAAATTTTTCGATAATTTATGTATATTATTCTATATCATGAATGTTACATGTTGTCTTTATTTTGAGGTCAAGGGTTTAGTTAGGTGTCCAATAAATTCACGATGGAGGGTTAGTGGATTATTTATTTGTCTCGTGTCTTATCTCTATTTAGGTGTGGTAAGTTCTCATCTCGTTGGGCTTTTTCGGTTCATGGATTTTTGGTTCTTTTTAGTAGATTTTGAGGTACTAAGTATATGGTTTTTTAAAGTATATTTGAGTTATGAGTAAACATACATTACATGGGAACTAAAGTTAAAAAATAATCGACAAAGGAGTTAGAGATGCAAAGGTGATTTTTTTTAAAGTATATTTTGAGTTATGAGTAAACATACATTACATGGGAACTATAGTTAAAAAATAATGGACAAAGGAGTTAGAGATGCAAAGGTGAGGTGGCGTATTTGATTCAAATTTTGGTGAACAACTTAAAAATGTTGGGGCTTCTAGGATTAACACCAACCATAGTATATCATTCACTTCAACCTTTCAACCATAGTATATCATTCACTTCAACCTTTCCTTGGAGTTATTTTGTTTTGATGGTGCATTTCGAACTCGTTAAGGTGATTGTGGTGTTGATATTGCTTTTTAAATTTCAGTCATGATTATTATGTTAGGTTCAAGATTGGATTTAGGAAATACACTAATATTGAGAAAAAGTCACTAGAACTTTGGGAATTATTGAATTTTTCAAGGCTAAAGGTGTTTGAGATTTATAGGTATCACAAGATTCAAAGCTTGTAGTGATTGAATGGTTTAAGGGATTAATATGTTTGGATAGTCTTGTACTCTTTGTTTGGAATCATAGAATTTGAGAACTCTAGGAAGCTTTTAATGTGGTTATCATCAATCATTTTTACAGAGAATTTAATTCTTAAGTAGATTGTCTGTCAAAGAAGGCTTTGGTAATTAGAGAAAGGATTTTGTTTCGTGGTTAATTTGGTTTATTCCTTCAAAGAAGTATTGTTTTGATGGCTTTGTTTAGACAATGATGAGACACTCTTTTATATTTTTTTCAGTTAGGATAGTTCTATAGTTAGAAATGTATTTTTCACATTCAATGTTTTTTGAAAGTTCGTTAGGTAGAATCAGATGATAATATGGAAGATTTTTTTATAATAGGAGCTCTTATGAGCATAATTGTCCAATCTAAATTTTCATTTCTACTTTGAAATAAGAAATATACATTTTTTGGGGAAAGAAAAAACTAACAAATTTAGATATATAACATGTAATATATTTAGTCTAACAAAACTTAAATGGAATTAACAAGATTTCTAATCATCCATTAAAAGATATAAGGCACAATTTGAAAATAGAAAATAATTAGGGCTTCCATCACCCCATTCTATCAATATATACAGGACATCCTTACTCCCACAAACAAGAATGTGTTAATCTTAACATTAGCATTGTAGTTTCATAAAACAAACTCCATAATAGTAGAATAGTTCTATAAAAATCTAGCCAATGAACAACCAAGTAAGAACCATTATTCATAGCCCTAAGTGACTATTTATACAATTCCAACTTAGTGGTTCTTCTTGACTATGTAAAAAATCTAATGTAACTAACCTATTTGAATTTTTAAATATAACCCATTACATTATATAATTACTAACTAAAATAGGTTGCAAAATATGGGATATTTTCCATCTCTACTCACTCAAGTTATTTCATGTGAAAATAACCATAGATACTTCTAAATCTAAGTGTAATGTTGTCTTCCTTCATGCCACTCTACAAAAATTAAAGGCCCAACAAGCCTTAACCACATCTATTGACTTTCTCTCTAGTTAATTCCACTGATTTTCCACACATTACTCTAGTGCATGCCCTTCAAATGAAAGGATGAACACAAGTACCAATGCTAATGTGCGAGCCTAAAACCGACTAGAGGTATCCAAATTGGTGATCCATTTATCGAGTAAAATTGAAGCCTTAATAATGAAGGCTTAGGTCATCTCATTATTGGGCTTGGGGGGCTACATCAACAAATTACTTACTATTGTATCTATATAATTAAACTTAGCTTACATATCTAGAATGTTGTGAATGCATGATATTTATTATTCATCTTCTTGATCCTATCTTGAAACTTTATAATTGTCCACTCACACTAGTGTTGTATTCGCATCCAACATTGAAGTTTATTGTATAACATTCTCTCTCCTCGTGTCCCTTTGTATTTGTTCTCATGCATTCCCTCCCTTTAGTAATGAGGGGATTTATCCATCTATGAGCCCCTATAGTCGCTAGTCAGTGTGGTTTCAGTTAATATCTAATTTTTCTTGCAATGATAGTGTTTGTTGGCGCAAATACCTCCAAGAAAAACACATAATATACAATTTCATGAATGGTGGAAATTATGGATCAAAATGTTATAACTTTAGATCCATATACTTCGAATTTGGCCAAAAGGATTTTCACCAAACCCACACCATCTCAAACTCTTGGTCCAAATTTTTCCTTTCTTGTTTTTATAGCATCTATCTAAAATTACCTTCACCAATTGGATGCATAGCTATTGGTGATTCTATTGAAGCTTTTCATGACTCCATTTAGCCTAAACATCCTTCTACATAACTTCCTCCATGGTTAAGTGAGTCATTCGTCACAAAATTTGGAGTAGAATAGCTCTACATAGTGTTGCTTGCCTCAATGAACTAGGTCAAGGACTACTAGGTGGGAAACAATTAAATGGTAGCCCACTATTAATAGACTATTTATATTGTACAAGAATATAGGCTTCTAAATCAAGGTTAGACTATTATTTTTTGCAAGTATGGAGGACCCTCTCCAACATGGAATCAACCAAGTAGGCATAATATTTGAATCCTCTTGGAAACCATCCACATGACATAATAATAAGTGGGTTCATGATCCATATTGGATAATTATATTTTTTTTCATCCATATTGATGTTTTCAGAGTGAAAAAAGTGGAATATTGAACTCACATGACCATTTTTACTAGTGGGCCCAGCTTGGAAAATTGGGGTCTGAAATCTTCTGGGAGAATTTTGAGGCATAAAATGACATTTTTGGGGGGTAAAATTTTTCCGCTAATGCAACACATTTTAATAATATTCTACACATAAATAAATTTCAAATGACACAAAAATTGCCTCAATCAGAGTACCTATGCAGAAGTTATGCCACTCGGAAGTTGACGTTCTTGTTTTCTCCACCATAATTCGAGAGGATGCCATGTTAGCCCCCATAAATCACAGAAAGGGGGATATCCACATGATTATTATGAAGAGGAATCATAAGAGTCCATATTGTAACTCTGGTTAAGAGTTGAGGGAGTCCATCCAAACCACTAGTAGGCCATCAGGTTGTGTTATAACCGAGCCACTGGGAGGAAAATGGGTTCCATTATTTTCAAGTGCATTTGTTCCATAGACAAGAAAAGTAGCCAAGAGGAATATATAGAGAGAACACATAGAGTATTTTTTCATTGTAGTAGCCCTCGGGCCACAGGACATACTTATTTGTATTCACAAATATTTTCTATTCAAAGAAAGAGAGTAGAGTGGTCTCACATTCTAGCTGTTTTTTCTCTCGAAAGGGTTTCCCATGTTATATCTCTTTTCCAGTTGTGGTTTGTGAGTTTTTATTTTTTTGTTCTCTATTTTTTGCATAATAATAATTTACATGAAAACAAATTAAACAATAATTTATAGATCCATAAATATGAAGAGAAATAAACCACCATAGTGTAGATTTTGGATTTTTAATTATAATTTATCAGTTCTATTACGAAAAACTATCCAGTGGAATATCCATGGAAGTTTTTCGATCATGTCATTTTCCAGCTGCATGTTGAAATTTCAATAGAACCAAAAAATTGTGCGACATTTCGTTAGTACCACCTTTTGAATTTTGGTTCGTATTTGAATTTTGAGATAACTCGTAAACTCCTAGATTTTCATTTTTTGAATTTACCACGACAAATTATCCATGAAATTATCCAATATTTTGTTGTTTCTTGTCTCTAAGAATTTTAATGAAGAATCGACGTGGGTCATTGATTGTTGTACCTTCAAGTCCAAGGCTTCACTAGTCATTCATTTTCCAATCAAGAAACCATCGTATGTTCTCAAAACTTTTCCTTAGTCCCACTCGATACACTAGCTTCCCAACACTCCGACTCACTAATGATCATCGATGTGTTGGTTAAATGGGGTTCCTTCTATCAAGTGGTCTAGAGTGTTCTAGAATTAAATGATCCTTTCGTTGATTTGCTACTAGCCATCCATGTGGATGGTTATAAAAAACTTCTATTGTTGGTTGTTCCTTTACTGCCTCAAATGTATATATTCTAATTTTGTCATCCCTAACTTCCCACTAGATGTCCATGTGTATGGTCAGTGAAGCACTTTATTAGAGTGCTCATCCCCACATGCATCACTTATCCTCCAACATGATGTTCCTATGAGTCCTCACTAGCCATCCACTTGCATGGATGGCAACATTTTCATTGTTGTGAAATCCTCAACTACCATAACTAGTAATATCCCGATGCTATTTGCATGATTTTCCACTAATCATTCACATGTTGGGTCCATGGATTTCTCATGGTTAACAAGTTTTTTAACACTCAAAATCAATTATACTCGCACATGATATCCAATCCTCCATCCCCTATCCATGTGTATTGTTGATGTTGTTTCAACTATAGAAGTCCTCAAGCAATATTCCTCTCTTCCATCCTCAATACCCTACCCCATAACTCATAATTGTATTGACACATGTCATCAACCAATGGCTTGTTGTTGTCCACAACGACTTCGAACTTCTTGTATATCCTCTCCCTCTAGTGAATTGAATATTGCTACGTCATTGTCGACATGCATGAATGGAACTTCCTTGATGTTGTGAACCTTATAATATGTAAAAATGAATTTTGTTATCCTTCATTGTTTTGGTACCTTGGTTCCTAGATGTGTTTCCTCATAATGTGAAATTGTGATGCCATGCTTGTGTCCCTCATCTACCAAGGATATGACACCCACGTCTCTTTCTCAATCCCATGTGATGTGTCTTAGTCATTTATCCTTAACCGTATTATATCACTATATATTTTTTTATCCATCTTGATACCTTCAGAGTGGAAAAACTAGATGAATCAACTTACATGAGAATTTTTATTGGAAAAAACTCAATTTGGAAAATTAGGGTCAAAAACCTTCTAGGGCCATTTTGAGGCCATAAATGAAATTTTATAAGGGTAAAGTTTTATTTCTTAAGTTTTGAGATCCATAATGTTATTATACACTTAGATACCTTTCCAACTATGTAAGAAAGATGTCAATTAGAGTTCATATGAAAAAAGTATGCCTCATAGAAGTTTACCTATTGTGATTGACCACCATAATTAGAGAGGATGCCATGTCAACCCCCATTACTCATGGAAAAGGGGCTAGCCAAGTGAAGACTATGAATAATATTCTGTAAGGGTCAAATTTGTAACTCTATTTGAGAGTTGGACAAGGAAAATTTAACCCCTATTTGGCTACTTGGCTATGCTATAACCAAGCCACTAGGAAGGAAAAGGGTTCCATTCATTTTTTATGGTATATTATTCCACAATTTAATAGATAAACAATGAATGAGAGTGAAAGAGCACAATATAGGGAGTTTTTGTTTTCAACCTATTAGGCTACAGGTCTAAGATGACTCCATAGAGAGTGCCTTCTTCTTTGTACTGGCATTATTTCCACTCCAGAAAAAAGAGATTAGAGAAACCTCACCTTCCATCTAGGTTTTCTCTTGTAAGGTTTTCCTAGAGCATATATTGTGTTCATTATAGTTGGTGTGTGATTGTATTTCATTGTTCTCTATTTTACACATTTTATCTATTAAACACATACACATAAAACAATAATTAATAAATATGGAATTTAGGGAAATTAACCCTCATAGTATATATAATTTTCTCTACTTTTATTAGATATGTTATGACAAACTATCCAGTGGAATATCCATGGTTTTTTATGTACCAATCCTTAGCTAAATATCTCCTCACATTACTTATCATACAAACTATTAATGTAAGATGTGAATAAACTAGGTAACCTCAAGTCCTTAAATCTCATCAATAGAAAAACATGAATTAGCGCATATTTGTCCAAGTTATCTCCCATGGTTTCGGTGTTTTTTAAGGATGAAATTACCTCATAAGCACTCTAGGGGACCAATTAATTATATTAAGCGCACTTATGGAAGATAATCTTCCCATGATTAGATCGTCCTGACCAACTTGATCTAAGATTCAAATAGTTAAGAAGTTTCTAGAGGAAAATATTAAACTGAGATGAGAATGCACATTGAAATATATCAAGATAGGAGCTTTACATTATAATGTTCTCATGGATCCATGCCCTAGCATATAAAGTTTCTGATGGCTCCCACATATCTTATTCTTTTCCCTTTAGAGTGTTTGATTAGCTATAGGGATATTCCCAATTTGTCCACCTTTGCTAAATCTACAATGTTTTTCCCCAAGATGACAAGTTTCCATAGGAGGGGTACACCCATCTCAAAGATTATCTTGGCTAAGCCTAGGAATAAGTTCAAGTGGTGGTGATGGTGCTTCAAAAAAATTAGAAGAAATGGGAAGAAGTGGAAGGCCACGTATTCCCCTTTGGATTTGTAAATGGGTTGTGGGATATTATCGAATCTCCTTAGGGTAGAAGCTCTACCCTCATATCCTAAAAAAAGGGGTGTAAGGGACCTCATGTCCCAACCTTAGAACCAAAACTCCTAATTTGAAGAGAAAATCATGGGATTAGGGTTTTTGGGTTTTGTATTGGGAAAAAGGACATGCACCAATGTATGAAGAACTCTGCTAGGGTGCAGTTAGCTTGAGATTTCCCCTAGTGTGACCCCAAAGGAGGGGAATATTCTTTCTAATTCATACAACTCTAGCATTGAGCATTGGAATTAATACTGCTAAACTCCCTCTTCCATTCCCATCAATACCTTACCTTGTTGTATGATTTTCTTGACACTTTGACCTATAACGACATATATTTTTATTTATATCCTATCAATTATTTCCTATCATGGTTGAGAGAATAGAATGAAAAATAATAAATAAGATAGAGCAGTAGCCCTAGCAAGAGTGAAATGAGACATCATAAATTAGACGTAAAAAATACCTTCAAAACACCAAAGTGGGAGACAATGGGGAACGTTGTTGGGAAGTAGTTGTGACAAAAGGTACATCAAAGACCAACAGTGAAAGATTTCATTGATGTACATGTTTCAACAAGGCCATGAACCGAGAATTAGATCTCACCACTCGAAGCAGGGAAAAATGTGATTAGCAATGTATCTTATGTGTCTTTATCATGATTAAGCAATTTTACTGATCCAAAAGAGTTGGGAACGCCATGTGGCTAGTATGCATAACATGACTACCTAGCCTCCTCTAGCTAGCTTAGATTATTATTGATAGTTACATGTAAGATTTAGGAACCAAATTCAGCTTCATGATTAAAGTCCCTCTGGCTCTTGACAATAGGGGTATTTTGTAATGTTATATATATGGGTTGGTCCCAAGGAAAAGGGCTTGGGAGATTTTGTATTCAAGGGGAAATTAATATCGTTGTTGTAAGAAACAATTTTGCTCCATTATTAATATTGAGAAGCCAAATTCTTGGACAATATTTTTTTGATAAATTCTATGTGTATTGGAATATATTGGGAATGGAATGGTTTTCTTTGAAATTTGGATTAGATTAGTCTTTTCTATTTCTTAGTTTAGTTAGATTAGCTGATTTGTGCAAGAGTTTTGCATGTTCCTTGGACTATTTTGTGGGCATTTATTTCTTTTGTAGGGTATAGAATATATCTGTCTCTTTCCTTTTGATTAACTTCACTCCTTGAGTTCCACATAAGTATTGTTTCAAACTATGAATTAAACAAACTCATGCAATAAACATTCATGTATTGATGAACTATTCTATACAAACACATATTTATGCGCATGTTATGTTAGGTTCCTATAATACTAGTGTACCCCCCTTATTGTTATTATTAGTGTAGACCCCTTGTTTTTATTGTTAGTGTAGCCCCATATTATTATTGTTGTGCCCATGTATCCACCATATTGTTATTTTTATTCCCCATAAAATCCCACTATTGTTATTATTGTGCCCTTACATTATTATTGTTATGTAGGCTCTAATTATATTGTGACCCCTTAGACTCCTATATATGCCAATGAGGTCTTGTCATTTGTATCATCCAATAATTGTTCATTTATGTGATGTAAAGGAGCCCCCCCCTTCAAAGAGGCTAATTTTCAAGTCGTTGATCTATTTTTTCTTTTTTTTTGTGATCTGGTTGCATAACATTTGCTATCAGAGCTTTGGATTCTGCGAATTTGTTGCTTTAAACAGGCCATATTGTAATTTTCGCTATAATTTTTTTCTACAAAAATTCATAAGCTTGAATTTTGACCACATGGAGACGAAATCTTGTTGAACTTCGTGTAGACATTTTAGATCTTGGTTTACTATATTTTCTGGCATATGGTCCGAAGAAGCTAGGGTTTTTGCATGCTTCAGAATTTAGTCTCTAATAGGCAACCTAGAGAAAATCATCATAAATTTCTTCTCAAGCATCAGATTTGAATTCTTTAAATAGTGACTGAAATTTGTTGGACTGTAGTTTCTTGTACATCAAGTTTAGAGACAAAGGTTGAAAAAGTGGCACATAGCATTTCATACAAGCTTGCTCTACTAAACCAATCCATAATCAGGTCATCCTCAGAGATTTTGCACATTTATATTAAAGAATCCAATCTTGGTCTGACTTGTGACATTGGAAAGAATACTCAAAGTGCTACCACAAGACTGAATTTTAGACCTTGGGAGGCTGAAATTTCAGAGATACCGCAATTTCAATATCAAGCTCCAAAAAGAAAGAAGAAAAAATTGTGTATTTTTTTAAATTTGCATAAGTTTTGCTTAAAAAATCAGTCTGAAGTCATTCAAAGTGCATAGTAAAGCATATATATCATTATTTGGTTCCAATATTCCTTGAAACAAAAAAATGGATACTCCCAGTAAGCAAACAAAAAAATATACTATGACACATGAAAAAGAGGAAGAAATGCAACATGATATATCAAAATTACGCGACCAAATGCAACAAATTTAACTCTCGCAAAGAGTATAACAAAAAATGAAATGGAAGCTAAGATGGATGGTTTGAAGAATTGTTTAAAAGAAAACACGGAAGGTTTTAAGGATGGATTAAAAACAAACATGGAAGGTTTTAAGGATGGATTAAAATCAGACATGAAAGGTTTGAAGGATGGATTAAAAGCAAACATGGAAGGTTTGAAAGAATGTTTGACAAAGTTTCTGCAAGAAGTACTTCTGAATGGAAAAAAGGTATTCCATGAAAGTCATGATGAGAACAAAAGGTATGTTAATCATGATTTTATAAACCAACTTTGGGTTGAATACAAACCACTTTCCAAAGATTGATATGAGGAAGTTTTATGGCAAGGAGCCGATAACATGGATATTGCAGATGGAGAAATTTTTTGATCTACATGATATGCATCATACACAAAAGGTACACATTGCATATTTATATTTAGAACCCAATTATTTTGTATGGTATTGATAGTGTTTTTCTGGTAAACCACTTTTCACTTGCTCAAATTTTACGGAGGAAATGATATCACGTTATGAGGATAAAAAGAGAAACACCTTCTTTAGCCAATTGATAAATCTCAAACAAAATTGTTCGATAGTGGAGCACATTGAGGATTTCTAAAAATTGAATATTAGGGTAACTAATATTCTAGAGGAGCATAGTATTGATTTATTCATAGGGAATTTAAAGGATAACATCCAACATGAGGTTTGTCTTTGGGAACTTGATTCACTGGAGAAGGAATTTAGGGTGGCAAGAAAATTTGAAAGAAAAATTATGGCAACAAGTAAGTCTACCACTCACAACTATAAATATGGAATTGTTGATGCTCCTAGCCTTCCACAACCTAAAAGGTTGACACCACATTAATTGGAGGAAAAAAGAGAAAAAGGGATTTGTTAAAGTTGTGATATAAAATACACTAAAGGTCATAAGTGTGCTGAGAAGAAATTATTTTAGATAGATTGTGAATAGGAAGAAGAAAAACAATAAGAAACATCAAAATAAGAGTATATACACCAAGAACCAACCCCATAGAAAAAATAAATGAATCTGACCATATCTTGTAATGCATTGTCGGGAATTACCACTCCTCAAACTTTCAAGATAGAAGGATATATCAATAATAAAAAGGTAATAGTGTTGCTTGATTCCGGTAGTACCCATAATTTTATTCATTATAAGATATCCAAGGAATTGAATTTATTTATATATCCAACATTAGAGTATCAAGTGATGGATCCAAATGGAGGAACTATAAATTTCTTTGGAAAGTTCCATAATATCAAGCTAACCATGGGGGAATATGTATTTAATAGTCCAATTCTTTCCATTCCAATGGGTGGTGTTCATGTTGTACTAGGAGTCCAATATTTACAATCTTTGGGGACCATAGCTTTTAATTTTCAAGATCTTTTCTTGATTTTTTTTGGGAAGGAAAGTAAATTGAATTACGAGGTATCACAAGGAAACCAGGAAAGATAATCAAGTCTTATGGCATGAAAAATATTTTGGAGAAATAAAAATAGGGCATAATTGCATAATCATGCTCACTAGAGGTTCAAACATCAAAATCATCTATTTATCCAGATCTCCAAAAAGTCTTGGACAATCATTCCAGGGTATTTGAGACTTCCAAAGGCCTCCCACATATTCATGATTATGATCATGCTATTGAATTAATTACAAGAAGTGGTCCTCCAAACATTAGGCCTTACATATATCCCTATGCCCAAAAGAGTGAAATTGAACATATGGTTGCAGAAATGCTAGATGCTGGTATAATTCAACCTAGTCAAAGTTGTTTCTCTGCTCCAGTAGTATTGGTGCACAAGAAGGATGGATCATGGCGCATGTGTCCGCATTATAGGGAGCTCAACGAGCTCATTATTAAAGATACATTTCTCATTCCTGTCATTGATGAAATGTTGGATGAATTACATGGAGAAATTTACTTCACCAAGCTAGATCTTCATTCTGGATATCATCAAATTAGAATGAAGGTTGAAGATAATCTAGTAAAAAAAAAAAAACTCATGAAGGTCATTATGAATTTTTGGTCATGCCTTTTGGCATTACTGATGCACCTTCCAAAATTCAAGGTTTGATGAAATCCATTTTCTAACCCACCTTAAAATATTTGTGTTAGTATTTTTTGATGATATACTAGTCTACAACAAGTCTTGGAAGGATCATGTTCAACATTTTGACAGGGTGGTCAAATTATTCGAGGAGAAACAACTATATGCAAAAACCTCCAAGTACAGGAAGTGGAATATTTGGGTCATATTGTATCTCATGAGGGTGTTAAGGTAGACCGTAAAAAAATTAAATCCATTAAGGAATGGAAAATCCCCATGATCTTAAATCATTTTCGAGGATTTCTTAGGTTGACAGGATATTATCTCAAGTTTTTATGAATTATATGAGAATATCAGTGCCTCTAAAAACATTACTGAATAAAGATGCATTTTCTTGGACATAAGAAACTAAGGCCTCTGAACATCTTAAAGAGGCAAGGTGCCAAGCACCAGTGTTAGCTACACCAAAATTCACAAAAACTTTTATTGTGGAATGTGATGCCTTAGGAAATGGAATTGGTGCTATTTTAATGCAAGAAGGAAGACCCATTTCTTTTGAAAGTCGCCCAATCAAGGGAAAGTATTTACATAAACCCATTTATGAGAAGGAAATGTTGTCAATAATACATGCACTAAAGCAATGGTGACCTTACCTAATGGGAAGAAAATTTAAGGTAAAAACAAATCACAATAGTCTTAAATAGTTTTTTGGAGAAAATATTATCTTTAGAAGAGAAACAAAAATGGGTGACAAAGATGTTGGGTTATGAATTTTAAATCATCTACAAAAAATGGAAGCAAATTGTTGTTGTAGATGCAGTCTCAAGAAAGGAAGAGGATGTGGAAGCATTTCTTTGTGCCATTTCTATTATCCAACTCGATTGGATAACTAAAGAAAGATATGAATGGAAGAATGACGAAGAGGTGTGGAAACTCATTCAAATGTTGCAGCAATATCTTAGTACATATGATACATGTATGTGGAAAAATGATTCATTATGGTACACAGATCGCTTATATCTCTGTAAGAATTCCCAAATCAAACAAAAGATTCTTTTGGAGTTGCACACCTCCCCCTTAGGTGGGCACTTAGGATTTTTTTTAAATTACAACAATGTCAAGAAGGAATTTTTTTGTGATGGCCTTAAATCCAATATTCATAAGTTTGTGGCAGAATGTTTGGTTTGCCAACAAAATAAAGTTGAGACAATTAAGACTCCGGATCTATTACAACCTTTAACCATTCCAAGTCAGCGTTGGGGGGAGGTGTCAATGGATTTTATCATAGGTTTACCCAAGTCTGAAGGAAATAGTGTAATCATGGTGGTAGTTGATATACTTACCAAATATGCATGCTTTTTTGCATTATCTCATCCTTTTAAATCTAGTACAATTGCTACACATTTATGGAAATAATTTAAAAGCTACATGGGAACTCAAATATTATTGTAAGTGACAAAGATCCCATTTTCACTGGAAATTTTTGGACAAAATTATTTTCTTGTCTTTGTACTCAATTAGATCACAACTAATCTTATCATCCTCAATATGATGGGAAAAATGAGACAATGAACAACTATTTGGAAGGATATATTTCAAGGAAAATTTTAAGGATGGAAATTTATTTTAAAGTTTAGAAACCTTGGTGAATCTCACTAGTACATATTATGAAATTTATAAAATGTTTGGAGATATTTTTGTTAAATTATCAAATTACTAATAACTATATATAGTCTCTATATAAAATTTTGGCGATTTTTAAAGTAAAAATATTATAATATAAAATTTGGGTGAATAATTTTTAGAAAAAACGGAAATTAACGGATATTTTTTTTTGAAAAAGCATGGAATATTAGCTCACTTGTGAATATTAGCCCCTAAAATTTTCCCTGATATATTTGTTGCTTTGTATCTGATAAATAAACACAATGGGTCAAGTGGTTACCTTTGTATGAATGGTGGTATAACACTTCCTTCCATACTGCAACAAAAATGACCCCATTTATGGAAGTTTATGGATATCATCCACTGTCCATCACAACATCTTTAAGAGAAAATTATAATGTTCAAACAGTGAAATATCACATCGAGTATCAACAACAAGTTCTCCAACTCTTAAAGGATAATCTCACTCTAGCACAAAATTGAATGAAAAAAAAAACATATCAACATCATAGTGAAAGAAGTTTTGATGTAGGCGAGTAGGTATTTTTAAGGCTACAAACATACAAACAAATGTCCCTTGGGATAGCTAAGAAGGATAATAAATTATCACCCATGTATTATTTTCCTTACAAAGTGTGTTTCATAATATTGGTACTATGACATACAAATTGGAGCTGCATGCTTCTTCCCAAGTACGCCCAATTTTCCATGTTTCATGCTTAAAGAAGGTTATTGGTGACAAACTCTCAGTTCAAACAATATTTTCAAAACTTGACAAAGAAGGAAAAATCATATTAGGTCCTTCAACAGTCATGGAAACAGTAACTAGACAACTACATAATCGATAAATTTCAGAGTATCTCATTAAGTGGAAGAACTTATCTGTTTAAAATTCCACATGGGGGGATGATAATTTTATACATAAGCCTCCAAAACCACTCAAGTGTTGAGGACAACAATTTTTTGAAGGAGAGGGGCATGTTATGTCCCTATAATACTAGTGTATGTAATATTCCGAATAGAAATAGATAGTAATATAAAGCCACATAAATAAGCATTTACAACAAATAGAGAGACATCACACGAATAATAAAAAATATGGAGAAACGCTAAGCCATTTTATTATGTAACTGAGAGATACAATGATTACAATGGTGATAAGAATGATGGCACCTTGGCTTGCACTCGGCAAGCTGGAAATACTCTCATAAATGCTCATTGAATGACTGCTCAACCAAGGACTTCGTAATCTTCGAATGATGCTGCTACTGCTGAAATGGAATAAATCTTTGGGGTTTTTCCCTTGCTCATAAAAATGTGAAACTCTGAGAATGGGCTCTCCTCCAATAACCCAGAAAAGCCCAGAAAGGAATTTCAGAATGGCTAATCCCAGAAAATCACCTCCCTGGAGGAAAAAAGCTATCCCAGCGGGATATGTTGGCCCTGAATGATCCTCTGCAAATGGTGGCATCCTCCTGTGTCAAAATGATGAATAGTGAAGGTCTAGTCCCTCCACACTAACCACAGGCTGAAATCCTTGATAACTCCTCACTCCCCGAATTGCATCTACCACAAACTGTTGGATCCCTCCAAGAGATTGCACTGTCCAAGCAAATGTGTAATCCTAGCTGAATATGATATGGGTCCCTCCTGCAAAATGATGGATATAACTCCTCACTTGAGCAAGCACTCAAATACCCTCGGGGCTGAGGTTGAGATCTCCGCTCGGAAACACCCGGTGTGTTGAACAACACTTGCATACTTTGCTTGACAACAAAAGCGTGCTCAATGTCAAAAGACAGAAATTAGAGATGCATAATAGAATGCCTGAATGAGGAGCCTCTTCCTCTCTTTATGCTTGGAGAGCCTTGCTCTCACCTAGGCCTCACCGAAACTGTGTTGTCCCTCTTGACCACGATGTCCCTCTCTCTCAGCGTTGTCATGGGCCCAGGCTGCCCACGCTACCACTTCCCTCACGCTGCCACTTCGACCCTTGGGCCCCATGCTGTCAAATAATAATGTGCTCAAGTGACTTTAGGGAATGTTTATTTCCTAAGTGTAGGCTAAGTGTCTTCTCACCCTCTTTATTAAATAACTTAAATTTATAAAATTAAACTGGCCAAAATTTAATATTGCCAATTAGCTGCCGCTAATTGGGAATATTACACAAAAAACTTTAATATTCCAATTTGTTGCAAGCTAATTTAGGAACATTACAGTCCTCCCCTCCAAAATGTTGCTTGTCCTCAAACAACTGAAAACCCTCCAATGGATATGGCTTCTCCCAAGTATGCAAGCTAGCCTTTGGTAGATAAACCAAATAGCTATCATCATGAAAAAGTGGGAGATATATGGAAAAATTTATATGTTTTCTATTGGTCTCCTCAAGGCATGAGAGATGGTAAATGTTGGGTGCCTCAATCTCGATGAGAAACTCCAATCTCCATGCTATCATCCAAGCAAAGTGATCCACCCTTGGTAGCTCACAGAAAAACTCACCAATCCCCTGCTTCTGCAATGTGTAGGGGATGTATGGATAAAAATGAGAGATTAAATTGTTCAACTTACATTGTCTCTCTCTCCATTTATGGTAGATATGGAACTGTTGATCTTGGGCTGCAATAATGTGGTCATTAAGAAGCCAAAATGCCCTTGGACTCTCATGATCCCACTCTTTGGTTCCAAGAATCACTCTTTCCCCATCCATCCTACATATATTGAATAGAGTGTCATCAACATATGGGATCCAAATGAAAGATGGAATATGTGTCATATAGCACGCTGGATGGTGATAATAGTCCCTCAAGTGAGACCAACATTGTTCTTCCTCTAGCTGTCTCAACACATGATATGATAAGTGGCCATACAACCACTTGCTTGCTACCATAAGCTTCTCAAAATCTTGAAAATAGTAGAGGACATTAGGTGTTGGCTGAACACGAATCAAGCAAAATACTTCTTGCCCAAAGTCCTCCATAAAGTGGTCATTCTCATCACTGAATGTTGGTTCAAAAGGACCATGAAATCCAAAGAGAGGCTTGCTCTCTTGTGGAGCAATGTGCTGCAAAGGTATGGTAAAGGAATGTACATACATTGTTAGTTGATCAATAAGCATCAAAAAACAATCTTTACCATATATTGTAGCCAAGTTGGTGAAGAGGTCCATGGATGAGCCTTCCCATTTCTCTATCAAAAGGGGAAGTTATTGTGACAACCTTGCAATGTGGTTGCTTTCCTCGTCATACATCAAACAAGCTACATATCTCCTGATATGTTGGTGCACATATTATTTGAGATCCTCCCAATAGAATCCCTCCATGATGGTGTGATAAGACTCAATGAAATCTACATGCCCTAAAAATAGTGTCCCATATGCTACATGTAGAATCTCCTCCTTAAGCTTGGAGTCTCTAGTCAAGTAAATATGATCATGGAGATAAATGACTCCATCAACCACTCTATATCTCCCATCTATCACTTGCCCATAAATAACCTTACATGTGAAGAGATTCTTGGAATACTCCACCAATATTTGGGACTCCCAATATGGATCCATGCTTCCCAACAATGAAAGCATTGTTAAAATCTGAGATGAAGCACCTGTCACACCATAGCTCTCCTCATTGACATGCTCAATGCCAAAGCCACAGGTTGGAGTATTTCTACCCCAATTTTGTTGCCTCCCTTGTAGATGATCTTTCCCAAGATAGGATTTAAGTACCTGGAGGTCAACTTCCTCTTGGAAAGTATTGCCCATCTAAAACACCCATAGTTTGGCCCATGCATACAAGATTGTTAATAACCCCTTGTCATATTAAAAAATCTTCCTCATGTGTGGAAGTATCATTTTTTGCCCCAAAAATATGGATTATTCCTTTGACACCATGCTTGTGCCATCACATATTTCTGAATCATTATCTTCCAGCACAAATATCTGAGTGGGAGGTGGCAATGTCCCTATCAAAAAATTGCTCATCCCTCTTTCGAACCCATCAAAGGTTCTCTACATTGTGCTAGCTCCTCCCAAGGCTCCTCCCTTATCCAAGTCTATCAATGATGCACTATGTTGAGAGAACTCTTTTATCATCTTCCAATCAGGGGGTCTCCCTGGTGGAATGCCTCCATGTAACGAAACATCAAGGCCTAGAGCAGGTTGTATATGTGAGTGGACTGATTTGTCCCAGCCCTCACTGCGCAAATCTTCCTTCTACTTCTGTGCATAAACCTTCTGAAAAGGATGGGTGTGTATGTCCCCAATCACTTGATGCTGGCCTTCCTTCTCATCTTCTCTTACCTTCTGCATGATCTCACAGTTTAAGTTGTTCTTCTCCAATGTCATATTGGTGTCAAGAGTCTTAATCACAAATAAGTGATCTATCATGGTGTATGTCCACAAAACTTTGGTCAATGTTGGAACACACTTCCTCCATTGTTTTGTCTTATTTCCTATCAACATAGACACATGCTGATCCTGATCTTCATATGTGAGATCCTTTGGAACTTCTTGCAAAGATACAAGACCTCCTCTAGTTGAAGCAATTACTTCATCTCCATCTCTAAATGGTGGTGGATCTCCTCCTGTTGTTACAATGCTGGAGGCTCTTTCCAGCTCTTCCTCTTCCTTCTCCCTACTGCTTATTAACAACGTTGTAGATTTGCAAGGTGATACATGTTCTGTCTCAAAGCAAGGCACAACGTTGAACTCATAGCTAGCCATTTTACATAAGATCATACTCATCCCACCTTCTAAATTTCCACATTTCAACTCAAAGGGTTGAATGTAGTTCATCAATGACAAACTGGGATAGCTTTTCATCTCCTCCTTGATTAGATCAAGGGTCCTCTGCGCAGTGATATGTTGCTACTTCAAATCAGTAAGTTGTTCTAACTCTTGTTCATGTAATGGCCCTGATGGCATGTCCCAATAAGTTTCAATAAGAGGTACTAAAAAAATATGAGATGAAAGTGGATGCATACCTTGGATCAACTGATGTGTGGGAACCTTTTGCAAGACCACAAGAGTTCCTCTAATTGGGACAATGGTCTCTCCAACTACTGGTAAGAGTGATGGTTGCTCTTCTATCAATGTACCAACGCTGGAATATACCTCCTCTTACTCATGCAGCTCTTGAATCATGCATGGGACTCTATATGTCAAGATCTTAAGACTATCTTGCAAAGATGCAAGTGTCTCTCCTTCGGATACAAGTACTTTTGCAACTGGTGGTGAACGTAGTGACTCTTTGTCCAGAGTGACAAGAGTGACATCCTCCTTTGATTCCTTAGGAGATGTCTCTTTGTGACATATCTCTGGTTTTATCATATCAAACTTCTTTCTCAACTTGTGAAAGAAATCTAAATATTTAGTCACCTTTGCAGCTCCATGTGACCAAACCACCAATCATTGACTTCACCATGAAGATGAAGTGTTGAAATCTCAACAGCCTCTTTTTCAGCTATAGGATGTAGCCTGAAAAATGCATCTAACTCTTTCCTCCAAGCCCTTACATTGCTTGAGGGAGATCCATCAAATGTAGGCAAATATAATTTGTTGTGCCTCTTTCTCCTGTCACTGCCATAGGATTTTATTTCTTATTTCAGTTTGAAGAATTGTTGGAGAGTTAGATTCTCCTTGAATGCTCTAGATTGTGCTTTGTACTCTTTAAGATATAAACTGAGAGTCTCATGAGTCTCTGGTTCCATGTTTCTTCTTTCTTCATCTCTATACCAGTCACCTTCTTCAAAGAAAGTAGGCATAGTAGGTCTTTGAGGAGGTCTATGATTCTCCAGTCTTATTTGTTGTTGATAAGAAGTACTCGGACCTTCTTCATTTTGAAACCTTCTTGAGGCTTCTCTTTTCCTTTATTTCTTCATAGCATTGATCTCCTTGGAGAAATCCTTCATAGTTCTAAAGAAAGATGCATCAAAACTTAATCCCTCCATTGTAGTAGATCTCTACTATTTGCTTTTCATATGTTTTCAATAATTTCCACAAGTTGAGCCAAAGATCATGTTCTGATACCATTGTAATATTCCGAATAGAAATAGATAATAACATAAAGCCACATAAACAAGATTTTACAGAAAATAGAGAGACATCGCATGAATAATGAAAAATATGGAGAAACGTTGAGCCATTTTATTATGTAACTGAGAGATACAATGAGTACAATGGTGATCAGAATGATGGCACCTTGGCTTGCACTCGGCAAGCTGGAAATACTCTCATAAATGCTCACTGAATGGCTGCTCAACCAAGAACTGCGTAATCTTCGAATGCTGATGCTATTGCTTCCATACTGCTGCTACTGATGAAATGGAATAGCTCTTTGGGGCTATTCCCCTGCTCATAAAAATATGAAACTCTGGGAATGGGCTCTCCTCCAATAACCTAGAAAATCATAGAAAGGAATTCTTGAATGGCTGATCCCATAAAATCACCTCCCTAGAGGAATAACGCTATCCCAGTGGGATACGCTGGCCCTGAATGATCCTCTACAAATGGTGGCCTCCTCCTGTGTCAAAATGATGAATAGTGAAGGGCTGATCCCTCCACACTAACCACGGGCTGAAATCCTTGATAACTCCTCACTCCCATAACTGTCTCTACCACAAACTGTGTGATCCCTCCAAGAGATTGCGCTATCCAAGTAAATGTGTAATCCTCGCTGAAGATGCTATGGCTCTCTCCTACAAAACGATGAATAGAACTCCTCACCCGAGCAGGCACTCGAAGTCCCCTGGGGCTAAGGTTGGGATCTCTGCTCGGAGACACCTGGTGTGCTGAACAACACTTGTAGACTTCGCTCAACAGCAAAAGTGTGCTCAATATCAAAAGAAAAAAATTAGAGATGCATAATAGAATGCCTGAATGAGGAGCCTCTTCCTCTTTTTATGCGTGGAGAGCCTTGCTCTCACCTAGGCCCCACTAAAACTGCATTGTCCCTCTTGGCCACGTTGTCCCACTCTCTCTTTGATGTCATGGGCCCATGTTGCCACTTCCCTCACGCTGCCACTTCGACCCATGGGCCCCATGCTGTCAAATAATAATGTGCTCAAGTGACTTTAGGGAATGTTTATTTCCTAAGTGTAGGTTGAGTGTCTTCTCACCCACTTTATCAACTGATTAACTTTATAAAAGTAAACTGGACTAAATTTAATATTGCCAATTAGCTGCTGCTAATTGGGAATATTACACATAACAAAACTTTAATATTCCAATTAG